>CM038792.1:197301875-197641980 GCA_021764765.1 Vicia sativa | reverse complement strand
ATAGTAATTAGGCGGTATGGCAAGATAATAATTCGACATAGCTCACACTAATTTCAAGATAAAATATCTGAATTCAACACACTCTTTCACACACGCACTTTTAGGTAATTCCTCTCATGCCTTTCGATTCAAAATGGTCATGTCCTCGAACGAGGTATTCTAGCACCGCACCTTCCAAACAAATCATCATAGTCCCTTCGATACAAAGATCATAAGACCCACGATGTCGCCTCCGAATACATGATCTTGACTCGATTGTCGCCCATTAAAATGATGATAGTCCCTTCGAATGTGCTAGGATACTCCTACAAGTCTTTCTATGATCATCCGATGTCCTCTCGAATACCTCCTTTACATCCAACTAATGGAGCTACCTACTAACTAATGGTATGGCTAGCGCTATTCTAAAGGAATGTAGAAGCACAACAAAACGACCAATTCTCGAGTGGTAAATAAGTCTTTAGTTGCTTGCTCTATCAAATGCTTTTCACCACACACTCTTTTCAAAGTTCAAATTTTTTCAAATAAAATATTTCCTAACACTTTGTATACACTCTTACATGAGTCATTACAAAGTCAGAGAAATGCCTTTTCAAACATTTTTGAAACACATGAAGCAATTTTAAAAAAGTGATCTAGAGCAATCTAAGAGCCTGTAGATAAATCATGATGGAAAGGGAAAGGTAATACCTTCCCTTTTCATAACCATTCTCCCGAACTCGAATCTAACGGGTCTTTTCGTATTTTACCTTCCCTTAATTGGATAAAATAAAAGTCGGTGGCGACTCTTGCTATCCGACATTTGATAAAATCCTACAAAGCCATTTCACTGTATGAGAATCCAAGTGATCACTGGGAGTTGACCAAAGAGAGAATTGCCAGATTTTAGATAACCTTTAATGCTTTTTGTTTGACTTGTATGCTTTTATCTTTAAGGGTTGCTGGGTATTATATTGTTGGGGATCCTACACCCGATCCGGCCTTTAGGTAAGTAGCATTAGATCATCGCGATCAAGACGATAACCACGCGGTCAACATGATGGCTACGCGATGACACTTTGGCTGTCCCGATACTTTCATTCCTAAGTTGAAGATAGTATTTGGCTTCTGCGTGGTGTCATCAAGCGCTAACTAAACTTTTAGAACCTTAACTTGACCCATCTTGGCCATTGTAAGGCAAGTGAGATGGCCGGCTTTGGTGTAGACCGAGGTTGGTTGATACCGATGCTACGCCATCGACTAGACTTTGGGACATTTCGATCGACCACTGGCCGTGATTGAAACAAGCGCCTACGAAAGACTGTGATACGATTCCTAGAACCCGTTACTATTATAGGACAGATGAACCAACTCAAACTTTGGGGGTAATCACCATACCTCCTGCAAGCCTTAAACCTGTAGGCTCATTGTGTGAATTGTTTGTGTGTGTAAACATGACATCATGACATCATTCGCATTGTATATCATTTCTAACTATTCAAGGACCTAGGATTTATCTTTGCTCCGCTTTGTAGGATTATGGCTTTCTGAGACTATCCCAATCAACTTCAGGTATCCTTCTCAACTCAAAGAATTGGTTTCAAATTCCACCATGCCAGTCTATCAAAAGACATGGTTATCTACTTGATTTGGTTATCTCCGTTTTGAAGAAGATATGATGCATGTCCATTCCAGCTTCTTGATCCGAAACACCATTGCTTTACATTTCAGATTATCGCTGTTCCTACTTAGAAGAGTTCTAACTACTTGGGAAACCTATTCTTGATCAAATGCCATTCACCGTTTAGAAAAGGTTCCTAAGTTCAAGACACTGATCCGCCTTACACCTTAAGCGCTCGTATATCAAGCCAATTGGGAAACTAGAAGTGGAGTTAAGGGTTTATTTCCAAGTTCTTAATCAAGAAAGCCTTAGAATTCCTCAAAGCATGAGTTTCCATGCATTCAGAAACATTGTGGCCTTGCTAATTTATGGTTTGGCTCCTATTCCTAACTCGATCAATTCATAGATGTCAATGCCATCTGTTGTTTCTTACCTGCAATCCAAAGGCCTACTTTACTGGAGACATCCTACATTCTCTCACACTGCATTTTACTAAGCGACAAGGAACTCATGTGTCAGTAGTACCGCTACTTTCAAGGTGGTTTATTTTGCACCTTCCTCCATCTGTTTTGAAGAATGAAACAAAGGTTGAGATGGTCTCAAAGATTGATGTCACTTCTCTCATTCGTATATCCGTTGGAATCTTTTCTCTCAAAAGTGACTTCATTCATGAAAGGCCAGGAGAATTCTAATGTACCACTACTTGGTATAAGGGAGGTATTATTTACAACCCTCTCTAGCCTCTACGTCAGCTTGGTTTTGCCTCGAAGATGGTCCACATGATATGCTTCTCCAAGATATTGTGTTCGACTACAATCACGATCTCCGCACTACCGATTTAAGGTTTATATATGCCGGGCATGGTAAAGAAGATCGATACCAAGACTTTGGGGCACCTTAACTCCATTCCTTGGGAACCTTACCTCAAATGGGTGCGAGCTCGAGCTCAAAACCTCATGATGCCATCTATCACTGCTTTACCAAGAATTATGGAACCTCGCTATAGGTGACGTACTTCCTGTCGTTTCTCCATCCCGACATGCCCACCGATTTTGAAGACTCTGAAGAGATCCTCGGATTCAAATTTAAAAGAAGAAAGGGACACTTTGAAGCTCGTTGTTATGCAAGGTGAAGAAAGTTCTAGAGTTGACTAAGCTACTTCACGAGGAGCGAAACATCAACGCTACATCGGCACCAAGAGGAAGCTATGGGAGACTTAGAGCTTTAGGATGTTTATGTTTTCTTTATTGTTTTGAAACTATCTCTTGTACTTAAAAAGAAAAGAATAATAAAAAGAGTACTAATAAATGTTTGTTCATTGCTTGTTTAACAAATTTAAATCTCTAAGGTCCTTGAAAACATTGCATCAGATTCGTGATAAACATCTGTATAGCATAGCATAACATCGCATCATGTGTACATCGAGATTGGTTTTCTCATTTGCTCGCCATTTATTTTAGCGTAAATGGCCTTGAACAGACCCCACAAAGATCTCCAAGCCTCGTAATGCCTGCCAGTAGATGTCTCACCAACTTGGTCCAAGGCCAAGAAGATCTCAAGGCTCATCAACAAGAAGAAGCAGGTTGCTGGTCCTCAATACATGGGTGACGTTTCAAAGGGGTCCTCAAGGTGGTCAGTCAGATGATTTCCAAGGAAGTGTCCATACCGAGGGAGTACCAAGGGTGAATGAAGGTGGCAATGAGCCAAAGAAAGGAGGAGAGGACTAATTACTATAGCCAACACTGATGAAGATGACAAGTACAAACAACTCAAGACCGTCCGAATGCCGTGGAAAACCTCAAAATGTCCGGCTGAATTTGATGATCTCGAGTCTTGTCCCCGGTGTCAGGATTCCCAAATTCAAAGTTCCTACTTTTGCAAATATGATGGCACATTCTTGCCCTAAGTCGCATTTCAAGTCCTATGTCCGTAAGATCAACTCCCCACACCGATGATGAAAGTCAGGATGCACTATTTTCAAGAGAGTTTGTCCGAACTCATTGGAATGGTATTATCGCCTAGAGAATGACCGTGATCCGTGATTGGAGTGACTTAATGATGCTTTCATGATGTGTGAGTACACGTCGAATTGACACCCACTGCATGCAACTACAAAGCATGTCCATGGGTCGGACGAGAAGTTCAAGGAGTATGCCGTAAATGAGAGATCTTAGCAGTGTAGTTCAACCACCCTTGTCCAATAGGAGTTGGTGATATGTTATGGAACACCGACAGTCCATTCTTCAATCATCCGATTGAAATTCTTCATCCGGATTCACCGAAATGATATTGACAAAGAGCGATCGTTGTATCAAGAGTGGGAAGATTCATGTAGAGTCATCTTCAAATGCGCAAGAGATCTTTTGGTGCTAAGAAAGAAGTTAGTTTGTATGGGTCGTAAAAGCCGAGCCAAACCGACCGCCGCTCAACTCGGGGCAATTGCGGATTCCAATCCTACATCAGCACAACCTCAGACAACGCTGTAGCCGTAACGCCGCCACGAAGGCTTTAAGATCAACATGCCATTGTCGCAAGCCTTGCAACACATGTTGAAGTGTGTAATCATAACCTCAGGGATCCTCCTCGTAATGTCAACACTTCTCTCCAAGTACAATCCTAATGCTAAGTGTGCTTACCATTCCAATAGCCCAGAAGTAACGACTAATCGGCAATTGTCGGGCCCAAGAACAAGATCAAGATATGATCAAGCTGCATTGAGTCTGACCTCCGCTGAGAGACGAATGTGATCAACGCGCCTATGCCTAACCATGACAAGAGTTCCAATGTCATGGGATGATACTTATGTTTTCAAATATAGATGACTGACCATTCCTCCCATGACCGTTAAGAAGAATTTATGCAAGCGGTGTCAATCCAGGATGCCCAGAATTGTCAAGCCCATCCGCGCCTGATGGTTGTGCTTGGTCGAGAAGACGGTTCGAAGCATGGCGGATAAACGTGAGATACTATTTCAAACCACCGTGCGTGTCGGGTGAAGAAATGTCTGTTAAGATTGACAACGCGAACGAAACTCGTATATCCTGTGGGATACCTGGGGCAGCCAAGTGGAAAGTATGATTACAAGTGAAGCTACTGCCCTCGGGAGTAGCTACAAGATTCCTATTGAAGATGTTAAGGTAACCGGATGGGGTGACGATTTCCCGTAAGACTATGCCGATGTTAACACATAAGGATTTCCTCCGCTGATCCTGCGTGCCTAGAGTGGCACCTCCTCATTATCACTTCTCCAAGGCCCATATTCCTCCGACAAGGCTATCCCTTGGAATTATGGAGTCGATGTTTACTATCATGGCGCAACAAGACCTCTCGATCATGAAGATCTTATCAAGTTTCTATTCGACATCGACAACATCACCTGGATCCAGTAGGTGACCCGAACTGAAGGGTATTCTCTCCGAGATTTCTCCTCCAAAAGACATCATGACTCCACCGAGACCCAAATTTACTCAATCAATATCCTAGCTAGAGGGAAAGAACCAAGGACTCATCCCGCCAAAATGTATACCAAAGGAAGTCAAGACACCTCCAAACAAGAAATGGAGGAAATTTCAAGATCATCAAAAGAGTGATTACAATGTTGTGGAACAATGCAGACAGACCACCCAAGATCTCCATGCTCGCTTGCCTTGTGCCCGAGGCTGCTAATGCCTTGGTGAAGTTTCAAGAATGCCTGCGTACCGCAAGACACTACCACCGATCAGCCTCAAGTTTGTATAGCCCGGCTACCAACAACGGCCTAGGCTTCCTCGATGTCATTTGATTCTCGAAAGAAATATAACAAAGCCTTGCATACTTCGTTGAATGCAAGGGTACTACCTGCCTCATGTTTTGTTGACACCTGTCGCTTCTCCTCAATATCTTCAAGATCGCTTTTGATCGGCTTGATGTCAAGGGTCATTCTCGAGACCCAAAGTGATATTATGAGAGCTTTTGATGGTTCTAAGCGACCGTTTGAGAACTCATTTCACTCACAAAGCTTGCCTTTGCACTTTTGATTCTACTTTCTTTGTCATGGACATCCCCACCTTACTTTCCCACTTGACGCCTCGATATATGGGAAGGCACGGTACCTCTACCTTGCATCGAAATCAAGTACCCAGGAAAGGGAAGGTTGTCACGTATGGTGAAGAGGAATATATGGTCGGCCATCTACCATTCGATACTGAGATGGAAGGAATTCTTCAGACTCCTTGTCAAGCTTTTGAATACCCTGAGTCGCGCCATGACTCCCCCATTCCCAAGATGCTAAAGTTCCGCCTAGGGATGGCCCTTTGAAAGATGCTCAAACTCACTGAAGAAGGAAAGAGTACTATTTGGGGTCAGCTCCCATCTTCCTTTCAAATTTGACAAGACTGGTTTAGGCTTCACCACCGGGGTCAAGATGATACGCCGCGAACGTCGCCAACTCCTTCCGCATCAGCCGAGTGGAATCCATGCTATAGAAGACAAAGACAACGTCGACATCGCAGTGGATCTTCCTAACTCTGATCATGGGCTCAAGAATTGGAAGATCAAGACGCTATACCAATCTCCTTTAGCCGAGTAATTGCTTTTGTTTTGTTTTTGTTTTCGTTTTTTATGTTTTGAACAATAAACTTTGAAAGCCTAGTGCCTTACCGGCATCATGGCTCGCTATGAGGGTTATTATCTCGTGCTTATGATTTTCATTCAATAAATTCATTGGACTTTTGCATTCAATTGTTTGTTTTCTTTCTTTACTATCACCCCTTCAAAAGGCTATGTGTTTCACACACACCCACGTGATATGCGCAATCACCGAATCTCGATAATATGCTATAGTGCTAAATATGACTTGATAATCCGATCTACCAAGCCAAGACGAAAGTGAGGAAGATTGTGAAGCTGTGGAGAACTTGCCGATACAAGAAGAGCGAGTTATACACCACAAGAGCAAGTTGAGGTTGTGAATTGCACCGACGAAGATGTAAAAGAGATCAAGATAGCGGGTCTGAGAAATGTGTTAAAGAAAGGTTGGTTCAGATACGAGACTACATGTGAGGTTTTGCTTGGTCATACGAAGACATGCCGGGTTTAGACATTGATATTGTGGTACACGATTGCACGAAAAGAAGGTTTTCCTCAGTGAAATAAGTAGGTCAGATCGCATCCCGAGATGTCGAGAAAATCAAAGCCGGGTTATGAAGCGCTTCAACGGTTTCTTAGTGTCACCCTTATCCCAAAGTGGGTTGCAAATGTGGTACCCGTGCCTAAGAATGGTAAGGTAATGCACGTGTGTGGATTACGTAGATCCGAACAAAGCGAGTCCGAAAGATGATTTCCACTTCCTCATATTGATGTTTTCGTTGACAACACCAGCATAAGGTTTTCTCCTTCATGGATGGTTTCTCCATAACAGATCAAAATGGCTCCCAAGACATGGAGAAAACTACTGTTACACAATAAGCACTTTCTCGCTACAAGGTTACGCTGCTCGGATGAAGAACGCAGCGCCATTTATCAAAATGGTGGTACATTATTTCATGACATGATTCATCACGAGATAGAGGTCTACGCCGACATGATAGCTCGATCACGATCAAGAAGAACATCTTGATCATTTGCGTAAACTCTTTGATAGGTTGAAGAAGCAGGATCGAGACTTAATCCTAACAAATGCACCTTGAGTCGATCCGAAAACTCCTAGGGTTTGTGGTCGCGGAAGAGGTATTGAGGTTGACCAAGGTTAAAGCCATTCAAGAGATGCCAGCCCCCCAGAGAAGGAAGTCGAGGTTCTTGGGCCGATTGAACTACATTGCGATCTATTGACACCTAACTGCTACCCGTGAGCCAATCTTCAAGTTACTAAAGAAAGATCAAGTAGTGGAATGGAACGACGATTGCGGATCGCTTTGACAAAATCAAGGATACCTACGAATCCTCCTATCCCGATGCCGCTGAGGAAGAAGACCTCTTATCATGTACTTGGCGGTGAGAACTCAATGGGGTGTGTGTTGGGGCAACATGACGAGTCCTGTCGAAAAGAGCATGCAATATACTACCTTAGCAAAAGTTTACCCATCGTGAAACAAGATACTCACAAAGAAAACTTGCAACGCTTTGCTTTACCGACTAAGACAAGATATGTTGACTCACACTACCTTGTTGATTTCCAAGATGGATCCGATAAAATACATCTTTGAGAAACCAGCCTCTCCGAAGAATAGCAAGATGGCAAATGATCTTGACCGAATATGACATCCAAGACACTTCTCGAAAGCGATCAAAGGAAGTGTGTAGCCATCATTTGCCTCATCAAGCCGTAGATGACTATCGATCATGCATTCAATTTCCATGAAGATGTTTTACTAGTTACAGATTGCAAGAACCGTGCCTGATTTAAGGACTCGAACAAGGATCCCGATGGACCATGGTCTTGATGGAGCCTCAAACGCACTTGGCAATGGCATTGGCGCCATCATTACATCCCCTACAGCGACATACGCCTTTCACCGCTTAGATTTGTTTAGCTTGCACTAACAACATGGCGAATACGAAGCGCATCATGGGTATCAAAGTCATGACTTAAGAATCAAGTTCTTACAAGTGTATGGAGACTCAAATTTTAGTGATCAGTCGATAAAGGCGAGTGGGATACGAAGCATCCAATCTCATTCCATATCGAGAGCATGTTCAGTTTGATTCCTTACTTGAAGAGATCACTTTCAATCATATTCCACGAGAAGAGAATCGTTGGCGGGGCATTAGCTACTATGTCGCCTATGTTCAAGGTCGATGGGACAACGAGGCTCCCCGGATCATCATTGAGAAGTTCACGAACCAACGATTGTTGTGAGCTTGACGCAGAAGAGAAACCTTGGTACTATGGACGTGAAAAGGTATCTTGAGACTCGTGAATATCCGCAGGGCATCTTAATGATAAGAAGTTCATGAGAAGATTTGCATCTAAATTCTTTCTCAAAGAACGACATCTTATACAAGCGCAACCACGACAGGCTTACTCCTACCAGTGTGCGAAAACTGCAATGCGATCATGGAAGAGTTACAAATTTGGTACCCACTCTAGTGGACACACCATGGCTAAGAAGATTTTGAGAACAGTTACTATTGGTCCACCATGGAAGTCGATTGTCACCGCTACGCTCGATCTTGTCACAAATGCCGATTTATGCCGAAAGTGCACTACCTCCGTCCTCAATGTTTTAACTTCTCCTTGGCCTTTGCAATGTGGGGCATTGACATGATTGGAGAAATCAAGCCCAGACTCCAAATGGACATCGCTTCATCCTTGTGGCAATGATTATTTCACCAAGTGGGTATAGCCTCGTTGCATCATTACCAAGAATGTTGTGGCTCGATTTATCAAACATAATCTTATCTGCCGGTATGGCACTCCCGAAAGGATTATCACGATAACGGTTCCAATCTCAACAACAAGATGATCACCGAACTCGCACGCAATCAAGATCAAGCATCACAATTCATCTCCTTATCGGCCTAAGATGAATGGCGTTGGAAGCCGCCAATAAGAACATTAAGAAGATTATACAAGATGATGTTGACTTACAAAGATTGGCATGAGATGTTACCATTTGCTCTTCATGGTTATCGACTACAACGGAACATCGACAGGGCAACCCCTTCTCTCAGATACGGTATGGAAGCCGTCTTACCCATCGAGGTTCGGATACCCTCAACCGAGAGTCCTGGAGGCGAGTTAGTTAAGACGATTGGGTCGCACTCGCTTGACCATTAATTTGATTGATGAGAACGACTCGCATCCATCGCCATGGACAGATTTATCGAAACGAATGATCGAGCATTTAACAAGAAGGTCAAGCACAGTCTACCAAGTCGGTGATCTAGTAGTCAAGCGCATTCTTCCACAAGGTGATCCGGGGCAAATGGACTCCCACCCATGAGGACCATTTGTAGTCAAGACGATTTTCCGGAGCTATGATACTTAGCACCATGGATGGTGAAGACTTCCACACCCATGAGCGCACATAGTCAAAAAATACTACGATAAAGAGACCCGCCAGGTCGTGAACCTAGGCAAAAATAAGGGCATCTGGCGAACCAAAGGTTCGGGCAAAAATAAAGGATATATACAAAACATGTACACCGCAAGTCGAAAACCGAAAAGGCGGCTTGGGCAAAAAGGTATCGGGTGAAAACCGAAAGGCGGTCTAGGCAAAAGTTAGGGATTTAAGCACGACTATGTCTCTTCGGACATCATCTCTGGACTACTATCGGCATTCAAGATTCAAATGGCGAAGATCAGTCTACTCACTTTCTACCGAGAAGGAGATGAGATAGTTGAAATATGAGTACTAGCATAGTTGGAACCTATGAGATTGTTTCGCATAGCTTTTTACCTTTCTTGTGTACAAACTACTTGGCCATACGCCACCTTCAAATAAATCCTTCTTTCTCTTTACAATTTCATTGTTGTTATTTGCAATAAGTCCAACGTTTGCTTTGAATGACTATACGATTTGACAATAAAAATCTAATCACAAACATACGAAAAGTGAACATACAAAAGTACTTACTAGGTGTTCCGGAATTGGGATGACGACGAAAGTCAACAAATAGTTCCCCACGAGCATAAAGGTGTCACCCACAACACACCTTCCCGGAGTATAAGGGAATCCACGCAGCAAATCCACTCAATCGAGCAACGTTACATCGCCTCTAAGCGAACACTTCATCCCAATGATATTCTCAATCCTCCCCTTCTCCCCAGCGGTATCCGACTCAAACTTGGTGGATGCATCGGAGGAAGCATACACCTTTATTCCCCACCAGAGATTACAACGGACTCGACTCTTCAAGCCCGGCCTCGGAACCATCAAATGCTCTCCAATGAGATCTACACTCGAAATCCCAGAGAGCACCTCTAAATTTCCTCAGCAGGATCTACACAAGGTCCTCACGGATCGCCTCCCGACTCTCCTCAAAAGGTCTATATATGAGATCTCCACAACGAGCCTCTCAATCTCTACCTTCCTCAACAATGTCTAGGCCCAAGACTTGGTCGATAGTGCATCGGAGAATCCAGATATCTTTCTTCTTCAAAAAGGGGTTCTCACCTACCAATTCCCAGGCGAAGTCGAAATCTTCAAGCAGAATATCCGCATCTTCTTCAAGATGGATATGTTTTGAAATATCACAACATTCATCATTCATACATTTCTCATAAAAGTCATAATTCATGCATATGTCATTCATATACACCATCATGCATCATACTTTGCATAAGACTAACAAATATTCTATCAAAGTTTTTCTTGTTTTCTCAAAACAGTAATGATACTGACGCAAACAGGTCCGGATTAAGCCCCGAGCCGACGGGAAAACTATCGAAAGACCGCCTAACAGTCCAGATTAAGCCCAGCCGACGGAAAACTATCAAAGACCGCCTCACGACTAGTCCAGATTAAGCCCAACAAGCGGAAAACTATCCGAAGACCACCTCCGGTTATCCTCCGATAACGAGCAATGGATCAACACCGATGCACAACGGAAGCTATCCACATTCGCCAACTACAATCTCCCGAGTAATCGGTAGAAGATTTATTCGATTATCAGCAACTCTGAGTCTAGCGTGCGACTCGGTTGCCTTGGATGGCATCTTAAGCCCATCTCCGACTATTTGTCAACATCTCTTCACTTTCGAATCTGCATATATGGTTAAAATCAATACAAACCAATAACCTCATTCAAGGTGAACACGAAGTCTAACGTACGACTCCTTGGGATGGCATCTTAAGCCCGTCTCATCAGCTCTCCCTTCGACAACCTCGAGTCTAGCGTACGACTCGTTCCCAGTGAAGTCTCAACTTCTCCAAATGGCATCTATAAGCCCATTCCGCATCATCCACCAACGAAAGTGCAAATTTTCAGGTGTACTCGGTGTTCAATCATCTTCACCTCCGGTCACGAAAGACAAGCATGTCAATCTAACCCTTCCGATACAAGAAGATTGAGCAGGGCGGTCATACCCCAAAATTTGCCCTCCATCTTCTCAAAAGATTTCATACATCTATGCTCAAGGACCTCAAGAGTTGATCGACAAACTCTCTCTAGACAATCAACCCAAACTAGGGTTTGGTATCTCTCAAGTCAAGATGGATTTCCAACATCTCCAATGGCCTTCATGCCTCCTCATATGCTTCAAAGATTCTCCATGTCAAGTTTCAAGCCTCACAAGTCAAGTTTCCTCGGAATTGTTCGGATGGTTGAAAATCGGGTGTATTGGACAAAAAGTCAACTGTGGTCAACATACATCAAAACTTCGATTTTTGGTCAACATCCTCATTTTGAAGTTACATTCATCATTTGATCAAGGGTTGATCATGATTCATCAAGAAAACTCAAGATTTGCCCAAAAGTCAAACTTTCTAAATTAGGGTTTCTAGATGAAAAGTCAATCGAACTTTGATGATCATAACTTTCTCATACTTTCTCGAATTTTTCCACCACCTCTTGTTTTGAAGGAAATTCAATTCTCTACAACTTCATGTCTCACAAGAATGTCCAAAAATGCTTCATTTGAGAGGTATAGCTCAAAACATTACAGTCATTTTCAAAGTCAACAAAAGTCAACTTTTGTTTTGAAGATATTTTGAGCATGGTAACTCAATTGAGATGAGACCAAAGACATTGGTTAGAGGACTCTTAGAGCTTTCCAAAAGTCCAAGAACACTCAAAATGTGGAAAATTGAGCAAGTTACACCATCTACAAGTTGGGCAATTTTGGAAGAATGCACAAAGAGATACTTCAAAAATCAAATCTTTTGCAAATGGGCCTACTTTTTCTTCATCCTAACTTGTTCCTCAAGCAATTAGGAGTGTCCAAGCCCAAAGCCACGAATTTTTGATTTATTTTTCTATTTAATTTGTAATTTATTCATTTAAATGCAAATTAAATCTTAAAATAAATTATAAAATTGAAATTAATCGCAAAGATTGATTTTATTCTTTCCTTAAGGTCCAATTAACTCACAAATGCCAGCAAATTCGAAATTGGATCAAATTTGGCAAGATTGGATTGAAATTGGACAAAATTTGAAAATTTGATTTCATGAGAATATCAAAATTTGATTTCCATTGAATGTTGATCAATTCTTTCCAAAAACCATTCCAAATCCATCCAGTATAAATATATGATGCATACCTATCAAGAAAGAACGGAAAAATTGCTCCAGAAACCCTAACCTAAAATCAAAATTTCGTGTTCTTGAAGCAACTTGCAATTCTAGTTCCAGCCATCCACAGCCGATTTCGAGGATTCCATTGCATTCCTTGAGGTCTTTAGAGTCGATCCAGACTCTTATATCATTCAAAAACATCAAGAATCAAGCAAATCAGATTTCGGTTTGTCAAACTTTTTCCAAATTCGATTTCTAACATTCATGCATTATTAACTTGTTTTGATTGTTTGTTTGTGATTAGAATCAAGTTTGCAAGCGATCTGGGCAAGCCAATCGTGTTTCCATGGCCTGAATCGAGATATACCATATCTAGGGTTTCTGAGCTCGAATTGGGGTTTTGTTTAAATGGGAAAATTGGACCATAAGACCCATACCAGTGTGTTCGGAATGCTTCAAGGAATCGAACCATGCCTTTAGAATTAATTTATATTATGTATGCTGCGTTTTCTATTTTGCCAGGGCCTGTAGCGTCGAAGAAAGACCGACGCTAGCTTCAAATATTCAAAACGAAGAAGATGATGAATTGGCGCGAGCGGGATGAAGGCAGGGAGTGACGCGTGTTATTTTCAAATCGATCTGTTTCCAAACAGTAGCGCGCGTTGGCTCAGTTGGTCAGGCATGTGGTTTTCAAGGTTTGAAAGGGATGTTCCCAGTTCGATTCCTGGTTCAGACAATCCCTTTTTTCACTTTTACAAAACTCAAATATTTTCATATTTTCTATTTATTTAATATTTGCATACTATTTTAATTATTTTCATGAATTTTATTCTGCATTTAAAAATTACCAAAAACATTTTTTCTTTTTACATTATTTTTCTAAAAACCTTTATTTAATTTAATAAATTAAAAAATATAATTTTTGCATGCATATTTATTTTATTTATATTTTTGCATTTAATTCACTTTTAATTGCATTTTAATTATTAAATCTTTTCCAAAAAATCCCAAAAAATTATTTTAACATATTCATCATATTTCCAGCATATATTAATTTTCTCATATTAAAATTTGCATTTTTCTAACATTTTTTCTCTTGTTCGATTCATATTGCATTTCCCGATTTTCTTATTCTTTCACAGGTTGCTCCGATTCGGACGTTTTTCTTTTATCATTTTCTTTTTCCAATAATGTAATTGCTCATGGGATGTAATAGTTTAATCTAGGACTTTTACTTTCCGCACTCCTAAATTATGTATCTGCCCCAAAGCCATGTAATAGCGTAGGATTTACCTTTCCGCACTTTACATTCCGCATTTTACTTTCCGTACCCTTATCAATTGCTAGTAATTAGGCGTGTATGGCAAGATAATAATTGGACATAGCTCACACTAATTTCAAGATAATATATTCTGAATTCAACACACTTCTTTCACACACGCACCCCTTAGGGTAATTCTCTCTCGATGCCTTTCGATTCAAAATGGTCATGTCCCTCGAACGTAGAGGTATTCTAGCACCGTTGCCTTCCAAACAAATCATCATAGTCCCTTCGATACAAAGATCATAAGACCCACGATGTCGCCTCCGAATACATGATCTTGACCCTCGATTGTCGCCTACGAAAATGATGATAGTCCTTCGAATGTGCTAGGATACTTCCTACAAGTTGCTTTCGATGACCATCCGATGTCCTTCGAATGTCCCGCTTACATCCAACGAATGGAGCTACCTACTAACTAATGGTATGGCTAGCTATTCTAAAGGAATGTAGAAGTACAACAAACGACCAATTAGTGGGTAAATAAGTCTTTTAGTTGCTTGCTCTATCAAATGCTTTTCACACCACACACTCTTTTCAAAGTTCAAAATTCTTTTCAAAACGAAACATTTCCGAACACTTTGTATACACTCCTACATGAGTCATTACAAATTCAAAGCGAAATGCCTTTTCAAAACATCTTTGTCAAACACACAGAAAGCAATTTTAAAAAAGTTATCTAAGAGCAACTAAGAGCCCGTAGAATAAACTGCGGATGGAAAGGGGTGCTAATACCTTCCCTTTTCATAACCATTCTCCCGAACTCGAGAATCTAACGAAGGTCTTTTTCTTACTTTTACCTTCCTTAATTGGATAAAAATAAAAGTCGGTGGCGACTCTTGCTATCCGCACATTTGGATACAAAAAATCCTACAAAGTCAGTTCACCGTATCACAGTAATGACTAATGAATTTGGAGAAGCTGGCTAGTTTGATATCGAAATCAATAATACTTGAATGTTCCTCAGCATCAGGAACATATGTTTCCCCTACTTGGTGTTAGTCCGGTGATGGCGATTATGTCGAAGAATGTGGGTGTGATCATCCCTCGGGAGGTGGAAGGTATTATAGGTGCTATCCAATCTGAGGATGCGAATAACGAGGATGGTATGTGAAGCTGGTTTGGATAATTTCGGAGATTATAGATACCTAATTCCTCCCACGATGTGACTTCTTAACTTCCACTTTGGCGAACCAGGTTCGATATGCTACATCGCGGTTGGACGGGATCGAAATGGTTTAAAGTTGTTTTAACATAGTCCGAATGAAAGGATCTTTTGGGATAGTCATAGGAGTTTCTACTTCCTTTGGAGCAACAGATCATTGACATTATCGGTTCTACCCTAGGGTTTCCATTGTATTGAATAAAGGTTTGAAATCATAACAAGCAGGAAATATGGTTCGTGTATCCTTAAGAATCTCAAAACCGTAAGAGGACCCATTAGGGCAAATCTCTTTCCAGAAGCGTTAGTAGGGATTAATACCTGAGAGGAGTATAAGAGCTCTTGCTCTTTGGAGATTCCACAGGGTATAAGTACAGATTGACCTTGGTGAGTGCCAACCTTGCTTTCCAAAATTGTTCGGTGTTCTTATTCTTCTTCTTAGAAATCTTTTTACAGGATGTTGATGAAGACATTGTTGGGGTTTTGATTAAAGAGATTAGGGTTCTTTACGAGAAAGAGAGGAAAAAGAAGATTCAGAGTGTGGAAAAAGTGAAAAGACTAAAGTTTGTTTGGTTTTATAGTGAGGAAGTGGAAACACTCATCAACTAATGCCAGGTTACGTGGGAGACGTGGGTTGGATACACAGTGAGGTGGCGTGAAGTCGATGTGGTAATAAGCATGATTAAAGGTGATCATTGCTCTTAATAAATGCACCATACCGTGGTTACTGTGTGAAAGCGGTTCAGAAACCCAGGGGTCATCGTGATTGACATGATGGAAATCTTGTACAGGGTCATAATTGCTCAGGGTCACATCAAAATCTTGTGGATATATTTAAAATAAGTATTTCTTAAAAAGGGATTCGAAATACATATTTTAAAGGGGCATTTTGTTAGCTGAAGATTTTGATATCTTGTGGTTCGAAGAAGGATCATGGAGCTCGAGATGAGATGATGTTAAAGTATTCGAGACATAGTGAATGTCATAGTTTGGAAAGAAAAGAATTAGCCCTTGAATGGATGTATTGAATTAGGAGTGTCGTCGAAATAATGGTGATATGTGTAAAACAAGCTTCGATCGGGCAATAGAATTGTATCGAGGAAATGGGTTCGAAATTGAAGTGAGTGATACATTTGAAATTCAAAGCAGCGGGATAAAGGGAGTTGAAAGCACTGAAGAAACAGTTCGAACGGAAGCAAGAGAAGCATGGTGTCTTGCATGTTCTAAACGTGGCAAGATCTTATGGGTCGAACCGTTATGGTCGAATTAGTATAAATAAGTCTTAATGTTAGGATTTCGTGTGTCATATCTATTGTACTAAAATTCAGTCACATTCAAAATACCACATGGCTAGGAAGCGAATGCACGAATGATGTACGTATGATTGCACCAAAGCTTTATTATTCAACAATGTATCTTTATCCTTCGGTTTTAACTTTATCTTGCATCAATGTCTTTTAAGTTTCTTTACTTTCAAAGTCATTTCATTTAAATGTTTTTCTACCATCAAGTTCTTTACTTTTCCAAAACTTTTACATTAACGTGTTATTTCGAAAGCTTTTATACATTTGTTTACATTCCGCTTTTACGTTTGTGATTACTTTGAAAATCTTTTACACTTTAAGAGTTTATTGAATATTGCTGCATTTATATACTTTCTTGCCTTTTCGAATTTGAATGTTCTTGTTTGTTCGAACCAAATATACATTATTTACTTGATCATATCACTAAGTAATCGAAACATACTTGAACCTATACAAAACATCCAAAAACAAGTCTCAAATATGGATCTTTATCTTAAGTTCATACCAACGGCCGATACCACATAGGATCAATCTAGTCGATCCTGCAAGTTACCAGAGGGATTGAATAACATAACAGTTATAACGCTTATTCGATAGTTTGGAAGACTAGCGGTTGTTTCACCAGAAATCACTGTGAACAGATGTATATTCACAGGAGTTTACGAAGGAAATATAAACATGTGTATAAAACGAGTGTTTAAAACAAGTGTAACTTGAATATTTACAAGGTTTTTGAAGGTGTACAAGGGAACGAATATGTACACGAAGGGGTGTTTATGTACAAGGAAATGAATATGTACATAGGAGGATTGAGACTTACACCGTGAGGGAGGCCCATTGGTTTTAAGAGGAGTTTCACTGGGAATAATTCTTCTCTTAATACCAATGAATTTGGTGTATAAACAAGCGAATGAAAACAAACGAACGAAGTTTGTTTATACTTGAATATTTACAAAGAAGATTGAATATGTACAAAGAAAATTCAATATGTACAGAAAAAGGTTTGGGACTTACACCGTGAGGGAGGCCCATGATCAATTAAGAAATTCGAGGAAAAAACTGGTTCGGTTTTATCTTCAAATTGAGTCGACCATGGAAAAAAAGTGTGTAAGTTTGTTAAAAAGTTTTGAAAATGATTTTGAAAACATGAAATATATTCACAAGAAGTTTTGAAAAAGATTTAAGTTTTTAAAGTTTGAAAAAAACATCTTTGAAAAGTATTAAGAAATACTTAAAATGTTTCATTTTTGACTTAATAAAAATATAATCAAAAGGAAATATTTTTGGATTTTTTTGACTTAATCATAAAATAGGTATATTAAATGACAACTGTGCAAAAAATCATCTCAAAATGAGAAGTTTTTATTGGTTTTTGAAAATGTTTAAGTTTGCTAAAAACTTGAGAAAAAAGAGTTTTTTTAGTCCTAAGGAGGTTTGAACCTTGGAAATTTGACTAACAAATGAACATTTTCCATTGAGCCATTTGTTAAACTTGTCATTTAATCACCTTGTTTAGAAGGAATTTTGAAGAAAAAAAAAGTTTGAAAAAAAAAAGGGTCCAGAAGTTGGCTTGAAAAAGCTTTGAAAAATGTTTAAAAGTTGTCTTGAAAAA
This sequence comes from Vicia sativa, assembly GCA_021764765.1. Taxonomy (NCBI): domain Eukaryota; kingdom Viridiplantae; phylum Streptophyta; class Magnoliopsida; order Fabales; family Fabaceae; genus Vicia; species Vicia sativa. Next base: position 197,623,825 of record CM038792.1, on the reverse strand, counting down.
TGGAAGTTTGGAAAAAAAAAGTCCAGAAGTTGGACTTGAGGAAGGTGAGTTAGTTACTTGGAGAATATGCTAACAAGGCGTGTTGAAAGCTTGCTTCTTCTGGCTGCTTCTGGGTGCTTGAGGCTTGCTTCTGGAGCATGTTACTAGTAGTTTCTAGGGCGCTTTGGGCTAGCATGCTGCTTCTGGATGCTGGAGAAAGCTTGTTTCTGGGCTAGAAATATTAGAAACTTCAAGTTTCTAAGGATAGAAGTACTAGAAGTACTTCTGAACATAGTGGAAATGGAGAGTTTTGAGGCGAAGCTTGAGCACTTACGGAGGTGAGCCCAGAAGAACTTCTGGAAGAACAAGCTCCAGAAAGCTTGTGTTTCCTTTTAATAAAAAAAGGTCCCAGGGGGATTCGAACCCTGGACCTTTGGCATGGCAAGTGATTTGGAAAGCGCGCTGACTACCACTGGGGTGGCTATACATCCATTGTTTTAACTTAAACTAGAAATACATATTTTAAATCCAGCTTCAGAAATTGAAATTCAAACTTCATCTTCTTCGCTGAACAGGCGCGAACATGGCCATGGCTGGGATTCGAACTTCTTCATTTTTTGATCAATTTCAAAAGTTCAAAATACCATTTCGTCTAGATTTTTGTCACGATTTTGAACATGTATCTTGTTGAAATTATTAATCAAAGATGAACACGAATTTTTACAATCCCAATTTGAACCCTAACTGAAAAAGTGATTAATTCTCTAAACTCAATTGATTTTAGTTCAAATTAAAGACCCAGATAGCTTTAGTGATTGAATGTCTACATTTTCATTTTCAATTTTAAAGCTAAAAGTGCATGAATGGAGGAATCAAAGTTTGAGAAACTCACCTCTTGGTATGAAATACCAGATCGAGCTAGACAACTTCCAGGTGCAAAGTAAGGATTGCTTTAGCTTCCTTGAACCTCCCTGAGTGTGTTCCTACTCTTAGTTTGTCCTGAGGATGGCTAGAACATTCTGACCAAGTCAAGTTGTAGCCACTTGAAGTGAGTTTTGAATTTAGAATTTGAGTTGTTACAGATCAGTGATGATGATTTGGATCACTTCTATGAAGTGTATGGATGATGTTTAAAGTGTTAAATCACAGCTAGCTCGAGCAAATTAAGAGATGGCAAGTTAAGGCATCATTTGCAAGCTTTTGGTTTTTTGAGTATGATTATGAGTTTGGACAGTTCTTGTGATGGTTTTAAGTTTTAGACAACTTCTAATTGATATTTAGAACACGTTAGAAACTTAAATTTGCTCAGATTTTGCAAGGTTTGGAAATTGCAAAATTCTCCCTCTTAGAACTTAGAAACTTGGATTTCAAGAAAGAAAAAGTGAAAGCTTGATTATGATAGTTTTGGTGTGATTTGAATTTGAGGAAATGACCTCTATTTATAGGCTAAAAAATCTGAATGACAAGGCATGACTATCATTGAGAGAAACTCACAACTTGCTCAAGAGGTAAGAAGGAATCTTTTGCATTTAATGCAAAAGTTACTTTCCTAACCATGGTTAATTTTTTCTATTTGATTCAATCCTCTTCTCAATCATTCAAAACTGATATTTATCAGTTATAATCTACCTCTAGCTGGTGACAAGGCTTCTAGAAGGGAGATTTGTGAAAAATGACTTATAATTTTGAAGCATGTACTTGAAATTCCATGGTTTTGGAGCTCTATGTTTCAAAATCAAAAGTATAGCTAGACAAAGTGTTTTTGCAAGTTCTTGGACTTTTTGGAAAGCTTGTAACAAGGGCTACAACTTTCATGTTTTTGAGTTTTTTCTGAATCCAAATGGATCTAGGTGAAAAATGGCCTAGAAAGTGAGAAAAAACCATGTTTCTTAACACTTGAAATTTTTTCTAAGTGCTAGATAATTTTCAAATCTTGACTTTTTGTTGACTTTTTCACATTTCTTGATTTTTTATGATCATGATGGATTATTTGAAATGTTTTTATGATTGAAAAAGTTTAGTCTTGAAAAAGTTGACCAAAAGTCAAAGTTTGACTTTTTTGAGCAGATGAATTTTCATCAGATGGTTCAGAATTTGTCTGATGAAGAAACATGGACTTTTGAAATGTTTTGAATCAAGAAATTAGGTCAATATGTTGCATTGAAGATGTTAAGATCAATCTCCAAGCAAATAGGTCATCCATTGAGCAGAAAGTCAATGATTCACTATCTTCGATCAAAACCCTAATTGGTCGATTCAAGGTAGATCATGAGAAAAAGTTGGGAATCTGAAGATCAAATGTTGATGATTGATTAAGATAGATCATTTTAGGTGAGTGGGAACTCAAACCCTAATTGATTAGATCTTGAACAGATGAAATTTTGAAGAAACCCTGTTTTTGACTTCTAAAAGCCACGCACGATCTATTCTGTTCTGAAACTGTTGGTGATGCAGTGATGCATATGTGGATAATGTAAGGTGGTATCTTAGGTCAAAAATTGGGGTATTGCAGATGCCCCTATTTAAGTTTCTTTAACCTGAGATATGAAGATGAAGATCTTCGTCTTGATAGGTGTGAAGAGACTTAAATATCAGAATACGCAAATTTTGGACCTAAGATACCAAAAAAGCGAGTGATGCAAAATGATTGCAAAAAGTTCACCCAGGAGATATCAAAGAATGATATGCTGGGGAAAGATTGTGAGGATGACTCAATCTGTCTAAGAAAGGAGAATCTTATTTGTTGGGAAACAAGCAATATGATTGACTAGGAAAATAGATTCACAATGTAAGTGAATATCTGTTTTGCTTTGGGAAATGAGGAGATTACCTTCTGTCAGCCTTGTGACAATGTTTAAGGTAAGTGAAAATGATATTACCAATTATCATCCTTGTGATAGTTTATGGTAATGAGCTCTGAAGATATTACTTATTATCAGCAAAGTGATAACTATAACAAGGTAATTCTTGAGAAATTTACTAAGTATTCAGCCTTGTGAATAACAGACAATGATGGAAACAACTCTCAACTGAGTTTCTATTTTCATAGCTACAATCTTACCAGGGATCTCTCTCTTGAGAAGATGCGGGCATTTTGATTGAAAAGACACAGGTTTTCTTTTAGACAGAAAGACAACTGCGGGGATTTCTTGAACTTTCACGATTGGACTTGCTGAGAAGAACAATCTTTTTAAGACAAGTTTCAAGATGGAAAGGAAACAAGTATCTCGGATGACGAGGCTATTGCTTATTGTTTGTAGGTAGATTTTTTTTTGTGAAATCTAAACCTGAGTTGATTAGAGATGAGGTTCTATCCAGGAATGAACTGGAAAGAAACGGTCAATCAAGACTTCGTTCCCAATGAGGAATGATCTTAATTGGGGGACAGGAGAGAAAAATGATGTATTTTCTGCTTGGGGATAATCTACTGGAGAGATGACACACCCACACTTGTTTTTTTTGGGAATAAATGCAACCTAAACAAGTGATGTTGAAGCAAACATTAAGAAATGCAGGAATGCATTAATGATGCTATTATGTATGAATGATGAATGTCATGAATGTCATATGCATGCTGAAGATACTTGACAAGACAACAAAAGGGGTATTTTGGAAAAGGACTACGTCACAGTTCAAACAAATACTCCGCAAAATCTGTAGCCATGGTGTAGACGTTTACTGATGATAAATCTGAGTTGCATGCTTTAAACTTTTCTGGAAAAGGAATTTCATTGGCAACCTTGTTGGGGATTCTTTTTGGATAAGAATCGTCCTTTGATGATCTCTTTCGAGGAAAGAAGACTTCTCGTGATTGTTTTATCTTTCGAGGTCGAAACAATCATAGAAAAATTGTTGAAGTTCTATCGTGTTCATAGTTCAAAGGAAAGTTCCGCTTTTATTTCAAAATTTTGTAGTAAAATTCGTTTAAAACCTTTTTTTAGTTTCAAAGTGATTTTCACAATAAAAGCGTTATTTTGCAAAATAGAATAAAGCAAAATTGCAAACAAATGGGCACAAGGCTCAGATTTTATTGATAGAATGGTAATCAACCAAAGGCGTGATTCCGTGGACTATTTACAAGAGTTGGAAATGATAATTTATTGGGAAAAGGCTACATTGAAAGTAATAACCACTATTATCCCTAACAAATTTGAATTCCAACTGTGCTTGTTGCTTTAGAAGATTTGATTGAAGATCCGTTGATGGAAGATTCTTGATTAATAGTATGGACTGCAGATTACTTTGTCATTTTGATCCTTAATTTTTGCCTAGATTGCCTTTTCAGGTTTTCAATCTACCAAGATAATTTCTGTTTATTGTCTCTAATTTTTTCCTGGACCGCCTTTTCAGGTTTTCAGTCCACCGAGACGCTCATTTTTGCCTAAGCCGCCCTTTTCGGGTTTTCGACTTACCGGGCTATTCTTTTGTTTTTTTAGACAAAGTATTTCTTGACTGCATCAACATTCACGGGATGCGGGAGTTCATCACAATCCATGGTTGTGAGTCATAGCACCGCCAGAAAAGCTTCTTTTGACAATGTATGGGCCTTCGTAATTAGGAGTCCATTTGCCCCTAGAATCTGGTTGAAAAGACAGAATCTTTTTAAGCACGAGGCCGTCTTCTTGGAATTCACGAGGTCGAACCTTTTTGTCAAAGGCTTTCTTCATCCTTCTTTGATATAATTGTCCATGACACAGAGCGGTCAGATACTTTTCTTCGATTAAGTTCAGTTGATCATGTCTGCTTCGACACCATTCAGCCTCAGATAACTGCTTCCATGAGAACTCTCATTGAAGGAATCTCAACTTCTACGGGGAGCACTTATTCCATGCCATATACTAGAGAAAAAGGAGTTGCCCCTGTTGAAGTACGTACTGAGGTACGATACCCATGCAGAGCAAATGGAAGCATTTCGTGCCAGTCTTTGTAGGTGATGACCATCTTCTGGACGATCTTTTTGATATTCTTATTGGCAGCTTCAACGGCGCCGTTCATCTTTGGCCAGTAAGGAGACGAGTTATGATGCTCGATCTTGAATTCCTCACACATTTCTTTCATCATTTTGTTGTTCAAGTTCGATCCATTGTCTATAATGATCTTACTCGGAACTCCATATCGGCAAATGAGGTTGTTCTTGATTAACCTCACAACCACTTGTCTTGTAACATTGGCGTAAGATGCTACTTCGACCCATTTGGTGAAGTAATCAATAGCCACTAAAATGAATCGATGTCCGTTGGACGCTTTTGGTTCGATCATCCCAATCATGTCGATGCCTCACATGGAGAAAGGCCACTGAGACGAGAGAACGTTGAGTAGAGTCGGCGGCACATGGATCTTATCTGCGTAGATCTGGAACTTGTGACATCTCTTGACATGTTTACAGCAATCGGATTCCATCGTTATCCAATAGTATCCTGCTCTCAAGATTTTTCTAGACATTGCATGCCCATTTGAATGGGTTCCAAAGGATCCTTCATGCACTTCGTGAATTATCATGTCTGCTTCGTGTCTATCCACGCATCTGAGCAGGACCATGTCGAAGTTTCTTTTGTATAGCATATCTTCATTCAGGGAGAAATTTCTAGAAAGCCTCCTTAGAGTTTTCCTATCTTTGTGCGATGCCCCGAGTGGGTACTCCTGAGTTTGAAGGAAGCATTTGATGTCGTGGAACCATGGTTTATCATCGAAGACTCCTTCAGTTGCAAACACATATGCAGGTCTTTCAAGGCGTCTGATACGGATCTTAGGCATATCGTTCCAATGGTTGATTTTGAACATGGAAGATAGAGTAGCCAAGGCGTCTACCATTCGATTTTGATCTCGAGGGATATGATGCAGTTCAACTTTGTTGAAGAAAGTCAACAAACGTCTTGCATAATCTCTGTAAGGAATCAAACCAAGATGATGAGTTTCATACTTGTCTTTGATTTGATTGATCACAAGGGATGAATCTCCATATATGTCAAGGATCTTGATCCTCAAGTCGATGGCTTCTTCGATACCCATGATACAACCTTCATATTCTACGATGTTGTTGGTGCAATCAAATAGCAATCTGGCGGAAAACGGGATATGAGAACCCTCGAGAGTAATGATAACTGCCCCAATTCCATTGCCAAAAACGTTAACTGCTCCATCAAAGATTAAGCCCCATCTAGATTCTGGATCAGGACCTTCTTCAGGTAATGGTTCGTCACAATCTTTCATCTTTAAGTACATAACATCCTCGTCAGGGAAGTCGAACTTGAGAGATTGGTATTCATTGATCGGTTGATAAGCCAAGTGATCGGCGATAATGCTTCCTTTGACCGCTTTTTGGGCACGGTACTGGATGTCATATTCAGATAATAGCATCTGCCATCGAGCGATTCTTCCTGTTAAGGCAGCCTTTTCAAAGACGTACTTGATTGGATCCACTTTGGAGATTAACCAAGTCGTATGATTGATCATGTACTGGCGGAGACGTTTCGAAGCCCACACCAAAGCACAACATGTCTTCTCGAGCATGGAGTAACGAGTTTCACAATCTGTGAACTTTTTACTCAAGTAGTAAATGGCATGCTCTTTCTTACCGGTTTCATCTTACTGTCCAAGCACACAGCCCATGGAATCTTCTAGCACGGTAAGGTACATGATTAAGGGTCTTCCTTCAATTGGTGGAATCAGTATTGGAGGTTCTGACAGGTATTCCTTGATACTGTCAAACGCTCTTTGGCAATCTTTTGTCCACACAACCTCTGATTTTTGCAGAGAAGCTTGAATATCGGCCCACAAGTAGTTGTCATTTGAGAGATAAATCTGGAGATGTAATTCAACCGTCCAAGAAGTCCTCTTACTTGTTTTTCTGTATGTGGCGTAGGCATTTCTTGAATAGCCTTTACTTTGTCAGGGTCAACTTCAATACCTCTTTGACTGACAATGAAACCTAGGAGTTTTCCAGATCTTACCCCAAAGGTGCATTTGTTAGGATTCAGGCGAAGCTGAAATTTCCTTAGTCGTTAGAACAACTTTAAGAGATATTCTATATGCTCTTCTTCAGTGTCAGACTTTTCTATCATGTCGTCCACGTAGACTTCGATCTCTTTGTGCATCATGTCATGAAAGAGAGTAGTCATCGCCCTTTGGTAAGTTGCGCCTGCATTCTTTAATCCAAACGGCATTACTTTGTAGCAAAATGTGCCCCATGGCGTGATGAAAGATGTCTTCTCCATGTCTTCGGGAGCCATTCTGATCTGATTATAGCCAGAGAAACCGTCCATGAAGGAAAAGACGTTAAACTTTGCAGTGTTATCCACTAGCATGTCGATATGCGGTAGCGGGAAATCATCTTTTTGGACTAGCTTTGTTCAAGTCCCGGTAGTCAACACACATTCTGACCTTTCCGTCTTTCTTTGTGACAGGTACAATGTAGGCTAGCCATTTAGGATATTCAGAGGTGACGAGGAAACCTGCGTCGAGCTGCTTTTGAACCTCCTTTTTGATTTTGTCGGCCATATCTGGGTGAACCCTTCTCATCCTTTGTTTAACTAGCGGACACTCCGGTTTTAATGGCAAGTGATGCTCCACGATGCTGGTATCTAAACCTGGCATCTCCTGGTAGGACCAAGCAAACACATCAACATATTCTTTGAGAAGATCTATCAGTTTGCCCTTGACGTTACTGTCGAGTAAAGCTCCGATGTTAACTTCTTTTTTGTCTTCCTCAGAACCCAAGTTGATTGCTTCCAAAGGCTCTTTGTGAGGATGAATGATTCTTTCCTCGTGCTTAAGAAGTCGGGAAATCTCATCCGGGATCTCTTCTTCATCTTCTTCCTCGACGTCGAACACAGGGAATTCAAAGTTGAGAGAGAGCGTAGAGTTATTGCGTTCAATGGATTTGTCCATTTGTTAATCTGCATGTTTGATTTATGTTGGATTAATTAACTCTCTCTTTTTTTATAGAAAAAGTTAATGTGAAAGTGTATGCAGATTATTTATTATATTTTGATGAAGATGCTTGTTTTTATTTGGGTTTTTTAGGATTACCATTTCCAAGAAAAGGGTAAAAAACGAAAAACAAACACAAAATGTGGAATCAAAACAACTCTTTTATTTATGATTCACAATATGAAACAGGGCCCTAAATACAAACTCATTTGTCTTGGGCAAGACAAAGAGAAATTATTTAAAATCTAAACCCTATAAAACATCTCTCCGCCTTGGGCGAGGTGAGAGTTCAAAACAAAAGCAAGATAAACTACTTAGAACTATGAACATCAGTCTGAGCTTTAACAGGCTTCCAATAGTGGCGAACTCCTTGAAAGTCTAGATACTCTGGTAGTTTTTCTTTTGGCTTATTTCTTGTGTAGACTTTGGTCGTTGGTCGAACAGGCTTTGAAGACTCTGGTCGGTTGACCTTGCTTGTTGTTCTGCTGAAACGATCTTCTTCTACTTGATTGACAGGTCGAGGAGCATAGTATGCAACATATGTGCTTTCAAGTGGCATGTATTCTGGATTCTTGGGATGTTTTTCCCAATCTTCTGAGTGAAGAGACTCATTGTCTGCGACGCTTTCCAACTCGTTTCCAGAATTATCTTCCTGTTCTTCTTTGGTGATTGTGTTGATGTAGTAATAGTAAAAATCTGGCTTAACATCCTCGTCAGGCACATTGAAGAAGATATTTTCATTTGGGATCTCAATTTGATGATAAGATCAAGAAGATGTGTATAACAATTCTGGTTGACTAAGATACTCAAGAGGATCGTCCCATCCAGTTGGTTGGATGTCTTCAATTCTGATCTTTGAGCTTTCAGGTGCAATGTATCTCACCATGTAGTCAAACTTTCCACTTTCTTCTCCCAAGGTATCCCAAACATCAGAAGGGATAGGTGGAATTTCATTCTCATTCTTTTGTAGGAACATGCCTTTGAATTGGTCTGTTGGAGGATAGAACGGTGCGTGAGATTCTTCCTGGGACACATATTCAGAGCTATTAAGATAAGTGTTCCACTCTTCGGATTCGGAGAGATTGTCTTTATCAACAAGAAGATAATCCTCTTGAAGAATGACGTTTGCTTCGGGAATTACCGAGTTGATATCTGAGACTAAAAGCTCATGCGGATAATGCCCTACCATATTCACGTCATAATCATTCCTGTTTCGGAAGATCTGAAGGTCGCCAATGTCTATTAACCGTTGAAGGTCTACTCTCACGGTTGGACATCCTCGAAAATCCGTGAAGCAGATTCTGCAGGATGTGTAGTCATGTTTAGTGAAGGCGCCCATTGTACTGAATGTATCATGGAGCTGTACCAAGCTTTCTCTTATCATATTTATGTCAGTGATAAGATACCGATATGTATTTCTTAGTATCAAATTCACGGTATGTCTACTATGATTGGGAAGTGCATTTGCTTGTACATTTGGATTTGCATTCATGAAGGAGACAAGATTAACCTTTACTAACCTTTGGACTTCGGCTTTCAGTGTTATGCAGTGCTCGAGATTATGACCTGGTGCCTCTTGATGAAAAGGGCAAGACATATCTGCTTTGTACCACCAAGGTAATTTGTCTAGTACTGGAGGTGGTGACCTTGTTTGTACAAGATTCCTTTCTATCAAGGCAGGATATAATTCTGTGTATGTCATCGGAATTGGATCAAACTGCGAGATTCTAGGAGTACGGTTATGATTATTGAATTGTTGAGCCTGTTGTCGAGGCTGTTGAGTTTGCTGGAATTGCGGGCTGATTCCCATGTTTGAACTTGCATTAACAACCGGTGCTATCGTGGCTACCTGTTGTCGGTGACTAACATTTTTCCTTGGTTTCCCTCGGGATACCATTCTAACATCATGTTCTTTCTTCTTCGGGAAACCAGTTTCGACTTTCTTGGTTCCGCTTGAAGACCCCATTTCTTTGGTTAGGCGTCCTGTTCGGACTCCTTCTTCTGGTCGCATCCCCATGCTTACCATTTCGGTGAAATCTCCGGGAGCGCTGGCGACCATGCGTTCGTAGTAAAATGGGCCAAGAGTGTTCAGGAAAACCTTGGTCATTTTTTTTCTTCTAACGGCGGATTAACTTGAGCAGCAATTTCCCTCCAACGTTGGGCGTATTCTTTGAACGTCTCTTTTTTCCTTTTGAGACATAGAACGGAGTTGATCTCGATCTGGAGCCATGTCCAAATTGAATTTGTACTGTTGGACAAAGACTTCACCTAGGTCATTGAATGTCTGGATATTTGCACTATCTAGTCCCATGTACCATTTCAGTGCGGCACCGGTGAGACTATCTTAGAAATAGTGAATGAGCAATTGGTGATTGTCATTATATGTAGGCATCTTCCTAGCGTACATTGTAAGATGACTCTGCGGGAAGGAATTTCCTCTATATTTCTCAAAATCGGGGACTTTGAATTTAGAGGGTATCCTTACACGAGGAACTAGGCATAGATCGTGGGCATTCTTCCCAAACAATTCCTTTCCACGAATTGTTTTTATCTCAAGTTGCATCTTATGGAATTGTTCCTGGAGATTTTCCATTTGGCCACGAGGATTCGTGTTGTCGCCTAAGTTATGATAGACTTCTTCGTCCGCAGTAGTGTGAACTATAGAAGCTGAGTTTGTCATGATCGGTTGAGAAACCGACATAGTGACTTGCAGAAAAGTTACTCCATGCTGCGGAGTAAATGCTGAGTTCTGTAAAGTAGGAACCTCAATCGTGGTTGCCTGTACTTCAGTACTTCAGAAGTGGGTTGACGAAATCCAATGCCGAAATTGAAAGGCATGCCCCATGGATAACCTTCTGGCATACTGAAGAGAGGACTACTGACTGCAACATCTGAAACTGGAGTAGTCGTGATCTCTAAAATCGTCGCTTGATTTTGACTGTTTAATGTTGTTTGCTGATTTTGAGTAGTTGCCAACGAACTTACTAAAGAAGTGAGTCTCTCCACCTCTTCCTGAAGTGTTGTCACTGTGCTACGAAGCTCAACATTTTCTTTTTCAAAGTCTTCCATTGCTTTTCTCCTATTTGCACGAGTATTGTATCTGCGAGTTGACTGTGAACGTAGTCGAGAAACTCTAAGACGCGACAGCTTGACGATCTTTCTCTCTGGAAAAAAATTCCAAAAGATAAGACTCTAAACAAAAAACTCGAAATGCAAAGTATGATGCATGATTATGAATGTAAAGAGAAAAGAATTTCCAAAGAATTTATGCTAAAAGAGAAATTTCTAGTAAATATTTGGATGGAAAACACTTATTTTATTAATTATTGAAAGAAGATTACAACAATTTTTTTTAGAGCATAGCTCTTACAATGATAAAATAAATGATAAAGCTAAAGCTAAATTAATTAATCGTCTTCGTCTGATGAAGAACCAGATGCTTGATGCAGCTTCAACTTTAGGATTTCTTTTCCATAGTAAGCTTTCAGTTCAGCTTTCTCGGCTCTAAGCTTGTTGATGACTTTCTTCCACTCGTCAGGAGCAGGATTGCTGGTTATCATTTCCTCAAGCTTTCTTTTTTCTTTCTTTGATGTATCTTTTGATCGCGTTATCTTTCCGACGAATCTTCTCATCTTTCTCCATGAGCCATTCATCTTGGAAGTAGAGCGCTTTCTCATGATCTTTGACCTGCTTCTTAAGCTTCTCATTTTCAAAGTCAATCTTAACAAACTTGTCTTCCAAAGCTTCTTTCTCAAGCCTCATCTTGGCCATAGCTTCTCGGTATTCTCCCATAGTCTCAACGGGAAAGGTGGTCAATTTAGACGCTGCTGAGAACATGGGTTCTTCATAAGCATAAGGCATTCAGAGTTCCTTCGCTCTTTTCTTCACCCAAGAAGTGTAGATTTCCATGGCTACACAATTCCTTGCATGACCTTTTTCTTTCATTCGGATGTGATGTCAAGCTCTTATCATTCTGGCTTTCAAACCTTGGGAATCTTCCCCCTCATGATAAAAGTAGCTTTCTACTGTAAAACAAAGGGTTTACTAGAGTTTGCATACCCGAGTTGACGTCTTGCCAAGAATGGGTTGTAGTTGATTCCTCCTTTCGTACCGATGAGAGGTACGTTGGCAAACTCTCCACAGCATTCAATGATTTCCATCTCATTGTTTTCCAAGGTATACCAATGGATATCGTCATTTGTAAGAGACATAAGTCTTGAGACCAATGCCAACCGTTTTTGTTTACGTAGAAGATAGGAGACTTAGGTAAGTGTGAGACAATCCATTTAAATAACAGAGGTACACAACACATAATAGTTCCATCTCCTTGACGATTCCTATGATGAATGGAGAAATACGTGTCACCAAGCAAAGTGGGAACGGGATTTCCAATTAGAAAGATCCTTATGGCGTTGATATCAACGAAACTTGGGACGTTGGGAAACAACACCAATCCATAGATGAGTAAAGCTAAAACAGCTTCAAAGGCTACCATACTACCGGCTTCAGAGAATTTAAGAGCCTTCTCCATTAGGAACTTTGAAGTTAGTCCTAAGAGTTTTCCTTTGGTAGTTAGGTTTTTGTCTATCTCAGATTTCTTTAAGTGAGTCATTGTTGCAATGACTGGTGACTTAGGAATGGCTTCCAAACTATTGAAAGGCACCTTATCTGATACTGAGATACCTAGGATATGTGCGTACTCTTCCAAAGTAGGCATCAACTGATAATCAGGGAAAGTGAAACAGAGATAAACTGGATCATAAAACTGAATGAAAGTTTTGAGAAGTCCTTCATCAACGTTAGTGTTCAGGACAGTTAAAAGAGTTCCATAACGTTTTCTAAAATCCGAGGGATCTTCTACTAAGGATGCTAACTCTTTTAACTTTCCTACATCATGAATTCTAAAACTGTATTTCTTGGTAAATCTTCCTCTGGCGTCCATCACTCTAACCTAAAATATTTACAAAGACAAATCTCTAAATTCTTTGGAAATGGGAAGAGAAATGAAGTTTTTTTTAAAAAAATGAATGCATGAATGCCACAAAGATTCAAACATGGTTAGTGTTTATACACACGTTCAAGCGTTTGAAATCACGAGCATGAGGCCAACGATAAGAACTAAACGTGGGTAAGTTCTAAGGGCTTATTCATCTGTGAAACAGCTTCTACTGATAATACAGGTTCAACGCTTCTCTTTGAAATATTAGAGGATTTGTTGAATACTCGAAGTCCAATAACATTTTTCAAGAAAAACTCGCCTGATCGTAGTCTCGCATGACAACTATTCTAAGCTTACGCCTGAATAGCTTCTACACTACATCCTAAATGGCCAGGATGGGTTATGTGTTCTATAGCCACTCAGCTTCGTAAGTTATCTCAAATTAACTCAGTAATTAATGAAACTTCCCACAAGTTAATAGGACTATACCCCCACCTAGATCTTAAAATGTTTCTTAAATTCGGGTTAGGATTTCTTTCCATCAGATGAAACCGCGAAACACACAATAAAGAAAAACAAACATATGCACATATGAAAGCTTAACCCCTTTTTTTATTTTTGAAAACAAAAAAGCTTGGTGCTCTTTGGCAGAGTCACAATTTTTTTTGAAAATAAAAGTTTAGCGCACTCCCCAGCAGAGTCGCCATTTTTTTCTGTTCGCGTTAAAAAGTGACGCGTGAGGGAATCGATCGGAATTAGGATTCTCTGGCTCGAAATGATTTAATCTTTGGATTTGATTATAAAGATGCCGCGAGCATCAAGCTTTATTATTTCCAACACAAGAAAAATGATTATGAAAAAGGGGAAAGCTGCAATACCCTCAATTGATATGATATGCATTACGACTAGCGCGAACTAGACGCAACACATTGGGGAGATTTCGGGCAATGGGGTTTGTTATATAAAGGGAATAGATGTGGCACTCCAAATATATATAGTTATCTATATCTTTATATATGAATAGTTTGATATGTTTGTGTGTTTTAAATTGTTATTTCTATTGTTGGGAAAGTTTCTCTTTTGGATTTTAAGAAACGTAGTTTATAATGGGATCCTAGGTTTTGTTATTATTGTGCTCGAAAAGATCATTGGGATCCTCTATATACATATCCCTTAATGGGAATCAGAGAATTTGTAGCTCGGATCTAAAGGGATCTATGGTTTGTTTGGTTTGAGGGAGAAAGAAGTATGCTCGCCAAGGATGAGACCTTGTGCCTACGTATTCTCAAAGGGAGGTTGAGAAAGTCAGAGTAATCGTAGTTCCCACTTATGCTAGTGGAAGCAACGGGATGTTATTAAGAGACAAAGACAAATGTCATCTTAATGAAAAATGTATCTAATCTATTTCATCACATACATATTTGAAAGGTTTGATTGATTTAATCTTTCATCGTAAGTTATAGGTGTTTTGCTTGAGTGTACAAGTGTTACCACTTACGAGTTAAGAAAGATGTTTGAAAGATGATTGAATCTTTAATTGTAAGCATTGGGTGTTTTACTTGAGTGTACAAGCGTTACCACTTACGATTAAGAGATGTTTTTGTTTGAAAAGTGTTTGAAAAAGTTTTTGATTGTATGTGATGTGATAGATGAGATACTTCTTCCGTAGAGATGATAAATGTCTAAATCTCGAGGAGAAATTGATTGGATTAGGGGAATGCTTTTAAGAAGCCTGTGGGTCCTTGTATTGTAAGCCCAAGAGGAGGCATTCCGAGGGTCATCGAGGGTCCTTGTATTGTTAGCCCAATAGAAGGCATTCTGAGGGTCATCGAGGGTCCTTGTATGAAGCTCAAGAGGAAGTTATAGGGTATAGTTGGCTTTGGATTTAAGAGTGGTTTCACCGGGAAACCATCCTCTTAGGATTCAAGAGTGATTTCACCGGGAAATCATCCTCTCAGGGTTCTATCCTAGCGCGGGTGATTCTTTGTATTGGAAGCCCAATAAAAGGTTGTTAAGAGATTTCCTGGTCTCTTTCTTGTTTGATGCCAAGAGAAGGCTAAACTCAACGAGGGAGTTCTTTTGAACGAAGCCCAAGAGGAGACTAACTCAGCAGGGGATTGTTGTCTTATATGAAGCCTAAGCGGAGGCTAAACTCGGTAAATGAGTTTTCTTATATGAAGCCTAAGAGGAGGCTAACTCAATAAATGAGTTATCTTGTACAAAGCCCAAGAGGAGGCTAAGGGGAACCTAATTGTTAGGCTAATTGTTACGTTATAACTGAACAGTTATATAAACAAGTGTGTGATGTATATTCACAGGAGTTTATGAAGAAAATATAAACAAGTGTATAAAACGAGTGTTTAAAACAAGTGTAACTTGAATATTTACAAGGTTTTTGAAGGTGTACAAGGGAATGAATATGTACGCGAAGGAGTGTTTATGTACAAGGAAATGAATATGTACATAGGAGGGTTGGGACTTACACCGTGAGGGAGGCCCATTGGTTTTAAGAGGAGTTTCACCGGGAATAATTCTTCTCTTAATACCAATGAATTTGGTGTATAAACAAACGAACGAAGTTTGTTTATACTTGAATATTTACAAAGATGATTGAATATGTACAAAGAAAATTCAATATGTACATAAAAAGGTTTGGGACTTACACCGTGAGGGAGGCTCATGATCAATTAAGAAATTCGAGGAAAAAACTGGTTCGGTTTTATCTTTAAATTGAGTCGATCATGGAAAAAAAGTGTGTAAGTTTGTTAAAAAGTTTTGAAAAAGGTTTTGAAAATGATTTTGAAAAGATGAAATATATTCACAAGAAGTTTTAAAAAAGATTTGAGTTTTGAAAGTTTGAAAAAAACATCTTTGAAAAGTATTAAGAAATACTTAAAATGTTTCATTTTTGACTTAATAAAAATATAATCAAAAGAAAATATTTTTGGATTTTTTTGACGTAATCATAAAATAGGTATATTAAATGACAAGTGTGCAAAAAATCATCTCAAAATGAGAAGTTTTGATTGGTTTTTGAAAATGTTTTAAGTTTGTTAAAAACTTGAGAAAAAAGAGTTTTTTGGTCCTAAGGAGGTTTGAACCTTGGACATTTGGCTTAGAAATGAAGATTTCCATTGAGCCATTTGTTAAACTTGTCATTTAATCACCTTGTTTAGAAGGAATTTTGAAAAAAAGAAAGTTTGGAAAGAAAAAAAAGGTCCAGAAGTTGGACTTCTGAAGGGTTCAGAAGTTGGCTTGAAAAAGCTTTGAAAAATGTTTAAAAGTTGTTTTGAAAAATGGAT
Organism: Vicia sativa; assembly: GCA_021764765.1. NCBI lineage: Eukaryota > Viridiplantae > Streptophyta > Magnoliopsida > Fabales > Fabaceae > Vicia > Vicia sativa. The sequence continues at coordinate 197,607,676 of CM038792.1, read as the reverse complement.
GTTTGGAAAAAAAGTCCAGAAGTTGGACTTCTGAAAGGTTCAGAAGTTAGTTACTTCTGGAGAATATGAAGCTAGCTTCTGAAGCGTGTTGAAAGCTTGCTTCTTCTGGCTGCTTCTGGGTGCTTGAGACTTGCTTCTGGAGCGTGTTGTTTAGCGCTTTGGGTAGCCGCTCGGATCTTGGAGAAAGCTTGTTTCTGGGCTAGAAACATTAGAAACTTCAAGTTTCTAAGGATAGAAGTACTAGAAGTACTTCTGAACATAGTGGAAATGGAGAGTTTAGGCTTGAGCACTGAGGTGAGCCCGGAAGGACTCTCGAAGAACAAGCTCGAAAGCTTGTGTTTCCTTTTAATAAAAAAGTTCGAGGATTCAACCTGGACCTTTAGCATGGCAAGTGGTTTGAAAAGCTACCGACTAGGGTGGCTATACATCCATTGTTTTAACTTAAACTAGAAATATATATTTTAAGTCCAGCTTCAGAAATTGAAATTCAAACTTCATCTTCTTATTGACAAAGGAACATGGCATGGTGGAGCCTCGATTTAAATCTTCGGTCTTCCGGTTGTGGTGGTATTGCGAGAATAGTGATGGTGGTGTTTTGGGAGCGTATGCTTATTTCCTGGGCGTGGCCAACTCTCTCATGGCCAAACTTTTTGGTGCTATTTTAGCAATTGAGTTCGCTTATGGGAGGAACTGACATAATATTTGGTTAAAAACTGATTCGATGGCAGTGTTATATGCCTTTAAATCGCCGTTTAAAGTGCCTTGACAAATTAGAAATAGATGGGTGAATTGTATAAATATAGCCTCTAATTGGAGTTTTCTGATTTCTCATATTTTTAGGGAAGGAAATAGTTGTGCAGATGCTCCTGCTAATATAAGTCTTACTCTAACATACTCTAATCTTTTTACCTCCATCCCTTCTTTCTTAAGGATTGATTTTGTAAAGAAGTTCAGTTTGCCTTTTTTTAGGTTTGTTTCCTTCTAATGGGGTTTTGATTGATGTCTCTCAATCTTTTTGTAATACTTTTCTTTTTATATATGAATTATCATTTAAAATAATTAAAATAATTAATTCACATGTATAAAATATTGTTGAGAGCTGAATTTCTTGTTCGATGTTTTTATTCTCAAGGTAACGAGTGGGTATAAAGTATTATTGTAATGGTAGAAATAAAATTTAATATTTATTATATAGTTTATTATTACAAATAATCATATAAATGTGATCAATATTAACCAAACACATTTTATAAAACATATTTGGAACATGAAATTCTATTTTTAGTTCTCTATAGATATACATATTCTTATAAATAAATTTTTAAGCTATGAAACAAAAATTTCTTTAAATTTGTATCACTCTTGCAAAGTCTTGTTTGAATTGATAGATCAAATAAAGCATAGTGGAATAGGATGAAATGAAATGGTTTAATCTATAAAAATTCATTCAAAGCATGGTGGAATAGGATGAAATGAAATGGCTTAATCTATAAAATTCATTCAAAATTATTAGTTGCCATTATATTTCTTTCCTTTTAAACTGGACGCAATAAAAAAAATGAAATGAAAAAATGAAATATTCGTTCTGCTTTCTTTCATTCCACTATATTCCATTTTATTATGTTATATTCCACTTTGTTCATTTTATAATACTCAAATGTAATCTAAGATAAATTATTATAAAATATTAGATTAATTTTAATAAATCTCATTTAATTAAAAAAAATAGTATAGAATTGATATTAATAATAGTTGAGGATCATGGAGAGCCTCAAAATATAAAATACACATTTTTACTATATCAAACACGTTTATAAGAAAATGCTACTTTTTCACACTTGAATCCGACACTAATGGAAAAAAAATCAACTTTGTCCCTTAAACAAAACTAGGAAGGGTCAATGATATAATCATTAGCATGATTAGAGTACACCGTTCCTTTTTCTTAGGAAAAAGAAACTAGATATATTTTGTGTCCATTCTTTTGTTGTTGAGTGTAGACTAACTAATGGATACCAATGAAGAGAGAGGGTCAAAGATTCCATTGATCACGAAAAAACCATTGTTGGTTGGTGGTGAAGAAAGTGAAGGAGAAAGTGCGGTGAAGTAGAATTACAGGTTGTTGTTGTTGGAATCATTAGACATATATATTTCTCTTCAAGACTAGACCAAAGGCCATCATTTCAAGTAATATCTGACCGTCCTTTAACCTCATTATTCTCTGTTGGAATATATTTTACATTTTGTTACATAACACTTGGGAAAGCAACATACTACGACACTTCTAAAAAATTGTCCAACACTTTCCTAAATTTGTGTGTCTAAAAGATGCTCCAAGGAACAATTAAGTGTGTGCATACAAGTTTTATGTCTCCCATTGTTTTAAAAACAAATAAATAAATGTATATTTCCAGTGCAATTTAAAAAACTAATCATTAATCCAACCAAGTGAAATATATTTGATAGGCTGATATTTTAACGAGATCAATGACTCTTTACTTTAATCATTATTGTTAGAGAAGATATTTCTTACTCTACAAGAAATGAAGGGAAGAGAAACGAAAGAGACGATGAAAGTGATATTTCTATATAAAATATTATGCGAGTGTAATAAGTTATTCTCATAGTGATAGTAGTGTATACCACCATCCTTTGACCTGAAATTACTATGCATCGTAGATGTGTAATCGAGTACTTTATTGTCAATCAAATATTTTTTGTGATAGAATTATCATAAAGATAGTTGATGGATATTTCACAAATTATATTGAGGGACATGAATGACTCAGATAAAATTTGTTCATCTTGTGTAATAAAATCTATGTTAAGGGTCCAATATTCACTACTACTCTAAAATATATATTTTGTAACATCATCTTACTACGTTCATTTAATCAACCAATATAATAATTAATTTTTAGAAGTTTTTTTTTTGCTACAGTAGTTACTAAAAGAAAATTCACTACAGTCAAACTTAACAATCATAGTGAAAAGACATGGAGTGACATGATTATAATCCCAACACAAACAATTTTTCTTTTTTTTGTTATAAAATGGACATATCACTTATTATTGTATATTTATATTAAAATTAAAATACTTTTCACCACTGTCTAAAATGGAAACCATTGTGAAACGTACTGAAATTTTATCATTGTCATTTTATCAACTGTGATAAAAAATATTACATATATAAATGAAAGTTCTCTCGTTTCAGTACAGAACAACCACCACTCTCATAAAATAAAACTCTAACATCTCTCTCACGCTGTATCTTAGTCTCCATTAATATTTGCATTCCATTTTTTCACAAAATTTCAACATATTTTCTTCAACTTGTAAGGATAAAAAAATGTGTTACACGACATGCAAGATAGAAACACCAAACTAATTTTTCTGACTTCTTTTTCACATAGGAACATGAGACATTTCCACTTTCGAATTGTAATATTTTTGATGTTTTTGTTGGGATATGTTAATAATTAATAGTACGTGTGAGAATAATTAATAATTAATATTACATACATAAATAGTTATATGTAATAACTTATAAAAATTATGTATTACTTTAACTAAAATTTGATAATTAATTTTTTTAGTGTTTTCTTTTCTTTATAAATTTTTTATGTTTAAATTTATTAACATTATAACCCATATAATAAATCATTTTACGCAATATTAAATTTTTAAATTTTGAAAATAAAAAAGAAAAAATGTTAATGATTGTCCTAAAGAGAATAATTTAAAATAGTAAATTCTTTTGAAATTTGTGCATTTAATATATTATACAATTTAATTACTACTTAATTTAATTAAATATTTTAATGTTTGAAATTCTCAAAGAATATATTTAAGAGAAATATTATTTGGACACCTTTTCAGGTATCCAACATCTTATATTTATACTATTTTGTATTTAATATTATATTTTATCATTTTAATCTCTCTCCATTAGTTACATCTATATATAAAAGTTTAATTACAGTTTTGGTTCTCATATTTTTTTAACTTATGATATCAGTTTTTTTTTTTTTTTTTTAAATAATTTTGGTTCTCATATCCATTTTCTGCCAAAAATTACTAAAGTGTATTAATTTTAATTATATTTTTGGTCCCTCTCATTTTCTTCAACTCAATATTTTCTAACAGAAAAATAGGTATGAATGACCAAAACAGTTTGAAAAAAAATAGAGGGACTGATATGAATTCGATGTTCAAATAACACTGTTTTTAATTTGCACTTTGGATCATCTCTTTTATTTGTTTTTCATTTCTTGTGCATCCTCTCTATTTTTGAAATTTCATTCTTCTTCTTGATTATATTTTATTTTTTACTGATGAAAGAGAAGTCCCTTAATATATTTGTTAATAAAACATTTATCTGAAATTAGTTATTTTTGTGAGAAAAAAGTATTGACTCGAATCTCTTCACACTTCATAGATGCCATAGAGATTCTATTGAGACTGGCTTTTATAGGAACGACCCATCCCATTATGTTAGCATTTACGATCGTTCACTTTCTGCAAAGTTTGGGATTCAAACCCCAAAATGAATATAAAATATCTCTGATATTATCTTGTAGTTATTTATAATCACATCCCTAAGAGACTATTAGTATACTTTTATTTTTAAAAAAACATTGGACAAATCTAAATCTAATAGTAGACACTTTGTTAGTTGTTACTCTTTCCTTGTGTACTTATTCCTAAAATTAAGATTCTGAAATTGCAGTGTGTGTAGTGGGTCCCGCATGGTTTTTATGCTGTACAGCTTAAATTGCAGTATCTATCATTGCCTTTCTATTTCTTATATTCAAATTCATCACTCCTTCCTTCTTGTGAAAAGTGTTTGCAATATTTGCTTTTGTATTAATTTTGCCTACTTCAATCAAGCAATTTCAACTTTAAGAAACTCTCAAAAACAAAAACATCTCTTTAAATGATTGTTTGTTTAGTTACATGTCTTTTTTGTTTTTTCAATTAGATGCTTTCCTAGTATGGTTTTCTGGGGGCCCACAAACAGCATGAGTCATGCAATATCTTAAACTTGATCACTTTTTTAATCGACTATGAAAAACAACAATCCCAATATATAATCTATGTTTAGTTTCTTCCATGTGGTTTAAAGTATATACACACAAATTAAAAAATGTAATCAGGCGATATTGCATTTTTATTAAATAAACTTATTAGAATATTAAAATTAATGTATAAAGTAATTATTTAAGGGGATAATGAAAAAAATAGTAATTATTGTCGCATTGAATATTAAAAATGACAGTAATTTTAAAACAGATTTTATTTATTAAAACGATAGTTATTTTGAAATGGAGGGAGTATATATAAGAATACTCAATTATAAAAATGTTTAATATTAAGCGCATACAACCGTGAAAGATCTCTCACCTACGTGAGCAATAAGGTTTCATATTAAGAAATTTATTTTCTCATCTAGTGAGTTTCTTCCACACCACTTAAAATTATAAAATATCCTTCGTAAGTGTACTTACGAATTCACCTTTCAGAAAGTTTCGTAAGGGTACTTACGAATTCACCTGATTTTGTATGTTTTATTATTTTAAACGTTGAATTTGAAAAAAAAATCAAGAGAATTCGTAAGTGCACTTACGAATCACCATGAAAGGTGAATTCATAAGTGCACTTACAAAACTTTCATTTCCATACTAAAATGTTGCATGGTCACCTATTCACAACATTTCATACATTTTCTCTTCCTCTAACAAAAAAAACCCCTAAACGTCACCCAATGTCAATGAAATTTTCTTCTCCAACTCAAATTTCAAGTGTGTGAGCCTAGCAAAGTGAGCATTGGAAGTTACAATTTGAGATAAACTTTCATCCCTCAATCTATATTTACTGCATTGTAACTATTTTGATGTTGAAGAAAACAACGTCACTTCACAAGTACACTTGCGAAGTCCACCTGAAAAATTTGCAAGTGCACTTGCGAAATAATGTTTGATGCAGAAACAGAATTCTTTTTAACATAATTTATGTATTTTTTGATATTTTAAATATGGTGCACCCCAACAACATTTACAAAGTTATTATGAAGGTTCTCATTCTGGACAAAGTCAACAAAGACGATTAGTTGATTGTGGTGAAAGAAGTAGATAAAATGATTGATGTTGTGATAGATCATGGAAATAAATTTCCAAATGTCAAAACTTTCACCACTCGTAAACATATGCTTGATTATGTTAGGATGGAAGCTAGCAAACTTGGTTTTGGCGTTGTGATTGTGAGGTCCGACAATGGGAGTAGTAACCAGCAACCATTTGTTATTTTGACATGCGAGAGAAGTGGAGCATACATTTCAAAAATTTGAAAGATAAAACACGAAGACACGGGATCGAGGAAATGTGGGTGTCTGTTTAAATTATGCGATTATTGTAGGGTGGATAATTTATGGTGGTTTACTGTCATGTTTGAAACGCATAACATGTGTTGGACACCAAGTTAACGGGTATCCTATTGTTTGTCAGCTTAAGACGGGAGAGAAGAAATATGTTTCTGAATTATCGTTGATCAAAGTTGCGCCGAGAAACATTCTTGCCGGTTTGAAACAGAATAGAAAGGAATGTGTTTCAAATATAAAATCGGTGTATAATTATCGATATAAACAATACATTGCTCAAAGAGGTCTGAGGTCTGAAATGCAACATTTATTGAAATGTTTGGACGATAACCACTACGTTTCCAGACCCAAATTTTTTGAGGATAACGTAAGTATTCGTGATATTTTTTAGACGCATCCGGCAAGTATCAATTTGTTCAAAATATTTCCAACCATTTTAATGATTGATTCAATGTATAAGACCAATAAGTATAGGCTTCCGCTTATAGAAATTTTTGGTGTCACCTCTACATACAAGACACTTTCGGTTGGTTTTGATTTTTGGAATGTGAGAAGGAAGAAAATGTCACTTGTGCATTGAGTGTTCACGAGACTTTGTTGAAAGATAAAAAATCATGCTTATGGTTATCGTCACCTATCAAGATAACGCCATTATGAATGCGGTTGGCACCGTGTTTTCGTCGTCAACCGCTTTACTATTTTGGTATCACATCACCAAAAGTGTAATAGCACGGCTAAAACCCACGGTTGGCACAAAAGAGAAGAAAGGTGAAGACATACAAGTGGTCAAATTTGGTGTTGTACTAGAGAAGATTATGAGTGCATGGACTAAAATCTTAATTATGTTACTAAAGAGATGTATACTGAGAATGTGATGCATTTTAGGAAATTGTGTGTCGAATATTCCAAATTTTTGAAAGAGAAAGTGATGTGTGCATGGACGGATCGTGTTAGACATTTGGGGAACACAACAACTAGTATAGTAGAATATGCACATACGGCTTTGAATAAGTGGTTGGGTGATAGTAAGGGCGACCTTTGTAGAGATTGGTATGTTGTGAACCAAATACTCCTAAACCAACATAATTAAATTCAAACAACATTTGGTAGGAGAAAAATTGTATTGGAACATCGGTTCAAAGACAACACTCTTTATGCATAGTTGGTTCATAATATATACTAGGTGGGATTGAACTTTATTTTTTATGAAGCAAAATGAGCAGAAACAACGGGACCCGATAGTGTAAAATATGGGTGTACAATAAGGACGACTTACGGGCTTCCATGTGCTTGTACTATTTTAAAAAAAATCAAGCTCAACTCCCCCATACGAATGGATGAGGTATGCACTCATTCGAAAAGACTTCGTTTCGATGATTATGAGCCTGCAAAGGAAGGTAAATCCAACATAACCATCACATTTCTGAAAATAACCGATTTGAAACCTCCGTCGCAGCTAGTGAAAACAAAAGGTGCGCCAAAAAGGTGAAAACTTCACAAGATGACAGTACAACTAAGTGTACGCCTTCTTATCACGAAGTCATCGATGAAATATTCTCGGATTCTCCAACCCCAAAATCCAAGACAAGTGTTAAAAAAGGAGCCTTGATTTCCAAACCACCTCGAACACCACCACCACCACAACCATCGTCACCACCACCACCACCACCACCACCACCACCATCACCACCACCACCACAACCATCGTCACCACCACCACCACCACCACCACCATCACCACCACCACCAACACCACCGATAATATACATTAATGAGATACCACTTTTTATGCACAAACACATTGAAAAAATCATGGATGCGGGGAGCGATGGTAATTGCGAGTATTAGGTTGTATCCGATTTGCTTGGTCATGGAGAGGAGAAACACACTCTTGTGCGACAAACACTTATTTCTGAGTTGACCTCCCATAGGGAACTTTACACGCACCTATATGTGACGACGAATAAGTTTAATAAAGTTCACCATGCTCTTGCTCCAAGTGTTACCGTTCACGTACCGGTTGAAAAATGGATAAGCTTCCCTGAAATGGGGTATCTTATAGCAAGTGCATATAATATGGTGTGTATCGACTTGACGAGATATGTTTTTTTGGAAACCTTTTTTCTTTTCCGGGCTCCACCGTCTATAGATCCATCCGGACGCATCATGTGTGTTGGCTATCTTAAGTCATGTCATTTTTTTCAAGTTTATTTGAAACCGGGTTGTCCTATTCTGGCCACATCCGTGGAATCGACGCAACATCATGCAAAAGAGGCGGAAATTTTGCCATATCATTTTTTGGATAAAATGATGGAGTTCACCAATTTGATGGAGATTGAGAGACAATCAAATAGGGAGAAATCAAAGAAAGATCCGGCTTTAGATTTAAGCGGGGACAATTTTTTCGCCGCATTTTAGAATGTAATCGAATCATTTTTTGAATGTATTGTCGAAACATTATAAAATCTAAACATTTCAATACACACACATATATGTATATATATATATAACATTTTATCTATATTCCATTTCCAATACATATATAAAATTTTACATTTCTAAAAAACCTATAAAAAAATTTGTTTCAACAGAAACAAATTTAATTCTATTTCTGCAGAATTCGCAAGTACACATGTGAATGTTGCTTGAATTTTAAAAAAAAAAAAACACATGGAACAATTCGCAAGTGCACTTACGAGTTCACTTGATTTTGTGTAATTCGTAAGTGCACTTGCAATGTGTGACCTAATAAGATTTCTTTGGTCCATATTACTCCAACTTTTCCTATAAATTGAATCTACATCTTATTTCTTTCTCCATCACAAACCAAAACTAGAAATGACACAAACATATCCACACCTTGCTTTTGTCTACTTCACTGTTGCGTGTGCGCCACTACATTTAGTCGCTCGCAAGACACCATGTACGACGAGCTCATTACGACACTTCATTCTCTATTGCAGTATCCAGATAATCACAAGGTGGTCAAGCTTTAGTATCATTCACCTTTACTTGATACTTAAGGAAATGTCAAGTTCACCCAATTTCAGGTGAAGAACGGCGAGAACTTAGAGGTTATGTGGGAGACCTTTCAACAATACTCCACAAAGGGTCTGATTGAGATGGATGTGACACTTCGTAGATCGGCAGAAGATGTTATCAAGATGTTGCGTCGTCCTCAACTTCACGTTTATAATAATATGTAATTTATGTTTCTGCTCTACTATGTAATTTCTTTGAATTAAGTTGAATGAATGTTATGAATTGTGTTAAATGTTTATGAATTTTGTTCAGACTTAAATTCGTAAGCGCACTTACGAATTACACAAACTCAGGTGCCTTCGCATGTGCACTTTCAAATTCACCTTATTTTTAACAAATTATGGGTGAATTCGAAAGTGCACTTGCGAAACTTGAAAGTATTTTAAATTTTTCACCAAAGATGGAGAAGAACCTCACTAGATGGGGAAAGAAATCCCCCTATATTAAAAAAAGGGGTGTAATGCTAAGAAACCGAGTATAATACTCTTAAACTGATTTTAAATTAATCATTTTTTGTAAATAACTTAACAAATCAATAATTATTAATCAATATCACATACATATATAGAATAAATCAATATACACATTATCAAAAATTTAAATTTTTAAATAAAAAATTCAAATGAACACTGCATAACTTTTGAATTTAATTAAATATTGATATTTTTATTCAATTAAATAATACTATTCAATATCATGTTTTTTTAAAAAGGCAATATACTGAGAATCCTTTAGATTATTTTATTGTAATAAAACAGTCCTTTAAACTTATTATTTTGTTAAAAATAAATTCTTTAAATTAACTAATGTATATATTGTTGATCTTTTTTATTCATTTTTTTTTATTTTAAATTAAATCAATCACCTAAAATACATAACGTTATATATATATATATATATATATATATATATATATATATATATATATATATATATATATATATATATATATATATATATATATATATATATATATATATATATATATATATATATATATATATATATATATATATATATATATATATATATATATATATATAAACATCCTAAATACATAAAGTAGGATCTAAAAATATATACATTCAAATCTTAATTAAACCAAAAAAAATTTAAATGGCCAAATCATTAAAAAACAACTAAAGAATTAGCATGTTACAATAGAATAACTAAAAGAAATATTGAAGTCATTATGTTTTTAAAATTTATTTTAAATAAATTAAATTTTCAAAATAATTTCTATTAAAAATATCAGACAAAATCAAAACTTATGAGTATCAAAAAATTTAATAAAAATATATTTTTTATTTAAATAAAAATGTTAGTTATAGTACTGAAAACAATAATTTGAAAAAGTAAATTTTTGTTGAATTTTTGTATTAATTAAATTAAATAATTGAAATGCTAACCTTTATTAAATACTTAATTTTGAATTCTTAAAGGATAGTCTGGTTACATTTTTTTTTATTTTAAATTTGACATGATAGTGAAACAAAAATTAATTTTTTGTTGTTTGCAAACACAACACATGCTTAAAATTCCGTCTTTGCTATCTCTATTGACTGACTAGGTAAATATGTCTCCGGTATCGTATCATTCTTAAATGTGAGTTTATGATTCTTTTATTTTATATTGATGAGGTTTGTCTTATTTGTTGCAAGGTGTGTTTGAATACATTTGGGGAACACACTATTCATTACAAAGAGTTTTCAGGATTCAAATACTGACATGACTACGATTATTAACTATGACTGTAGTGAAATGACATTTAGTAAATACTAAAAAACGTGCCCAATTTTTTTTATTACTATGATTAACATGAAGGTCGTTGTAATATGGTGTTACGAAATGTCTATTTTGTAGTAGAGTTATGTTCTATTAGATATATTTAGGTGTGCATCGGGTATTTGTGAAGAAATAAACACATGTGAATTTCTTAACTAAGCTACATGATGGGAGATCGACTTTTAAGGCACCAGATGTTATGGAGTATTAGTGGATAGGAGCAAAACGTACATGTGTAGATTTGACTAGTATTTCCTCATTGGTGACCTTAAGGACATTGGATTTTATTGTGTGATTCAAAACTCTCAAGGCCATTTCAAGTAAAGTGACTAAGCATGAGAAAATGTGCTAAAATAATAAAGTCAACATATTTTCATACAATTTGTCTTTAATATTTTTGGTTTTCTAGCACCAGATGTAATGGATCTTTTACAAAGTACACAAAATTTCATGCATAATAATGTTGTATTACTTAGGACAATGAATATAATTTTAAAATGATTGAATTTGCCATCTAAAAGGAATAACAATGCAGTTTTTTGTTTGTTTGCCTGTTATTTTTGTATAATCTTGTTTATATTAATATACACTATAATTTTAAGGGTTAAATATGTTTTTTGTCCCTATAAATAACTCAAAATTCGGTTTTAATCCCTATAACAATTTCCTTCAAAGAATGGTCCTCGTAAATTTTTCGTCCACAACTTTGATCCTTACCGTCTATTTGAGCTAACAGAAGCTGACGTGGCATGCCACGTTACATGCCACGTCACTCAAAGACAACACTGTAAAAAAAAAGTGTTAGATTGAGAGGGTTTTAAACTTCCCTAAATTTGAGTTATTTTCCAGTTTGTTGTTAACTCAATCTTTTCCTCCAGCTTGCTGTTATTTTCCAATAATGAATGGGTGGATACACACAACCAGGGCACTAATGAGGTACTCCTTTCTGGGGCCCAGCAGAGCTTCTTAGGGAAAGTACAACTTAAAATGGTTCTTTTTCAACTCAAGCAGCAGAGTCAAAGAATGAAAAAGAGTCTAAAAAATCATCGGCGCAGTCTGCCGGGATCAATTGGAAACTCTGCAATATCACCGCTGGGCCTGATTACATTCTATGCCTTGACAACTTGAAGGCAATTAAAAGCCTTTGAACTACTAAACACTATGAACACAGAGAAAGGCAATGTCCTCAAGATCCTCCTACCTTCCTTGTCCCTTTTCCTGAAGGATATAGACGCCCAATTGAGTGGCCCAATAGCAGAGAGAAGGTAAAAATAGACTAGAATGCTTGTCAATTTTCATTCTCAATTTATCATTTTATTAATTATAATTTTTTTTCCAGATATGGTATTCCAATGTTCCACACACTAAGCTTGTTGAATATAAGGGGCACCAGAATTGGGTTAAAGTTACAGGCGAGTATCTTACTTTTCCTGGTGGTGGAACACAATTCAAAAATAGTGCACTTCATTACATCGACGCTATATAACACGTAAATATATTTTGTTTTACAGTCAATGTTGAATGTCTGTGATTAGTTGTTTTTTCTCGTGCCTATGTAGCGAAAATCAGGCAGTTAGGAACTATACACTTATTGTGCACTAGGAGATATCTTCATTTGAAATTTTACCGAAAAAATTCATTTAGGTTGTTGGAGGATGTCGTAATGATAGTTTTAATGATTTCATCCTAGAATGGATATGCAGAATTGCATATAAGTAATATATTTTCTTGATGTTGCTGAGTATTTTACTTAAATATACTGAATATTGATAATGCACTTCGTACCTAATATTGCCTGGGGCAAACAAACACGTGTGATATTAGATGTTGGATGTGGTGTTTCCAGCTTTGGTGGATTTATCTTTGAAAGAGATATACTTGCAATGTCATTTGCACCAAAAGATGAACATGAAGCTCATGTACAATTTGCACTTGAAAGGGGAATTCCTACTATATCTACTGTGATGGGAATAAAAAGGCTTCCCTTCCCTGCTAGAGTATTTGATGCAGTCCATTGTGCACGTTGTAGAGTTCCATGGCACATAGAAGGTATTCCAATATGTCAATAACCTAACCTTCATAGTGGCAATTAGATGAATTTTTGGTCATACAAGCTTGAAATATTTAAGCAGCATTTTAATATTTCACCTGCATCATTTGAGTATTTATATAATATATAATATGTGTAAATAAATTGGCTTTTTTATAGAAGCACAATATTTGTGCATGTGCAGGTGGAAAACTTCTCTTGGAGCTGAATAGAGTACTGCGACCAGGTGGATTCTTTGTATGGTCTGCTACTCCTATTTATTAGAAGCTTCCTGAAGATGTAGAAATATGGAAAGGTAAATGGTAGCACACACTATTATCTTCTTCTTTTAAGCATTTAAATTTGGTATATAAAGTTTGATATTTTATGAGTTAATTTACATAAATAAAGGCACTAACAAAAGTCATGTGCTGGGAAGTGGTAAATATCAGCAAGGATAAACTTAATGGAGTTGGTATAGCTGTATACAGGAAGCCAACTTCTAATGAGTGTTATGAGAAACGTTCCAAGAATGAGCCTTCTCTATGTCAAGACTCTGTTGATCCTAATGTTGCATGGTAAAGTTTGACAATAATAAATGGGTGGATATTTATAGAGTTGGATAGTTATATGATAATAATTAATAAATTAGTTAGGTGGAAAATAACAACAAGTTGGAGGAAAAAATAGAGTTAACAACAAGCTGAAAAATAACTCAAATTTAGGGAGGTTTAAAACCCCCTCAAACTAACACATTTTTTTGCAGTATTGACTTTGAGTGACGTGACATGCAATGTGGCATGCCACATCAGCTTCCGCTAGCTCAAATAAACGGCAGAGACTAAAGTTGTGGACGGAAAATTTTTCGAGTATCATTCTTTGAATGAAATTTTTATAGGGACTAAAACCGGATTTTGGGTTATTTATAGGGACGAAAACCATATTTAACTCTAATTTTAATGTAATTAAATAAAATACTTATGTAAAACTAATTACTATTCGAGTTTGGCGTTACTCATTCTTACAAAACCGATTTGTTAGGTGGGGTGTCACTCTATATAAATTCTTTCAATACTCTATCTCTAATCAATATGATACTTTACGTCTATCACTCTTTTGGATTTGATGCATGAATTTAAACCGTAGACAACCCAAAATTTTGTCGATGGACTTTAATACTATTTCCTATATCATTTTCATATAACCAATGTATTTGGTCAATTTATAGACTATTTGATTAAATCTAAAATTAAATTGTCTCTTATATATATATATTAGAGTCTAATTCATCTTTACAAAATCAATTTATAAAATAAGAGATGTCATTATATATAAACTTTTTTAATATTCTTACCTTAAAATCTTTCTAAAATTTACTCTATTATAAATTAAAAAACATATTTACTCGAATCTCTCTTCGCACTTCATAGGCACTTCATAGAAGCCAACTGAGATTCTAATGTGCCTCACTTATAGAAATGAATTTTATATTAGAATAACACATTACGTTCATTAACACGTAGGTGTTCACTTTCTCTAAAGTTTGGGATTCAAACCACAAAACGAATATAAAATATCTCACACATATGAAACTTTGATTTGATTTTTATTCAGTGTTAGCCAAATATTATCTTGTAATTATTTATAATCACATCCCTAAGAGACTATTATTATACTTTTTATTTAAAAAAAGAAGTCGACAAATCTAAATCTAATAGACCCCATTAAATTAAAGAGTCGTTATCCTAGAATTAAACATTTCTTAATAATGTATGAACAAATGAAAGGATAACATGGTAGTGCCAATATCTTTGCATCAATGTTGATACTCCTCCACTGAAATTCTGAATTTAATTTAATAAGGCATGACAAGAACCGTTTCCTTCACCTTGGTACTCTTTCCTTGTGTACTTATGTCCTAAAAAGAAGATTCTGAAATTGCAGTGTTGTGTAACTATCTGAGAGTGGGCCTCACATGGTTTTTGTGCTGTACAGCTTAGATTGCAATTTAAAGAGTTGTGTTTATCATTGGCCTTACTACCATATCTATTTCCACTCGTCACCCTTTCTACTTCTTATCTTCAAAATCATCGCTCCTTCCTATATATGAAAAGTGTTCGTAATCTTTGCTTCTATTGGTTAGTGGATTTTAAGAGTGTTTATATAAATAAGACAAAATATTATTTTCGGTCTCGTATTAATAATTTCAAGATTTATTTTATATTTTTAATTTAAATTGTTTTTATTGATTTCTTAACTTTTTAAAATGATTCATGTAATTCTTTTTTTAATTGACGACGAATTTATCAATCGATTTTTGAGTTTTTTTTGTCTCTAACTAAATAAAACGGATTAAAGTGAAATGTTTTGAAGAGTTAGAGATTATTATGTATTTTTTTTTACTTAAGGGAACAAAATGAATATTAACGTCAACATACAAAATCAAAAAATGTATTTTGCCTATAAATAAATATGATTTGGTTATTAGAGTGTAACATTTTATAAAATAAAGTAATAAATAGTTTTATGTTTGAATATGCAAACAACAATCCAACAATGTTAAATGTTTTAATGAAAATTTTGCCGTTTATCGTGACTCTAACAAATTTGAATGATAAATTTATGCAGTTGCGCTCAAATGATATATGGTGTTTTGGGCTAATCAAATAGCCTAATAAGATCAATCTAACATCAGAGACCTAATTTAGAACACTCACTCAATATCAATGGTGTTTACCTTAAAATTTGATAAACAATTGTTAATCTTTCAAAATGAATTTAGTGTTTGGTTACTTACAGGATCGACTAGACTGATCATAGGACATGTGTCTAAATATCGTAATTATAGTGTTTCTGGATATTTGTTCTATGTTGAAAAGATAAATATGTTAAAAGAAAAGTAAAGACAAAAGCTTAAAGATAAAGGTTTGAAAAAAATGCTTTAAAGTAAATAACGGGAAAGTAAAGGAATTCGACTTAAACTTGAATGAAAAGTAAAATACTTGATTTAAATGTAAACGAATTTGAATATAAAGTGATGTTTCAATACGTAAATCCTCAATGACTCTTTTCTCTAACATTATTACTTCGAGTATGTTTGAGTAATTTGTTAAAAAATGAACACACTGAATCCTAATACAAAGATCATATTTTATACTAATTCAACCCTAACAGTCTTTCTCTACAAGAGTGTCACGTTCGAGTTTGGCATGTTTCTTTGAATTTTCAGGCTTCCACACATCCTTCTGGATAAGATCAAACCATTTGAATTCAAATCCTTTTTCAATTCGAAGCGCCAAAACAACAATTAACGTGTCGAATGATTCAAATTCGAATCCTCACGTAACTTAAGTCCCATATATATTTTGCAATGAATCTTTCACCAATGTTTAGACAAAATCCAACTGTCCATAATTTTGGTCAGTCGAAATCTTCATTTTCTAATCTTCTCATATTTTCTTCCAAAGCTAAACTTCTTTCAATTTCTTCAATTTCCTCAATGTTATATGTCGTCAAAACTATCATCTAGCAAGTTGATAGGTGGAATATTGATAGAAAGACACACATCAGTGTCAAGCCATTTTCTCATGTTCAACCATCAGGTCTAGTCCAATTGTCTCTCGCACTCCACATTTCGCCTATTAGGTATGTTTTCAAATATCCACCATATTTAAACTTGTCTACACACTATAATAGGTATATTTTCATTCACTCTTGCAAAGTTACAACTCTCTTACCTTATTGACTTGTGTGTTCCATCGTACCATAGACTTACGCCGTTGTATCAGAGAGCTTTGATTCAATACATTATCAATCTTCTATTCCGTATCAAAATAATGACACCATTTATAGGAGATGTTTTCTTATCTCATGAATTTTCACATTGAACTCATCAAATCATATTTGTTGTACCATGGTAACCACTTGCGACAGTCGATCACATCATCGCTAATTTTCTCAGGCGATAGTGGTGCTTCCAAATAATCTCAATTATTCGCTCATAGTAAAACTGACTCTACGCTACTACAAAATACACTTTTTGTAACACAATATTATAATGGACTTTATGTTAGCTATGGTAATAACTTGTTTTTGGGTGATTTTTTGGTATTAACTAAAAGACATTTCGCTACGGTCATAGTTAACAATTGTAGTGAAATGTGTTAGGTTAATTATTTAATTGATCAATTATGAATTAACAATAGTCAATTGTTATAAATTATTATTAATTTTAATTATGATCTATTGTTATTAAGCACTTATTGGTGAATTATATGATTGGACTTCTATATCTAAAGTGGACCCTGATGGGTTAGACCATTTCGTTAAGCCCAATGAGAGGTCCATGCCCTCAGCCGTTTATCTATTTAAGATGTTTCCCCATTAAAGGATTAACATACTGTGAAAACCCTAAACAACAATGAGGGTAGTAATCCTCTCATATTCCCTCTCTTCGACAGGAATATCTTCAATCTTACAAGGTACACCGCTCTTATTATTCTTGTTTAATCTATGATATAATAATATGCTATAATTTGTGTCTATCGATTCAAATAAATATATCAATTGGTATCAGAGCCTTATAGATACGTTAATAGCTATTATTGTTTGAGTTATAAGAATCATGACTTGGTGTATGGCTTGTGTATGTTTTGAGTCCAAAAAATTAAATGATTAAACTTGATACAATAATTTTATATGACTTTATTGAATGTCGATTGTGGTTTAATTTTTTAATGTGTGAAATTGAATTGGGGTTTATTCTATATATATCATATCCTTTAACCATGTTACATATGTCATTGTTATTCCTTAAATTATCAATCTTAATATACACTGATTATATGGTTTTACATCATTTTTATTGCAATTACTCTAACTCTATGCATCAATTCCCAGACTTCGCATATAAAAAAGATTAATATCATATAATGATTATTATGTGATATTATTTTGGATCAATAATGAATCAGTTTAGTAATTACCGACATTAATATCACAATATATTTGATCAAATTAATTTTGATAATTAATTATAATAATAGTAATGATTAGTGTATATTTTCTTATTTCCTGGACACATAATTTTTTTCCTCCCATTTACGTGTCAATGAAATTGATGTCATTATTTTTTTTGAAGAATTTTATTTATGAACGAATATGATTTATTGCTAATTTATTAATTATTTGAGATGAAATTGTGATATCTATATCACTAAAGTTTAATGTTTTTTGGGACAATGATGAATGTAACACACTTTTTGAGATTAGCTATAATTTGATTATTATTTTAAATATCTCGTGACATTATTTTACATTAAAATAAAATTATATTTGATTGTGTACACTATATAATTCAATTGAAAATTACTAATTTTTCATAAATGCTTTTTTGGTGTGATATAAATAAAATTATTTTATTAATGATGTATTAATATGTTTATTTTATTTATAAAATAAAATTATGGTTTTATATATATTCTGAATTCATAAATGTTCTAAATCATTCTTGAGATAAATTTAAAATATTTTAATTATTTGGTGCGTCGAATAATAATTATGTATTATTCTGAATATTTTTTGACCCTTGGAGATATAATTTATTAATTTATTTTGAAAATAAATTATACTTTAATATCATATATATTGTAAAAATTGTATAATATTTTGTAGAAACTTATTACTCTTATTTTGAGATCTTGATAATATGTGTCATTATAGATATCAATTTGTTTTGATTCTATAATAAATTGATTTGATATTTTATTTTATTTGTGGAATAAAACTATGATTTATATTCATGACCAGAATATTTTTTCTATAATGAGAATAAGAATATGTGATTGTTTTAGTATTAAATTCTTGATTTCTGTATTGAAGATTTCTTTGTAAAATTTATGTAAATATTTCTTAATTAAATTGAGAATTGTGCACTATTTTAAATAATATATTCTCAATATCTCAATAATTTAGTATAAAATATTTTGTGTAGATTTTCTTATAATAGTAACAATACTATTAATTATTTTAATAAAGTGTTATATTTTGAATTTATTTTAGATTCAATTTTATTGATTTAGACACCAAATATTTAATATTTTTGAATTTAAAATTACTATTAAATTATACATTGCCTTGTTATTTTGAATAGTTCTTAAGACAATCGAAAAGTATATCATCATTGCAATAATGATTTTCTATTGACTTATGAATCATTTGAGATGATATGATGATACTCTAAAGTCATCAAAATTTAGTGATTCAAGAGTAATGGTGCATGTCATATCGTATGAGGTTAGTATAATTTAGTTACTTTTGAAACTTTGTGACTTATATTATAGAATTGCATATAAGGATATACTTGTTTAAATATTATAGAGTTAATACCTTTTTACCCCCTATTATATAGGGCATTTCCAACAAAAAAAAACCTGTAAAAAAAGTCACATAAATTCTTTTATGATTTATTTTATTTATTATTTATTATTTTCATGGCATCTTATATTTATTAATTTTATGATTTATGTTAGAAGCATTAACAGTCACATAATTCTTTTATGGTTTATTTTATTTATTATTTATTATTTTTAAATCCATAGACATCTTATATTATATTAATTTTATGTTTTATGTTAGAAACATCATTAATGCTCAAATATACGTTGGAGGAGGGAATTGAACCCATGCCCCAAGCGCCTTTTCACAAGGCCAATTGTTTTATTTTATTTGTTAAATGTTTGAATAATTGTTATAATATGCACTTACTGCATATTTATGTAAATAATTAACGATGTCAAATAATTAATATCTTTTAATAAAGATTTCTATGTAAATAATTGCCAATATCAAATAATTAATATGTTTTAATAATTAAACATGTCAAAATCAATTGTATATTTTTAAATCAATTTTTAAAATGTTAACCAAACATATGCATTTAAAAGGTTAAAAGGTTATAATAAATAATTTATAAAACATAATATTTAAAATTAAATAGTTTTTAAAACGTAATAAATAATTTATAAAACATAATTAAATACTTTTGATTAAATACTAAAATATTAGTATTATTATTAACTATATACTATGGTTATTAATTAATTTTTTATTTACTATATATTACAATTATTAATTAAATATTAATATTATTAATTATATAATTAATAATACTAATAACTAAATATACTATTAACTAAATATGTAATTAATAGTATATAATTAATAATACTAATATTTAGTTAATAACTATAATATATAATATACAGTATTATTAATACTAATATAGTATATAGTTAATACAGTTTTATTAATTGTAATATAGTATGTAGTTAATAGTATATAACAGAGTTGTTAATCCCGGATAGCGGAGCGGAGCGGCCGACCTCCGGAAATGTGAAAAGTGGGAATAGCGGGATCCCGGATAGTGGGACAACTTTTTGTATACTAATAATTATATAGTAATCTATAAAACATATGTCATGTAATACTAAATTAATTTCACAACACTCATAAAATACATCAACGGTAATTGCTAATTGATACCTTTTGGCTCTACTTATTTCCCATGGTTAAATTGCAAAAATCACATGTCACTTTCCTATCATTCAAATTCTTCAAATGATTGTATTTCCATCTTATGTCCTTACTATTAGTTGATTTGAATGTTGGAGCACATGACGCTATTGACGATGTCGACGAAGAAGCTGCCATATTTTTCTAGAATAGAAAAAAAGTAGAAACAGAACAAATTCAACAGAGTAGAAGAAGAAACATAACACAATAGAAGATAGTAGAAACATAACACATAGAAGACTGTAGAAGCAGAGCACAGTAGAAACAAAATTGTTTTAACTCAATAGAAGAAGAAGTACCTTGCTAAACGGAGCTGAAGAAGTAGGAAACGGAGCTGGAACGGTGAAGATGAGAGAAGTCTGGAACGGTGAGGAAACGAAGAGAAGTAGAAGAAGTAGGGCACGAAGAGAAGTAGAAGAAGTAGGGCACATGAGGAAATGAAAATAAAAACTAATTTAAAAAATATTTTATAAAAAAAGGTAAAACTGTAATTAAAAAGAAAAATAAAAAGCTCCGGATCCGCTCCGTCCGGGAAAATCCCGCTCTGCCCGCTCTAGGATAGCGTGAATAGCATCCGCTACCCCATTTCCGCTACCGCCCCATGTTAACGCGCGGGAGGCCATCGCTCCGCTACGGAGCGCCGCTATAGCGGCCGCTACGACCGCTTTTAACAACTCTGGTATATAATTAATAATACTAATATTTATAGTATATAATATACAGTATTATTAATACTAATATAATATATAGTTAATACAATTTTATTAATAGTAATATAGTATGTAGTTAATAGTATATAATTAATAGGGTTAAATATATAACACTCTCTCGTAATATTAGCGAATTTCGCTTTAAGCCCTTGTAATTTTTTTTTAAAACCCCTTTGCAATTTTCAGATTCCGTCAATTAGGCCCCCGAGTGCCACATTTCAACAAAGATTCCCTCTAACTGCCAACGTGGCAGGCCACATGTTTCTTTTATTTCTATTTTAACTATTTTTTAAATCCACGTGGATTTTTATTTATTTATTTTATAATTTTCATTTTTCATCATTTATTCATATATTTTGATTAAAAATATTGTTAAATTTAGAAATAATTTAAACAACTTGTTTTATTATACAAACTGGGCTGGGCCATGGTCTTATTTAATGTCACTGCATTTTCAATTCATTTGGGGATATGTATGTTTGGTATATAAAGACCAATATTCTTACTATAGAAATCGAAGTGGGACTATATTTGAAAACAAATAAACGACGACTCCATTATACTTTTCTTATCAGCATGAGCAGTGAGTTATCATTTTCTTCAATTACAACCTAAAAATCATGATGGAAGATTCATAAATATTTTTGTTAAAGGGAGAGGAATTTTCTTTAAATCAATCATCATTGTGCAAAGCTACCAAATCCATTTCAATTGTTGCATCACCACTTTGAGACCTCTCCAAAACAGCAACCACTGTGCCAGTTGGTCTTTTAGAGGGGGGAAATTAATCAACAAACACATATTTCCACTGCATTCATAACTTCACACTATTCACTACCAGAATTAATCTTTGAGGAAGCCATACAATAGTACATCTTTGTTTTGTAAGTACTCTGTTGATGACAAGAGAATGGAAATAATATTCACCTTTAGTAAAAGATAAAGACAAAGACACAATGCAAGTTCTCTAATATTGAAACTATTGTTCATATAATAAAATTATAAATGCAAGATAAGCTAACCTACTGTCAAATTGAGAATGTTCGGAAACTGGTGTTACAAGTTGCAACTATAAGATTTGCTTAAGGAAGTGCAACTATACAAGTAACAAAGTCTATTACTCAAAGTAAAAACTAAATCAAGGAAATCAACAAAAATAAGTGCATTCTCCTTAGATCCAAAAACTAAATGAATGTAAATAAAATTATGGAATTCAGCAACATGGTTGTTCACGGTTGTTCAATGGCGGTTGAGGTTGCATATTAGAAGGTGAAAACGACGGTGTTGTAAGGGATATGGCAATCGGAACTTGTTGGTGATGTGCTCGCTGAACTAAAACGTGAAGTGGTTGTATGTGTTTTCCAGGTATTAGAAACAACTTGGAGTAAATGTGTTTTTCATACATGTTACCAATATAATCTATATTAAGACAAAAAAATGCATGTCATGGAACATTCATGAATCTTGATATAAAACTAAGTCATCAAAAAAGATGCATGTCATGGAACATTCATGTTTTATTAAAACATATGTATATATGAAAAAGACAACAATCATTATGACATCATTGCTATGAATGGAAAGAAAACAACTAATCTTAAACAGAGGAATGATTCTTATCTTGTAGATATGCTGCATGCTGATGCTGCATGTTTTTAAGTCCCACATAGAAAAAAATCACTAACTGAAAGTGTTTATAACTCTGTTGCACACAACACATTTCAGAATAAATTGAAAACAGGCTTGGAGTGAATAGACTTAAAGCCCAACAACTATTTTAATAAATTTTTTATTAAATAATTTCCTTAACTAAAAAAACGAAAAAATTAAAATTAAATTTCCTTAATTAAAAAAACAAAAACTTAAAAAATAATAATCAAAAATATTAAAAAATTAAAAAAAAACTATGTGGATTTTAAAAATAATAAAAAATAAAATAAAGTCCACGTGGACTATCCATGCTGGAGAGAATATAGAATCTGGATGAGATAGTGCGCACGGGGGCATAGTAAGGGAATCTGAAAATTGTAAGTGTGGTTTTTAAAAAAAAAACTTTATCAAAGGCTAAAAACAAAAGTCGCTAACATTACAGAGAGGGTTTATATATTTAACCCTAATTAATAATACTAATATTTAGTTAATAACTATAATATATAATATACAATATTATTAATACTTATATAGTATATAGTTAATACAGTTTTATTAATAATAATATAGTACGTAGTTAATAGTATATACCATTAGTTAATAGTATACTTAGTTATTAGTATTATTAATTATATTATTAATTATATAACTAATAATATATTTAGTTAATAACAAATACATGATAAATGGGCAAATGAGTAAGGTCCTGGAGGCGAAACGAGGCTTGCGGCAAGGAGATTATATCTCTCCTCTGCTGTTTGTTCTGATTATGGAGTACTTACACCGTTGTATGGGCAAACTGCATACTAACAGTGAGTTCCATTTTCACCCGAAGTGTGCTAGATTGCAGATAACAAACATCTGCTTTGCAGATGATCTGCTTCTTTTCTCGCGTGGAGATGAGTAGTCCATAGCTCAGATGATGGGAGTTTTTGATTCATTTTCTCCAGCTACCGGGCTCAATGCTAACCCCAAAAAGTGTAAAGTTTACTTTGGTGGTATTAAGGAGGATTTAAAGAACAAGATCCTATAGATTACTGGGTTCGAAGAGGGAAAGCTGCCTTTTAAATACCTTGGTGTACCCCTCTCTAGTAGGAAGTTAAGTGTTGTGCAGTGCCAGCCTCTGCTCGAGAAAATTGTGGCGCGTATTAACCATTGGTCGTCCAATTTACTTAGTTTTCCTGGAAGATGATAGCTGGTTAAGAATGTTTTAACGTCGGTTACAGCCTATTGGATGCAGTTTTTCCCTTTACTTAAGAAAATCATTCACCTTGTGGAAGCGAAATGCAGAATGTTCTTATGGACTGGGAAAGCAGCCAGCAGTAGGAAAACCCATGTTACGTGGCAGAAAGTATGTGAACCTAGAAATGTAGGTGGTCTCAATATCATAGCGTTGAGTGATTGGAATAAAATCATGATGATCAAGCTGCTGTGGAACTTTCAAGCTAAAAAAGATAAGTTGTGGCTGCATTGGCTGGACGCATATTACATAAAAGGAAGAGATGTGATGCAGTGGGACATGCCTGATTCTTGCTCCTAGATTTTCAAGCAGATAATGAAATGTCGAAGCATAATAGCACAAGATCAGAATTGGCATGAGAAACTACAGCAGGTAAAGTTCTGCACCAGAGATAACTATAGGGATCTTAGGGGTGTTCGAGAAACTGTTGATTGGAAAAAAGTTTTCTATCATAATTCTGCTAGGCCTAGAGAAAAATTCCACCCGTGGTTAGTTTTCCTAGGGAGAATTCCTACAAAGGATCGTCTGGTGAAGTTTGGTATGCTTACGGATCAGAAATGTGTGTTCCGTAATCATGAGGAAACTATAGAGGATCTGTATTTTGAGTTCCATATTAGCAAAAACATTTGGGAAGCCATCTTAAGGTGGCTTGACTTTAACCAGATCAGTAATAGATGTGGGATGAAGAAGGTTTGGCTTATGAATGAAACTAGCAAGAAAGGTTGGAGAAGGAAAATTCTCAAGAGTGTCATTGCGGAAACAGTTTATTCGATTTGGACTGCTCGAAATGACAATATTTTCAATGGGAAACAAGTTCCAAAAGATATTATCCAGCAAATCCAATACACAGTGACTATTAGAAGTAAATCTCAGAAAAGTTTAAAGCTTCATATTAATGTTGATAGTCTTAGTGTCACTTAGTTTGTTTGGTTTGGCTTTGTAGTTTGTTGGCTTTTTGTGGTCCCTAAATCCGTGCAGGATTGGGTGCGCTTAGTGTTTTTTGTGGAATAAATAAAGTTCATATTCTCCAAAAACAAATTGTAATATATAAACATGCGGCAAGTTCATATTATAACAATTATTCCAAATATTTAACAGACAAGATAGAATAGTTGGTCTAGTGGAAAGGCGTTATGACTCTAAAGCTTGTGGCATGGGTTCAATTCCCACCTCTAATATATTTTTGAGCATTAACAATATTTCTAACATAAATCATAAAAGAATGTTTTTCGAAAAGGCCCTATATGACAGGGGGTAAAAAGGTATTAAGCCAATATTATATACTCCTTTTATGAAAATATAATGTGCAATTACACACACACACACATATATATATATATATATATATATATATATATATATATATATATATATATATATATATATATATATATATATATATTAATTAGAATAGTTTTTTCTTAAAATTTAGAACTCTTTAGTCTTTTATAGATTTATTGTTAATAAACTTCATTTTAAAATAAAATTATATTTTTGAAGTATTTCAAATAAAATTATTTTAAGAGTTCTATTAAATAAAATTATTTTGTTTAATAAAATAATTAAATTTATTTTAATTAATTTAATATTGTATTGATAATAGTCGTATCCTATCGGTACATTATTGTTCATATAATTTGGTCATTAATTATGAAAGTTTGTTTATTAAAATAATTATATTATTTAAATTCTGCTTAATATTATATTTATGATAGTCGTACCCTATCAGTATATTATTTTTAATATAATATATGGTTAATTGATAAATGTACTTGTGATTTGATACTTATGTCAAACATGATTCGAATACCCTATCGATATTTGAATTTTTTGGTGAAACAACTTTTTTGTAAAGTACATTGTTATATTTCTTGCTTATTATTATTTTTAGACCCTTATTTCGAAATTTACAATAAATAAGAAAATATTTTAAATGAATGTAATAATTTATATTTATTTTACAATCTTATTTAAAATGGATTGCAATTCTTCTTGTATTGTGTAATTGACGGACATACCCTATCGATGCGTCGTTATTTGACATGATCATTGTGTTATAGAGAATATAATTGAATATTTGTTTGATTCTTTTAAAACTACTAAATTGATAAATCAACTATCTTTTTCTATCAAGTGAGAGAATCTAACATGTCAATTTTATAATTAAGAAACAAATATTATTTGTTTAATAAACATTTGTTTATCATAGAGACTTATATTGAAGATTATATAGTCTTATGTATATATGAAATTCTATGACTATTTTGTTGTATCTTCAATAAAATAAAAATTAAAGTCTCTTTTATTTCTGCTGCGTGCAACCTAATTATGTCTCAAGTGTGTGTGACTTTAATTGTAATACTTGAGTTTTGAGTGAGCTATTAAAATAGTCCATATAATTTCATGTTGTAATTATACTAGGGATTTAATCCCACTCATAGGATGATAATTGTGTTTTATATAACCATCATACTCTTTTATGTGATAATTATTTTGTTTATGAAAATGATTTTAAGAATCATATTTGTTATAAGGAGATTTTATATTTTAAATTGTAAGTGAAAATTAACAATCTCCTTAATTCTAAATGTAGAATATGTGATTCAATATGAAACTCAAATTTAGATAAAAATCTTTCGTCGGTAAATATTGAGTTTCATATTGTTATTCTGTAACCACTTGTGTTAATCGATCTGCTATATTCATGTGAAAAATAAGTGATTAAGTTTTTTTTGTTGAAATATTGATGATATATTGTACAACCATTTGTGACTCTTTTGCACTAAAAATAAAATTAGTATCCCATTGTATAATCATAATATATAATATTAGTGGGCTCTGAAAAATTTGTATACATATTTGATCAGTGGGAGTGCATGTGTACAAAATTATATAATTTAGAACAATTTGGATTATTATTTTCATATTGTCATATATTCTTGTGTGCACTATAAAATATGGCATATTCTAAGAAAATTTCCAAATATCCTCAAAGAGGTCTTATTCTATTATACTGAGATAAATATTATTCTCTTAATCTTAGGAAAAATCATTTGATGTTTAGGTCGATATTGAAAAGATAGAATAATCCTTTGGCATGCAATAATATTGTGTTATTCTATCTTCAATAGTCCACTTTTGTCAGTTCATAATATGAAAGTACAAGTAAATATCAATACTCATATCGAGTATGATATTGTATTATGAAAGTACTTATTATTAAATGTAATTACTCTTGTAATAGAGTAATTCCTATTTGTAATTACTACTATTAGACCTATGTGGATATTCTATGACCTATAATTTAAAACTCATTAGTATAATCACTACCCAAAGACTTATACACATGAAGAAATCTTATGATATTTTGGGTTAGTGGGAGTTTATTAATAGCATTTTCATATGTTGGGGCCATTGTTTTATAACATATTTTTCTCATATGAAATATGTTTCTCTAAATTCATCTTTTTTATATAAAATGTTTTTCTTTGGCTTGTATGATCTATTTTTCCTATCGAATTCATTTCTACAATGTTTAAGTTTACTTTTGTTTCGTGAACAAGTGATTTGACCATAATTAAAATTCTAGTATTAAATTTATATAATTTTAATAATTGATTATTGTCACCCAAGTGGGAGAATGTTTGATTAATATTTAATTAGTCAATTATAGATTAACAATAGTCAATTATTATAAATTATTATTAATATTAATTATGACCTATTATTATTAAGCACTTATTGATGAATTATACGATTGGGCTTCTATCTCTGAATGGACCATGATGGGTTGTATCATTTAGTTGAGCCCAATGAGAGGTCTCTGCCCTCATCCGTTTAGCTATTTAAGCGTTGCCCCATTAAACGATTAACATACTGTGAAAACCCTAAACGACAATGAGGGTAGTAATCCTCTCATATTCACTCTCTTCGACAGGAATATCTTCAATCCTACAAGGTACACCGTTCTTATTATTCTTGTTTAATCTATGATATAATAATATGCTATAATTCATGTCTACCGATTCAAATAAATCTATCAAATGTACCTAGAGTGAAAGGGTTAAAATCTCAACTCCAACAATTTTTCATTTATTGTGACAAAATGTGCTTGAACTTGTATATCACCACGATTCTTTTAGTCAACCGTGGTGTAAAGTTTAATCATTTCATCACGGTTCGTCTTACCAACTCTGGTGAAAGGTGTTACTTATTTATATATAAGCGAAATTATATCTCGCTCAGTACATAATAATTGTCCCTCTCAAAAGAAAATCCTAATATTTATTTTGCTTGTCTCTCTCAAAAGAAAACTCTAACATCTATTTCAATTGTCTCTCTCAAAATAAAATCTTAACATATATGTTACTCGTCTCACTCATATTGAAACCCCAAACATATGCAACAATTTTGTATTCTTCAAATATTAGAAAATGTCTACCTTACGGGTTTGTCTTCACCCTAGTTTATCTTTTAAAATCTTTTTATCTATTATTGTTTAGGTTTCAATAGCGTGTTTCATAATGTTTGAATCGGGTTTCAAGATTTAACGCTTTTTCAACACCCAAAACACGAACTGAAAAATATCATAAAGGATAAAGGACACAAGATTTTACTCTGGTTCACCGTTAATTAGGATACCTCCACTCCACCAAGCCTAGATGATTTTGCCTTATCAACAAGGACTTAATAAACTAATCAAATTCCCTTTGATTACAACCACAAAGACAACATGTCTAAGTCTTCTCGAGAATTCTAACTAAAACTTTAGTCCCCCAAGAAATCTTAACCAACCTGGTTAATCTTACAAAGTGTTTGGGTTGCAAAGTGCTTCGTGAAAAGTTGATACACACAGTTATAATACAATGAGATTTACAAAGAAGTAAAGTTATGAAGCTTCAATAAAGTAACATTTGTCCTCTTTGTGTTGATGCTCAACTTTTTGTGTTTATCTCTTTTTGAATAGATTTGACACTGTTTAATTTTAATAATTTCTTGTTTTTCCATTACTTCAAACACTCTATTAAATAGATAAAAATAGATCTGTTGGAGAGTGAAGTTGGAATTTCACAAGAGATTGGTACCACATGCATGAGTATTGTATTTGAGTTGTATTGAGTCATATTGTGTCTATGTTTGTAATGTGGAATCATGTGAACTATGTGAAATTGTTGTATTTATGGAATTGTGAATGATGCTGAATACTTGTGAATAATATGACAAATTGGGTGATGTTATGTATATAAAACATATGAAGTGTGAGAATATTTACTTTATACATGAATGCCATGTATTATATATCATTGTATGATTTTGATAATTATATGAATTTTCACCCTTCTGTTGGAATGATGTTGATAATGAAATCGTTCAAGTACTGAAGATTAGAGTTGCTTTGACAAGAGTGAAGCTGACGAAGATATTTGTATTTTATTTCTGTGTTTATTTTGGGTTGAGTCATGCTCTGGTCAAGTAACACTGGGGAAATGTTTGAATTCATGTTTTGGAGAGGTACTTTATGTACTCTATTTATTTTGTTATTCTGAATTGAATTTTATGGTGAAGTGGCTTTTATGCCTAAGATATTCAATGAAATAGTTTGTTATGAGATTTAATTATTATAATTGTTAAAGTAAAGTGATTTCATTGCTACATGGTATGAGAAAGTGCATGAAAAGCATAAATTTTAATTCAAGTGTTATTGAGCATGACATGTGTTTGTGATTATAAAGTATGTGTGACACCCTTAAGTGATGTACATGTTATATTTACTCTAATTTATGACGTAGTATTCTGTGGGTTTAGATGGGTGTTACACTCACCCCAATGGAGAAATTGAAATAAAAAATTTGCTTACCATTGAAGCCAACGTAAAGAGTAGTTGAATGAAGAATAATGTGAATCCAATTACAAAAATTCTCACAAAAACCAAAACAAGACAAGGTTTTAACTATGAAATCCCAACTAAGAGTATAACAGGCCTTGAAAATGTTAATTTTCAGGGCCACATTACTACTTAAGTAATTATTGTTAAGGACGTTAATAAATTTAGAGGTAAGACAAATGCTATAATTAATATTTCTTCCATTAATAAAACCTTTTTGTTCATCTGAAATCAAGGAAGGTAAGATAGTAGACATCATGTTAGCTAAAATTTTAGTTATAATTTATGCTTAAATTTAGCCAAGGAAATAGACCTATAATGACTCAAAGTGTTATCATCCTTAGTGTTAGGGATAATAATGATGGTGATGACATTGTAATTACGAAGAATCCAGCCCTATAAAAAAATTTGAGATGCAATATTTTTGGAAAAAAGACAGCACAAAACACATCAAGGGGAAGAATCAACATTGAGATTCAAAACTTCCCTATTAATTTCCTTAGGACTAGGAGTCATCAAGAGAATATCATTGGTTTCGTCATTTACAAGCCTTGGAATGACATGTTGAACCAAACCAGTTTCCTGCAAAACAACTTTGTTGTTAGCCAAATTATGAAAATGAGTCTCCATGTAATTCTCCAAATAAATAGGGTAAGTAACAACATAGCCATTAATATTCAAAGAGGATATAAAGCTGGTCTTCCTCCTAATCCTAGCATAAGTTTGGAAAAATTTAGTATTCCTATCACCATCGAAATGGCACTTTAATCTCGTCATTTCTTTCCAATGTTCCTCTTCCAGGTTTAAGGCAACATCAAAATCATGCCGAGCTTTTAATTCTATATCTTGAAAGCATTCATTATAACCTAAGGAATAAATTACATTTTGAACCTCTTTCAAATCAGCAGCTATAACTTTGTTTTGAACATCACCAAAAATATTCTTGATTCCAATCGTTAACATGATTTTCAAAATACGAAGCTTTTTGTCCAAGATGTACATAGGACATCCATATAACTTGACATTCCAACCGCTTTAATCACTCTGGTGCAGTCATCATTTAGGGTCCATATTTTGAGGAATTTAAATAGAGACGTATAGTAGACCTTGTCCAAGTTACAAGTGAGCAAGATAGGGTAGTGGTCAGA
Source organism: Vicia sativa (assembly GCA_021764765.1). NCBI lineage: Eukaryota > Viridiplantae > Streptophyta > Magnoliopsida > Fabales > Fabaceae > Vicia > Vicia sativa. Next base: position 197,576,237 of record CM038792.1, on the reverse strand, counting down.
TTTAAGCTTAGTGAGGGTATTGAAAACAACGATATTACAACCATCCAAAATGTCCAAATTAAAAATAACTCTATATGTTCTTTTATCAGTCATATGTTTTCCTTTCCTACCATTTCACCAAGTGATCTTGTTACCCATTGTAGGCAGGTGAATGAAATGGTCAGTATCAGACCAATTAAAAAAATCACGCGTAGGGGGTATTAGTAAGGGTGTTATTTCCCTTATACTCATTAGAACTAATGATAACATTGAAATATCTTATGAAACACCATAAAGTGTGAGTAATATTGCTAAGACTTTGCCAAAGGTTTCTTCTATGCAAATAACTAGTAGAGGCATAAACAACACAAAAACCAATAGTGAGATTTTGAATATTAACAATAAAAATAATATGTTGATCATCAATAAGAATAATATTAAGAATAATTTTAGAACTAAAAAATCACTAAAGATTAATTAGGTCAAAATATTCTCCCTTTTGGTGAAAGCAAAAGGCTTAAGATCAAACCTGTTTAACCATCATCGCAGGAACCTATCAAAATTCATCGAAGGTTCAACAATAAACACAAGGTCAGGAAGATTATTTTGAATTAGTTTCTTAAAGGAAATCCTAGAGGAATTTTTTGTCACACCTCTAATGTTCCAAAAAAGGCTCTGCATAAGGTCCTTTTGAGGTGACTAGACATAGGTCATAAGGTTGAGAAAAATACATGAAAGAGGGTTTTGAATTGGGTTTTCAAAAACTATTTCTTTTAAAGATGCTTCTCACAAACGAACAATGATATCTGAGAAAGAAATAAAAGTGACATGACTAGTTTATACAAGTTCGTTCACCTTAGAAAAGGCTACTCTTGTCCACCCTCCAAGGTGATTTTGCCTTATAAAATGACTTAATCCAATAATCTAGAAATATTACAACAAGCTCTAAGAGTATAGAAGTACACCTCAGCCTTCTCAAGTAATTATAAATACAACTTAGTCACTTGAGAAAACAAATCTAGAAAGATTTACAATTCAAACAGTATTTACAAAAATGCTTCTAAAAAGCATATTTAACACTTCAATGAAGAAAAAATGTTTACAGACAAATATGAGTAAAAACTCTTGTGTATACAATAATGATAGATAATACAATAATGAGTAACAACTCTTGTGTTATAGAGAATGAAAGTTAACACAAAACTGAGCAACAACTCTTTGTGTTTTTGAACACTCTTCAATATTTTCTACTTTTGTTTCCTTCTTTGTATAATAACTTTGAGCCTTAATCGATTGAATAACTTCGTTTTTTGTTTTTCTTGTTCCTTATTCATTTGATTTCTTTTTTATTCAATGAAGTAGTTATATCTTTATATAAACAGGGAAATTAAGACTGCTGGGAAATACAAAAGTCTTTTTCTTTTGTCAGCTGATATAGTGGAAGTGTGTGTTTGTGGGAGACAAGGTCGCATCAAAACTTCAAACCAGTACACTTCGCTCTTCACAAATAGAGGAAAGGCATTGTACATTGTATTATATTTGTCATGTATAAGTTTATGGTATTTTCTTCTTATGAGACACTTCTGATCATGAAGTGGTAGGAAAGAGAAGAAGATATCATGTCTTTGTTCTTAATCTTATGATGGAATTTTCCTAATATAAAGTGATAAAATATTCCAAAATAAGTTTCATTATAGTGTTCACAAATGTATCAGAGTCATTCAGAACCAGAAATTTGTCTTCATACATGGAGTAACAGCTTATCTGTCAAAGAGTTTCTTGACATCTGATTTGGAAGCAAAAGCTTATCTAAGAAGCATTGTATCTTGATTTCTAATCTTTGAAGCAAAAGCTTATATGAGAAGCACTGTATCTAAATTTATGATCTTTGAAGCAAAAACATATCTGAGAAGCACTGTATATTGATTTCAGATCTTTGAATAAAAGGCTTAATATCTGAGAAGCAATGTATCTTGATTTCCGATCTTTGAAGCAAAAGCTTAATATCTAATATTCACGTGGATATTCCTTTTCTAGACACACTCATGACTTCTGAAGAAACAACTTATCTGAGAAGTACGTGTGGATCTCTTTTTGACGAACATTCAACATTCATTAAAACTACTGATATTTCTTCAAAAATAGGAGGAATAGTCTTTTTGAGATGTGCTAAGTAGTTCTGATGATTCTTTAGGCAGCAATCCTGAATCAAATCAAACATTTTATCTGCACACTCAACAAACTATTAGAACATGAAATTGTTATATATAAGATATATGCATTATTATCATTAAAACTCAGAGATTATCTATAGAACCAAATATTGTTCTAACAAGGTCTAGTGTTATAAATGAATTTAGATTTCTTGCTTCTATTTGTTTTTAGAAAACTAATTGAAAATCCTTTTCTGGAAAAAGATCAATACCATGGTCGTCATCTTTTTCTAAATCTGCCATATTTTCCCAAGATTGTTTAAGAAAGTCTCTGACACGCTCTTGATGAAGATCCACAAGTTGAATTCTAGGAACAAACTCCACTATTTGAGTTGCGTCAATGTATTCATTATTAATAGTACCTTCAATTTCCTGAAGAGATCTAATAGGGTTAACAACAATGATAATATCCCCCATTGATGTCAATAGGTGAATCTTGAAATTTTGTTGGCACACAAGCAAGATAATTGATCACAACAGTGGTATCTTTGATAATATGTTCCCGAGAAATACTTTCATAGGTAGCTTTGAGACTGTCTTCAGCAATAACCTTATAGGTACAGGAAGAAACACCTCATTATCAGGTTTTTGTGCCACATCTTTCCTTTTGACAAGAGATTGGTTCTTCCTTCTATAGCTAGTGATAGAGTGACCAATGCACGAGCAGAAGGAAAACAATTCAGGATTTTTTTCATATTATATGTCAACAAATAAGGAAATATTTTGTGAGATCCAAGTCAACTAACACTCTAACAAAATTCTCAAATGGTGTTTAAAAGGAAAATTTGTTATAGGCAAAGTCTATACAAATCGGGATTCACACACTTCTAGTAATTGCAAAGAGGATTCTAAGTTTCTGATATTCTTGAGAAATACCATGAATCCCAATCTAAACTTGAGTTATTGTTTGTTTAAGAACTGAAGGGACATAATCCTTAGGCCAAGGAAAAAGCTTCTGGACACCCTATGGTAAAGCCCAAGTGTTAATAGATCTAACTCGTTGGACATCTTTCAAGGAAGAAAAAGAAAATTCCAAGGCAATGAACCATTTGACTAGAAAACTCAGCCATGTTGAAACAACTTATCTGATAAGTTTGTTTTTCATATTCACCACTGTTAAAGGCGATGAACCCTTCGACCAGACAACTCAACCATGAAGGTGGTGTTTACAAGCATCAATCCCAAAATTATATTCATCTTTCGGGATTGAAATAGCCAATATGTCCCCTTTCAAGCAAGTAGTGAGAAGTTGACTTAGAGGAATGTCACAAACACTATTTGTAACCTCAAAGGCAAATGATTTAATTATTTGTTGAATGGTTTTTTTTCATATGAACTTGAAATTATCAAGTGCAAAATCTTCATTTGATTTAGAGACTAATCGCCTCAAGTCTCAATTCGTTTTTAATTAAGAAGTCAGTTTGAAACTTTATTTCTATAAGAAAATTTGTATGTTTGACCCTCTAAAATTCATTAATTGTTGAGATAAGGCGAATATTTGAACTAAACTATGAAAATATAGATATAGAAGAGAGTGTGGGAGTAATTTATTTTTGAGAGGATTGTTTCATTTTACAAGAACCCAAGGTATGCTATTTATACTACTTGAGTTACAACTATTCACTACATGTAATAATACATATAAATGTGCTATGTTTGAAAAACTTCGTAGATAGAAGATATTTACTATTCACAATATATTTCAAATAGTAATAATACTAATTTCTTAGTATTATAACACTCCCTCTTTTCAAATATTTGTAATGGTGTTTCGTTGAAGTCTTGTTGAGGATAATTATGGGAACATTTGTTGTCTCGGTAAAAACCTTATTAGGAAAAACCCATTGGGATAAAAACCTTAATAAGGGAAAAAAAGTACAACATTATGATCCCCTTGAATAGAAAATACTTATTTCTTCTTCAAAGATCTCGAAGGTGACACATTTCAATATGTTGTAAGTGCTTTATGAAACTTTTTGTATCGAACGAATGTATTGAATATCAAACTTTTTGTTTCTTTCGAGTTCTTGTGTAAATGAGAAGAACTTTAGGGGGATATGTGTGGTCCTATCAGTTTTGATGTAACATTATTTCATTTGGATAACGCATTCAACATTCTCTTCATATAAAATTGTTGGATTTTTATATGTTGTTAAACCAGATGCTCCTTGGATATGTTGAGTCATTGATCTTAACCATCTACACTCTTTTCTTGCTTTATGAAGGGAAATTACTTCAGCATGATTTGAATAAGTTGCTACAGGTGTTTTCCTTTGAGATCTCCATAATATTGTAGTGCCTCCATATGTAAATACATATCTAGTATGTGATTCAGCATTATGTGGATCTGATAAATATCCTGCATCTGCATAACCAAGGAAACCTAGTTTTGTATTGTTAGAATAAAACAAACTGAGATCAAATGTACCTCTGAGATATCAAAATATCTGTTTTATTCTTTTCCAATGTCTCTTTATAGGACATGTACTGAATCTTGCTAGTAAATTCACTACAAAAGATATATCAGGTCTTGTATAGTTGGCAAGGTACACGAGTGCCCCAATGGCACTGAGGTATGGCACTTCTAGGCCATGATCCTCTTCATTACTTTCCTTAGGCCTGAAATGATACTTTTAAATATTAAGTGTTCTACTCATCATTGGACTACTCAAAGAGTTTACCTTGTCCTTGTTGAACCTTTTCAATACTATTTCTATATAATTTGATTGATGTACCAATATACCTTTCCAAGACAGAATCTAGTTTTTCCTAGATCTTTCATTTCAAATTCTTTCTTTAAATAATTTATCGCTTCTTTGATTTCTTTATTAGTCCCAATGATATTTAAGTCATCAACATAAACATCAATTATTACAAATTCGGATATTGTTTTTCCTATAAAAACACAAGGGTAAATAGGATTATTATCATAGTCTTCTTTAAGAAAATATTCACTTAGTTTATTATACCACATGTGTCTGAATTGTTTTAGTCCATACAATGACCTTTGTAACTTAATTGCATACATATCTTCCGGCTTTGATGTCTCATGCTTCTTAAATCCTTCTGGAATTTTCATGCATATATCACAATCAAGTGATCCATATAAATAAGCAGTAACAACATCCATAAGGTACATATCAAGATTATTAAATACTGATAAACCAATTAAATCATTAAAAGTAATGACATCCATAACAGGAGAATATGTCACCTCATAATCGATTTTTGGTATTTGGTAAAAGCATTGTGCAACAAGACAAGATTTGTATTTGATAATCTCGTTTTTCTCATTTTTCTTTCTCAAAAAAACCCATTTATACCCAACATGTTTTACACCTTGGGGTATAGCGACAATAGAGGCAAATACTTTTCGGTTATTAAGAGAATTAACTCAATACCTATAGCATCGTTCCAATTTTTCCAATCATGTCTATTTTGACATTCATTCATAGTTCGGAGTTCAGGATCGTCATTTTTATTCATAACTTTGCATGCAACTGAGAATGAAAATACATCATCAATAGTATACCTTTTCGGTTCAACAAATTTCCTGTATTAACATAATAAATTCAAATTTCGAGATCATTCTTGTTTTTAGTTTCACCATCAATGATCTTATTATCATCATCTTGTGCTTCTCTGAGAGCATGTTTTTCAATCATGGATTTATTATCATCTAGTGTCTTTTCAAGATCACTTTCAATCAAATTTACCTTTTTTATTCCCTTTCATTTTTCGGGAATTTTTGTCTTTGAATCCCATAGGTCGGTCAGGCTTGAAGTGTGCCTTAGATGTACTTGCTACAACATTTAGTTTTGAAATCTCAATCCGAGCTGAGACATTTATAGTTGGTACATGTGACTTTGTAAATCTTTTCAAATTAATAAATGAATTTGGTAGTTGATTTGCTAAATTTTGTAAGTGCATAATTTTCTTTACATCTTTCTCCCATGATTTATTATATGGGTTCAAATGTAATAAATGTGGTCCATACCATGATATTTTATTTCCTGATGGTTTTCTCCCCCTAATATTGGAAATTTTGTTTTGTCCAAATGGAAATCAACAAATCTTGTTTGAAAAAAAATCACCCATTAAAGGTTTAAGATATCTAATAATAGATGGTGATTCATATTGAAGGTGTGAAAAATACAAGAAAAGAGGGGTTTGAATTAGGTTTTAAGCCTTAAAAAACTTTTCGTTGAAAAATAATCCCCTTTGAAACACTACTTCTCTTTTGATAATAAGGCAGTGAAAGTAGGAAAAAAGAAAAGACACATGATGTTTATACTAGTTCACTTGATAACCTCAAGCTACTCTAGTCCACCTTTTCAGGTGATTTTTCCTTTCTCAAGCGAAGTCTTAATCTAATAATCAAACTTATTACAAATTGCACAAGCAATTGCAAGTGACTAACTTTTACAATCTCTAAGACACACTAGTCTTAGATTTCTCAAGGATACAAACCAACTAGTCCCTTAAGGAAAAAATCAAACAATTGTTCGAACAAAGTTTGTTTACAATGAATGTGCTTCTACACAAAAAAAAATGTAAACATATATTCAAAAATATTGACTTAGAAAAATATGAAAGCTATGAACAATTTACACAAAGAGTGAATGAGCGTATAAGCGTGAAAGAGTAGTGAATTAGCAGCCTTCTCTCTAAGTCTTCAAGCCCTTTTATAGCCAAATAAAATATAATAATTGTTGGAGGGTATTTTTGGAAATTCCTAAAATTTGATACCATGTAAATGTTATCTTCTTTTCTTCAAACGTTAGAAGCTTCTAAGCATGTGTTGAAGAAAGGAGAATAACACTTGGTTCTTTAGAACTTTAAGTCTTCATAATCTTAAGAACTTCCTCTATATAATCTTCAGCACTTGGTCTTCATAAACTTGTTGAAACTGGGATCACAAGAACTTCAAGTCTTCATAATCTTTAGAAGTTCGTCTTTAGAAGCTTTAGCACTTGGTGTTGTACCCCAAAATTCACCCTCTTCTTTTTCGTATTTCTGGCTTATAATTAGATTGCATAAACATACCTGTAGGTGCATGCATATCATTGATCATGGGGTTACTAGGTTCAAAACATCCCAAGTACGAAAGAAACGGCGTGTTTCAGCTATCTTAGATCATTTTGAGCCAAGGATCAATGTCTCTCGGTTCGTACGACTATTTACAAGATTTTTTGGTCAGAAAGCTATTTTGGCTTGGTTCCACAATATCTGGAATCATATCAATATGTCCTCCAGATTATCTGTTCAGGTTGGAGGTCATTTCGTCAAGAAAACTGAATTTATTCGCTTATTTCTCAATATAGTGGATTTTGAGTTTTCAGTGCGTTTCTGGCACTCCAGAGAGAGTATCTCACAGCTCGTCAGGTGTTTTCTTATGAATTTTGACTAGCATGTCCCTCTCATATTTATCTACAATTTTAGTTTGAAATCCGCACGCAAATTATGTGAGGAAGGTCCCTGAAAAATTCAATTTCTCAAGAGGATTAAACTGAATTTTAGTGCTGAACCGTGTGTTCTGCCCACTAAAAAGTTCATATCTCTTAGCTGGAAACTCGAAACTGAGCGGGACCAATTTCTAAAATTCTGTATCAAACTCTTCTACAACTTTCATTTACAACTCAGGAGCTGATTCCTCACCGTTTAAGACCAATCTTTTATTTTTTGGACACAATTTTGAGCTGAACCGAGCAATTTTTATCTGGTACGCGAACTTCAAAAAATCATATCTCGCTTGTTTTTTATCGAAACGAGATGGGACCAGTGCCAATAGTTGAAAATTTTTGTTAGATTCGGTTGTCTCATAAACACTCACTTGCAAATTTTGATCAGAAGATCCTCGTTCGAGGCATTTTCTCCGAAGAGCGCATTGAGAATTCTGCATGCGTCAGACGCTCAAAAGCTGTGCTGAAACTTCAAAAATTCATATCACATTGACCGTTCATCTGATCGCGTCGAAATTTTGATTCACTCTAGCAAAATCGCGTTCCAGATATTTTTCGTTTACATTCCAATTTAAAATTCCGCACGGATTTGGCTGTTTTGGACTGTTACGAAAATTAATTTGATAATCGCGATTTGGATTTAATTGTGGATCCAAAGCACTCCAAAGCCAAAAATTTTACACTATAAATGTATTTTGCCACTAACAAAATTGGTAGAGAAAATCATTTGTTAAATTTGACCCAAGAGCTCTCACTTTTCTCTCTCAATTTTCTCTCAACTCAAAGTTGCACAACTACCTCAAACCACCAACAACCACCACCGGAATTCCAAAACCACCGCGCCGGAAAACTTTTTCTTATTTGTTTCTTCTTCTCTCCTTCTCTGGTACAGTCCCATACTCTTCTATTCCCTTTCAATTCTCAAGGATCAAATCAAACTTTTGATCAATCAAGAACATTGAAGAGCGTTTATGGTGTCGAGGTGAAGAGTTGAAGTTTTCCTCTTCATCAATTCTCCAAGGATTCAAGATTCTCCTCTCTTATTATCATCAATTCAACTTTGATTTGGTATTTTCTTGGAGAATTATAAGATTTTTCTCATCAATTTCAACTCAAAGCTTCAAGTACAAGTAAGTGCTTATTTACTTAAGTGCTTATTTACTTAAGTGCTTATTTTAATCAATTTTTCAATTATTGAATTTCTTGAAATTGAATATCGAGATTTCTTGAAAATTCTGTGTGGATTCCGATTGTAGAATTTTTTTTTGTCTAATTTATTGATCTTGATCCGTTTTTGGAGCCTTAAAGGTGTCGGTGTGAAACTTCCTACACACCTACACTTGTGTTGTGACTTTGCATTGTATTTAGGTACTTGATGTGAGCATTTTGCATCATAATCTATATGATCATGCATCAAGTAATATGTAAATTCTTTGACATGCATTGAGTCATTAATTTGAGGCTTATTTCGTGCATTGAAATTGCGTTGAAACATAGGAACTAACACCTAGTTTTTAGGTACACTTGCACTACACCTACACATTACACACAACTCACATACACACATTTGAATTCATACATTATGACATAAGTTGCATCTTTGCATATCCATACATTTGCATGTAGGATAATTGAATTAATTTGATGTGGTGTTGTTCGACTTTTATGGCATAAAAATATGTTGAAATTTCACTTTTCACAACACTTTGACACTTTGAACATCTAATTTCTCTCAACATTCTTACATGTTTGCATAGCATTTAGGTAGTATTTGCATTGAGTATGTATCACTTGCACATGATAACACGTACACTTGCATTTTTGTTCATCTAAATACCACCAAAACACATTTGAAATAAGTTTGTTTGAGTTTGGTGGAAAATAACATGACACTTGAAAATTCATAAAGTTGGACATAATATTTGTTTCGGCTCTAATTTTTAATCCGTGATGAGTTTTCTCGACTTTTCCTAATGTAAATCATGTTTCTCGAGCCATCCGAAGCTCTCCGCGCGAACAGTTTCTTGATTTGGACATGTTTCGATCAAATATGGGAGCTGCTGATCTTTAGGCGAAAAATATATCTTTGAATAAGATTTGACCGAATCGTCCGCATTTTTAAGACCGTATGCGTGTGCATAGCTTCTGATATTTTTGATAAATCATTTTGATTTTTTTCTTTAGCTTATTCCTTGTGTTTTGGTTCACTTTTCAAATTTATCCATAATGGTGTTTTTTGACTCGAAAAGTGTCGGAGCGAACCTTTTTTGTACACTACACACACATACACTTGTGTTGTTGATTTTCTTTGCATATAATGTCTAATACTTGTTCTAACCTTCAACTAACTTTTTGACTAATATGTGGGCATGTTTAGGTAGTTGGCATTTTGATTTAGAATCCTTAATTGAGTCATATAATTAGGATCCTATGGTAGCTAACCGTTAGAGCGACGATTGATCGTTTTGGCTTCATTTTATGCACGAATATGTTTTAAGCAAAATTTTTCTTGTGAATTTCATTTGAGATCATTTAGTATGAGTTAGCTACTGACTTGTATGATTTTACATCTATTTGAATTCAATAGTTGCTTAATTCTCAAGTTTCGATTAACTTGTAATGTTTAGAAGCATGTTTTTCCTTTGTCGTTTGAATTGACTAATCTTAGGAGTGTAATTCCATGTTTTTCTTTGAAACTTTAGGATGTTTTCTACCATCTAATTATAGTTAAATGTGTACCTTACCTTAGGATTGTAAATAGAATTTCAAAGCTAACTTTTTATGGTTCGATTCTTAGCAACTAGTTTGATAATTGTATAGTTTTTCATGTTTTCTACCATCTAATTGTAGTTAAATGTGTACCTTACCTTAGAATTGTAAATAGAATTTCAAAGCTAACTTTTTATGGTTCGATTCTTAGCAACTAGTTTGATAATTGTATAGTTTTTCTAGCTTCCTTTCGCAAGTTTAGTTTGTGGTTTTCCATCTATGTGTTTAGATGTTTAGGAAAGCTTTAGATAATGTAGTTTCTGCCATCTATTAAGGATTTACACCTCATGCTTTGTTTTCTTTGTAAATAATGCATTTTAAGTCATTTTAGTGTAGATTTTTGGTTTCTAACTCTTCTAGATCTTCTAATCATGTTTAGCATTTCCTTCGAGAACTTTTGCGATGGACTTAACTCGATTTTGATATCATTCGTGGGTTATTTGATGTTTTACCATCCATACATTTATTATTTTATGTTTTTCTCATCCATTTTCATTATACGATGTATCGTCATTCATGTCTAATGTATCATCATTCACATACACTATCACCCGCATTTGTACGGATCAATTTTGTTCTCCTTAAGTGACTTATCCGTGAATTTTTCTCACACATGTTTGTATGCTTTGATTGATGTATTGATGTGTTTGATACTTTATTGTATGCATCTTAGCCTTTCAGGGTTCATTTTCTCTCATTCATGTCTTTTCTTGGCTTCTTGTGACGCGTAAACGCTTTCTAGGTCAAAGTTTTAACTAGTTTTTGCACTAGTGTTGTAATTGCATCTTTGTGACATTTTCTTTATGATTTGATTACCATTTCCTTCATGTGATGTTGCTACTGTAGTCACCTCATCTTGACACTCACTTTGTATATTATGTATGTCACACACTTGTATTCACGTCACCACACGCAATTGTCGTCCGTTTACGCACTCTTGTAGGATTTCGTTCGTGAAACTTCTGTGGTTTGGTTTGCATGATATAAATAGGATATTAGCATGTTAGCTACTGACTTTTATGTCATTTTATCATATAACTCTTCCTTCATTTCATCTATTCTTAATATCTTGCACGATTTGCTTCCCGTATGCTTATAGGACTAGTTTCGACCTAGTTTGTCAATTAACTTTGCACATGTGCATTCATAGTGATGTTTGATGTTTATTAATGGTTTGTATAAACCTTGTATATGTATGTTGTGTCTACTGACCTCACTTCACATGACACCTTTCATGGTTGCTCAATCACTTCTTTCCACTTTATCTTTTTTCCCCATTTTCTTGGTGTTTAGCTATTGTGCTTTTGTTTGAGATGTGTTGTCATCATCCATTATCTCCTTGATGTATAGTCATTTGTAGCTAAGTATTTTATCACTCTACCTTGTTATTTTTAATCCATTTGTTAAGTGTGCAAGGGACTTATATCTGATGCGCGAAGCTTTGTCTGATGTCTTGAAGTGCACCTGAGGCGATTTCTCACACCATGCGATGAAGTTCTTTATTCTTAGTTTAATTATTTGATGTATTTCGATTGGGTTTTATTATTTGGACTTTTATTCGGACTTTTGATTCGATACATCCCCATTCATAAACTTGTATCCCCATTCCCATATGGTTTGTAATAGTTTAGAATTACTCCACCAATGAACACATAGCTTCCTCTTGGGCTTTTCACCAATGATCACATGGCCTCCTCTTGGGCTTTTCACCAATGAATACATGGCCTCCTCTTGGGTTCTTCACTAATGACCACATAGTTTCCTCTTGGGATCTTTATCAATGAAAATGAGTTCATGATCATTTGTTGATGCAACTTGGGCACACCTGGATGGACGATGGCGCTTTCCAGCATAGCTTTCTTACCTTGTGCATGTTGAAGGGGCAACAGACTTTCTCCGTTAGGTATCATCATCACCCTCTTTATACGTGATGTTTCACCATCATCTTCATGCATATTTTATCTTTCTTCATATGAGGTTTTGCCATCCATGTCTATTATCATGATGTTTTATCATCCATGCCTGATGTGTTGTCATTCATGCATTTTATTATTCTTTACATGATGTTTTTCCATCCATGTCTATTATCATGATGTTTTTTCACCCATGCCTAATGTGTTGTCATTCATGCATTTTATTATTCTTTACATGATTTTTTGCAATCCATGTCTATTATCATGATGTTTTGTCATCCATGTCTGATGTGTTGTCATTCATGCATTTTATTATCCTTTACATGATATTTTGCCATACACGTCTTATCATTCACTCTAAGTGTGATTGTGTGCTTCTTTATCTCTTTTATGAGATTTTCATGTTCCCCATAGGACCTTTAGTTCATGCTTCTCCAAGTTTGAACTAAATAGACTTTAGGTTTGCTATCCATGTATGATAACTTTAGGTAGATTCTTCTCCTTGTTTATACCCTTCACCTAGGATCAACTTTGTATGATAACATTAGGATTAGAAATAGGTTAGTTTCCCTTAGCCATTTTACCTTTCTCCTTTTGCATTCTTAAGACTAAAATCTTGTTTTGTCAAGTGCATTAAAACACTCTAATAATCTGAAACTTTTTCCAAAGTAAAAGATACAAACCAATTAGTTTTAGGATGTTTCGTCGTCCTGTTTGCTGTTGATGCTTCGTCGTCCTGATGCTGATGTCTCGTCATCTCGTCCTCTGATGTTTCGCCATCCCGTCTGCTGATGTCTCGTCATCTCGTCTCCCGATGTTTCGTCATCCCGTCTGTAGCTGATGTTTCGTCATCATGGAGGTGTTTCGTCATCGTTTGTTGTTTCGTCTGCTAATCTAAAAAACACAAACCAACCAAAACAAGTGAGCCAAACTATGGAGCTCTGACTTTCTCATTGCACGAGGGAATACGTAGGCATCCTGTCGCGGGGTTAGATCGAACAACCTTTGTAAATATTTCCTTCTTTTCCCCGTGTTTTCTTTTTCTTCTTTTCTTTTCTTTTTACATATGCATACCTTATACCATATACAGATATAGTTAGACCTTTACACCCATTAGGTAGAAAGTAAAAGCGGATACCGTAGAGTACTATGGACGCGTGGGGTGCTAATCCCTTCCCCTCGCGTAACAGACTTCCTTACCCGATCTCTCAGTCGCAAGACCGTGATTTCTCTGTTTCAGGTTTACTCGATGTTTACCTTTCCCTCTTGGCGGGATAAGAAACGTTCGATGGCGAATTCATTGATATATAGTTATATCCTTTGATTTTTCGGTCGGGTGTTTCACTTGGTCTTGAGAACCTCTGTCTTCAGAAACATAAGTCTTCAGCATCTGTACTTCACTTAGAACTTCTATCTTCAGGTGTTCAGAACTTGGTTTCTAAGATGGATACCAGAGTCACTACTTCAGAGCCTTCTGAAGTTTTTCGCTATTGTTCATCAGAACTTGTGTAGCCTAGAAGCGCAACATACTCTCTTCTAATGTTTTGGAAATGCCTTTTCATCAGAAGTAGAACCTGTTTGTTAACTCAAACAATAAAAATATTAGATTATCAAAATTGTTCATACAACCATACTCTTTGTTATCATCAAAATTCAGAGAAATAATTGCATAACCAAATCTTGTTCTAACACATACCCGGCGTATATTCCCAATATCCTTTGAGGTCTTATATTTGTTCTTTGTGGTGGATCTATTGGAACATATACTGCACAACCAAAAATCTTTAAATGTGAAATATTAGATTCCTTACCAATTACAAGCTAATAAGGGGAATGTTTATGATCAACAATTAGCCTTTAACATATGAGTGTTGCAGCAGGTAGAATTGCATGATTCCAAATAGTAACTAGTAGTTTAGTTCTCATTATTAATGGTTTAACAATATATTGAAGATGTTTGATTAATGACTCAGCTAAGCCATTTTGTGTATGTACATGAGGAACAAGATGTTCAACAACAATTTCGATTGACATGGAATAATTATTAAATGATTTGGATGTAAATTCACCAGCATTGTCAAGTATGATTTTCTTTATAGTATAATCAGGGAATTGAGATCTTAGTTTAATTATTTGTGCAAGAAATTTTGCAAAAGCCATATCACGACTTGACACGAAACATATATACGCCCATCTACTAGATGCATCAATTAATACCATAAAGTACCTGAATGGTCTTAATGGTGGATGAATAGGTCCACAAATATCACCTTGAATTCTTTCAAGAAATGCAGGTGATTCTGTCTGAATCTTTCCTGGTGAATGTTTTGTTATTAGTTTTCCTAGAGAGCAAGTTTCACACGATCTATCTTATTTTTTTAAGTCTTAAACTTTTCAACGGATGACCATGTGTACTTTCAACTATTTTACGCATCATTGTTGAACCAGAGTGACCTAAATGCTCATGCCATAAAGTCATAATTTTGGGATCTTCTTTTACTACTAAATTACATTCAATTTCATGTATATATGTATAATGTAATCCAGAAGACAATTTTGGTAGTTTTTCTAAGGTTTTCTTCTTTCCTAGAACATTAGCAATGATATTAATGTATTTCATGTTACCTTCAGTTATAGTTTCGGTATCATATCCGTGACGATATATGTCATTAAAACTCAACAAATTTCTCTTTGATTTTAGAGAGTATGAAGCATTATTAATGACAAACTTTGTCCCATTTGATAATATAAATGTAGCATTACTGTTCCTTCTATCAAATCTGTAGGACCTGAGATTATATTTATTACACCTTTAGTAGGATTTATTTTAGTAAAGTATTTCTTACTTTTGAGGATTGTATGAGTAGTTCCATTGTTCGGAATGCAAATGTCTTTTACATATTCCATGTCTAACCTTAGTGTAGTAAAAACTTCTAATAGAAATGATCGTGCTGATAACGTGTTGAAATAAGACGAATATTTGAACCAAACTATAAAAATATAGATGTAGAAGAAAGTGTGAGAATAATTTATTTCTGAGAGGATTGTTGCATTTTACAAAAATCTAAGATATGTTATTTATACTATTTGAGTTACAACTATTCACTACATGTAATAATACATATAATTATGCTATATAATTGTGTTGTGTTTGAAAAACTTGTTGATAAAAAATATTTATTATTTATAATATATTCCAAATAGTAATAATAATAATTTTTTACTATTATAAGATTAATTAATAACTATATCCTCAAAATCTGCTCTCGAGGAGAGTTGTGGATGACTTGATATATCAAATGTTGTTGGAACTAATTTTGTGAAATTTGTTTGGCGCACGTAAGAACACAAGAGATCATCTTGATCGTGATGAAATGAACTAGTCCAATAGATCCAGCCATATGTTTCGAGAAAACAATTCAAATCAAATTTCATTTTTTTTTTTTTTTTGGGTTAGTTATATGAGTAAACTCTATCCATATCATCATCCACCACCACATGTATTTGTGGCTACTTCAATCAAGCAATTCCACCTTTAGGAAACTCTCAAAACAAAAACCTCTCTTCACATGATTGTTTACTAGTACATGTCCTTTTTGTTTTTCTATTAGATGCTTTCCTAGTACTATTGTTTTCTAGGGACCCACTCACACCATGAGTCATGCAATTTCTCACAAAAGATCACTTATTTTAATCGACTATGAAAAACAACAAAAGATCACTTATGTTTTGTTTTATCTATGTCATAATAAGATGCTCGATTAAAAAAACAATGTCTAATCTTAGTAGCATTCTATTTCATACATTAAAGGAGAGAAAAAAACAGTTTCTTAGAGTAAAGTTGTTGCGTCTTTTGACATTTCTAAGTTACATTAATTCATCCCCCACACACTCTCATCTCCTTATAGAATAAACATTTTATGATTAAGTTACATAGCTACTAAAAAAAGTGAATAATAAGCTAGAGTTTTTAAAAATTAAACATTGGAACAGACAAGACCTATTGTTAAGAAAAACTCATTGTATTTATTTTTGTCTCTGTTTGTTACGTGTATTTGTGAGGTGGACCCAGTGATAAGTATATGACATATTAGGTTGATTCTGTTACTGGTTATGTACAACAATAATTTGACAATGTACTTTTTGTATTTGTCACAACTTACATCTCTTTCATCACATTATGTAGTATTTTTTAATGAGTTTTTTTTTTTTATATATAAAATTTGTAATCCAAACTTGTGACACACTATCACTATCATTCAATGACTCGTGGAAGACCAGAAATAATATAGAATTTCAAAGAGATACACATATAGGAATGTCCATTTTCTACACTCCAAAGCAAAAATTAGGCAATGTCTATCTGTCATTCTTAGGTATATATCTTTTCTCAGCAACCACATGTGGAGCATGATTAAAAGCAAAAATGGATATAATTTCATTATTAAACAAGTGTTTGGTTTGATGAGTCATTTTTTGTATCTGTTTTTTATCTATGAAAAGCTACACGCATATTAAACTAATCCTTGTGAGAATTTCTAATAGCATGAAAGAGGAAAATTGTGTGAGCAATTGAAATATTAATATCTTTTGTTTTTGCTTAGTTCTTCTAGTATTTAGTAGAACACATTTGCTTGTAAATACTAGTTTGGTAGGAATTTTGTTTTTAGCATTAAAATTAAATTCAAGTAGAAATTTGAGCATTCTTATGATTGAAATGGGGACATAATAGGTTTTGGTTTGCATAAATAAATAAATCTTAATGAGTTAAATTTTGCAAAATCTTTTTTTCCACTCTAAGTCACTATATCAAGTATTATTTTAAATGGTGGTATACATTTATAATTGTAAAAATATTATTTGGGGCAGTTTCTCAACAAAACTATAATAGACGTGTAGTTTGATTTTTAATTACGCGGGCAATCTTAGTGTAATTGAATTAGACGATTTTAGTCTATTTTTAAATAATTTTACAAATTAAAGGTTGACATTTGTCTATCATATTCAATTTGAGTATGAGAGTTTAAAATGGTTAAGGGTGCAGAGATATTGTAAAGAAATATGTGAATTGATTTTTGAACGTGACTTGTAACAATTTTATGATTCTTCTTCTTTCTTTCTATCTAATAACGTGACAATAAAGTGTTTAGTTCTTTCTTGAAAAATTAATTTGACTGCAATATGAAGAGCACTTTGGTTATCACAATAAATAATAGGTGTTCTAATGTATTTGACGCAAAAATCTTTCATGACATAAAACAACCATTGTAATTCACATGTTGCAATTGTCAGTGCTTGATATTCCGCCTCTAATTAGGATCTTGAGACTGTTAGTTGTTTTGTGGTTCTCCATGAGATCAATGATTTGTCAAGGAAGAAACATCATCCTAAAATTTATCTTTGAGTATCAAGGTATTTTGTCCAATCTACACTGGAGTGTCCATTTAGTTGGATAGTTGAGTCTCTAGGGAACATTATGCCTCAAATATGACATGTTTTGAGATACTTTAGTACTTTGCAAGTTGCATTAAAATCATTGACAATTGGAGCAGACAATATTTGGCTCAACTATTGTGTGCATAATATAATGTCATATCTAGTTGTATTCAAATATAATAATCTCTTTATAACTCTTCTATAAGAAGGTATATTTGGATATGGGTTAGTTGAATCTTACTACAATCTGACAACACCTTCAAGTGGAGTTGAGATCGAATTAGATTGGATTCTACAAAACTTGATTCTTCTAGTAAGCCTAGATATTATTTTCTCTAACACGAGAATAATTCTTCTTTTGAATGTGCCACTTCAATCCCTAGAAAGTACAATAGTTTGTACATGTCTTTGATTCTGGATGAATTGTCTAATTTTTCTTTGATGGATTTAAATTCCTGCAAATTATTCCCAATGATTATCACATCATCATCATATCCTAAGAGAATAGTGAAAGATGAGAGAATGGACTTAAAGAATAGAAAATAGTCAACTTTAATTTGCTTGTTATGGTGTATTATGAGAAATTTAGTAAGTTTATCATGTTATTTACTACTAGCTTGTTTAAGCCTGTAGAGGGATTTGACAAGCTTACATATTTATTAGGTTTGAAGGTAATGACACCAAGAGAAACAATCATATTACAACTTGTTAAAGATCACTATGCAAAAAACATTGTTTACATCCAAAGTAAGTTATTAGGAGATTGTTATTGTTGTACATGAAATGATATATAAGATGTATGTTACCTTTGAATGAATGATTTGTTGTAGTAGTTGAATTGTAAATATAGTCTTGCAAATATGATGGATGATGTCTCACGCTTGAGAAGGCTCTAGTTTGAGGATGGGTATTAGTTCGTGTGTTTATTTCAAGATATATGGTAATGTGATCATCATTGTGACTTTGAGGTTAAGTTATGTGGTCAACATGTATGATGTTTTCAATAATTATGGTGATGTGGTCATCATTTTTATTTTCAAGATGAGTTATTGTTTAAGGGAATAGACTCTGGTTCATATGGGAAGTAATCGAAATATGTATAAGGTGCTTGAGTTGTTGGTTTCTAAAGGAGAATGTGACCATGAAAGTTAGTATTTCTAGACGTGAAAAATTCTTTTTAAGTGAGATATAATATAACATCACCCTTCATACCAAAATTGCTACCTCGAAAAATAGATTACCTTGCTTTAGGGTCAAGTTTTATTTTTTGGACATGTAAAGTGGATGCATAACATAGGGAGACAAATACTTTAAAGAATAAAATGTATGGTATTTTGTCATACATGACTTGATATGGTGATTTGTATTGTAGGATGGGAGTAAGGACTCTATTGATAATAAATATGGTAAACTTGATGGTGTGTGCAAATATTTAATAAGTTTTTATGCTTCTTTCAACCGTGCTAATTTTTTTGGAGTTTCAACACAGTATTTTGTGGATGATGCCTTTTGATGCATATAATTAGCCTATAATGAATTCAGGACAATTGTTTGGACATGCTGAGATACCTCATACTTGCTTTTGAGTGGTATGATTCATACAAATGTTGTATTATAATCAAGAATAGTTAGGAAATATATATGGTTAAGAACATAATGAATGGCTAAAGGATCTTAAATATCAAAATGAAAAAGTTCAAATTTTACAAGAAGTAATTGAAGGAATAACATTAAAAGATAAATGTTTTTGTTTAGCTAAATGACATATGTCGCATGTGCCATTACTTAAAAAAACAAATGATGGATATGTTTGACACATTTTCTTAATTCTTTTTATGAGATATATGACCTACTCTTAAATGTCAAATATATGACTCATGTATTACAAAGTTATTTATATTTGTCTTTATGATAAAACTAGTGTATTTTATGTTTTGTTTGGCTCGAGTTGTAAAGTATTGGGATATGGCATGGTCTGCATGGTTGATGAGTGCTAAATTTTTGAGTGTGAATAATTAGCACTCATCGACTTAATTTGTTTGCTTTTGGTCAATAAACCTCAACTTTAGTGTATATATTGTTGCGAAGTTGAGTGTGAATAATTAGCATTCATCGACTTAATTTGTTTGATTTTCGTCAATACCTCAACTTTAGTGTATATTTGGTATAATTTATGTTATAGTGAAATATTGCGTTATAATGTAAATATCATTGATTTTAATTATTTTTATATCATTTTTGTAGGTATTCAAGCAATGATATATTTTCATTGTTAGATAGATCATTGAATGAGCTTTCTAACGTTTTCGGTCGTGCGTAAATCGATGTTACGGTTCTCAAGTTATGGTGATAGCGAGAAAGGGTGATTTTTTTGTTTGCTGTCAATTTTGTCGGGCAAGCCAAGAGTGCCCCAGAAACATGAAAACTCACTAACAAAATGTTATTATGAGCGTCGGGAGAGCCGTTTTTCCGACGGGTGATGTCGTCTGAACAGAAACATGTATTTAGGGTTAAAAACACATTTTTAGATATGGGTTGGGTATTTTTGTGTCCCAACACAGTCAACCTTCATTCTTTCATAGAAAGAGAAACAAAACAATATAGAAGCTTGCATTTGGATGATTTAGAGTCGGATTTCTCTTCAATTGGTGCAGACAACCCGTGAGATGTTTGGTTTTTCTTCTTTTCTTCTCTATGTATTTCTCTATTTGTTGGGTTTTGTTTGTATGCTTACTTTGAACATATGTATATGTATTGATCATGGTGTTGCATAAAGTTTACTTTACAAATCATTATCAATGTACGTCCTCCTTGATCTTTTTGCTTTATGTTTGAATTTGTGTTGTTATAGACATATACCTCACAAATTCTGATTAGGGATGGATATCTATTAGTTTCTAGATTCTAGAGATAGATTTAGAGCTAATAATCATTATGGGCATCAGAGCTTAACGTCTTTGTGTTGTTTGTATTGCACTGAGAGATCATCGACGTGAGTAATAAGGTTGTCTTTAACTTTGCGTTAGACATAACCTATGTTGTGTTACATCTCGAGAGATACTTGATGATTTTGACGAGTATTGTAGGTTGAGTGCAACTGATCGATAGGTTTAAGTTTGTGACATTAGTGTAAATTCATGCATGATAAGTTTATCCTCTCTAAAGAATGTATTTATTTTCTGTTGATACTATTACCTTTTACACCTCCAACTCATTTTAACTCAAACTCATAAACACGAGACTTGTCAAACGACAATTCGGTGTGAACTAATCTCTGTGGAGACGATATAACGAAACTAAATAAATACTTACTTTTTAATGACGCTTTACCGCTTCAACAAAGATTTCAAAAACTAACTTGAGTTGTAAGGTTAGATCAACCTATGTGTGATATACATAAGCCTTTTACCTAACTACTCAAATCAATCATCCTCTTGGTATTCAAATTCAATTTTTGCAAAATACAATTACCAGAAAAGTTTGGCATAATTTTAAAACAGAAATTAAATTCAAATAAATATATGGTGAAAACAAGATATTAGTAAGTTAAAAAAAAAGGTGAAAAATTAAAGTTTCCACTATAATTGACTATGACACAATTTTCATTAGGAAGATTGACTTTAACATGTTTTATTTTGTAAAATGAACTGATTAAGGACAAAGATAAAAGTATATGATATTTGGCTCTCGAGTGCAAAATCCATGTACAAGGACTTCCAAGTTTATAGATACTATTAGATATGATACTTGATGTAGATTTCACAAGTGAATGACTTGTTGAAATTTGAATTTGGGATTGAAGTTTGAAGTGAATTGGTCAAATTTACTTATTGGAGCAAGTTTAAAATTGATCATATTGAGTTTGAGAAATAGGAGCATTGTTATTTATAGAATAAGTCATCAATGTTTCATCAACATGGGAACATAATTCATTGATATTCATCTCACTCACATACACATCTCACTTGTGCTTATTGAAATTAGGAAGCACATGATTTTGATTGAAAAATCTAAAATATGCCCCACTTATATAGAAAAAGGTGCAAACTCTATTTGAATTCTGGGACTTTTGAAATGTATTTTTCTCATGAAATCGGATCCTTGTGCAGTATAATCAAAATAGAATTATCTTTAATTGACATTAAATTCTTGTTTTTACTTACTTCTTCAATCACATATGAGTCACTGCAATTAATAGAGGATAAGTGGTTTATTAGCAAATTCTTGTTTTTCACGATAAAAAAGTCATTCAATCCTATAAAAAATTGAATGGGTTGGTCTTCAAGACTGTATTAACAAGTAAGTTGTGGAGAAACACATCTTCATCTATGAACACAAGTGCAAACGGGTAATGGTCAACGAGAATTAAGTTATGCCCATAAGCAAACAAAGTATAAATTTGTTCTTTAATGATCAAGAAACAAACAAGGGTAGATAAAACAAGGAAAAACACAATGATTAGTTATTAACTTCTATTATTTCATTTCTCTTCAAAACAAGATTACAAGTATACAAGAATAAAAAATAACCCTCTCGCCCTAAATTAAGATTTGCAGTATGTAATGATGAGAGACTAGTATGTTATTTATAATAAATCTAACATACTAAACTAATGGGCTTTTATCACAAATACACATTACAAGCTAACTTAGGCTACAAACTAACTTAAATAATTGGACATAACAAATAGGCCCAATTCGATGCTAACAAACCTAGCATCATTCGACACTACACGCTAGAATAGACTTCGACTACAACTTGTAACACTTCGACAATAGTATGTGAGCAACCTTCGACTGCATGCTAAACTTCGTGAAACCTTCGAACTAGGATACTAACTTCGACCCAATAGAGTTTGATCCAATATCTCACAAATCTCCACCTTGGAACAAACTCTATTATCAAAGAACGAACTAGTTTTCCTCATGCATCTTTATCAACTGCATACTGTGGAAAAACTTGCAACTTGGAAATGTCTTGGTGATCATATCAGCATATTGCGTTATGGTGAAACCTTCAACACTTGGACTTCTCCACGCTTGACTATCCGTCTAACGAAATGTAGCCTCACATCAATGTACTTGGTTCGCTCATGATATACTGAATTCTTTGACATGTGTATCGCACTTTGACTATCACATTTAAAAGTGATAACTTCACCTTGATTTTTTCAGCTCCTAAGAAAAACCTTCATGTCACAATGCTTCTTTCACAACTTTAGTTAAAGCAATATATCCCGCCTCAGTGGTTGATAATGCAACAATCTTCTGAAGTGTTCCTTTCCAACTAATTGTTGTACCAAACATAGTGAAAACATATCCAGAAATAGATTTTTTGAATCCATACAACCTACATAATTAAAGTCGGCATATCCTTCGATTACTTATTTACTATCTTTACCCAAGGCTCCACCATAAATTAAGACTCTGTTTAGAGACCCATTTATGTACCTTAGAATCCACTTCAATGCTTGCTAGTGAGCCTTTTCAGGATTTGCCATGTACCCACTTACAATACTACTTGCATATGCTATATGGGGTCTAGTATAAATCATAACATACATCAAAGAACCTACTATGTTAGCATGTGCGCTGTTATTCATATAAACTCTTTCGACCTCAGTACTGGGACATTGATCAATACTCATCTTGAATTGAGGGTTTGTTGGAGTCACAACTAGCTCTGAATTCGACATACCATACTTTTTGAGAATCTTTCGTAGATATGCCTCTTGAGATAACCATAATTTCGAATGCTTTCTATCTCTTCGAATGTCAATCCCGAGAATCATAGAAGCTACTCCCAAATCCTTCATTTCGAACTCCTTATTGAGTTCAGCCTTCACCCTCATTACCTCTTCGACATTGTTGCCTGCATTAAGAATATCATCAACATAAAGCAACAAAATAATAAATGAATTACCAGGTTTCATCCCATATAAAGATCTATTCAACTGTCGAGGAGATTGTTTCAGCCCATATAAAGATATATTCAACTTTCACATAATCTTCCTTTCCCATTTAGACATACCCTTCAGATTTCCTCATTAGGATTGTTTCATCTAGATCACCATACAAGAACACAATTGTCACATCCATTTGTTCTAGTTCAAGATTGAACTGTGCCAACATGGCAAGCAAAATTCGAATGAACCTATGCTTTACATCAGGTGAAAACACGTCATTGAAGTCTACACCTTCTTTCTAAGTGAAACCCCTTGCAACCAACATTTCCTTGTATCTTTTCAACGCCACTCCTATGATTCCTTCCTTAACTTTGAAAATCCATTTACAGCTGACTAACTTGGCTCCAGCAGGTTTCTTGATCAATTCCCAAGTGTTGTTATCATGAAGAGATTTCATCTCATCATCCATGGCCTTCATCCATTCATTCTTATTTCGACTCCTCATAACTTCCTTATGGTCTCTAGGTTCTTCGTCTAGAACCTCACTTGTAGAGATTAAGGCATAAGCTATAAGATCCGCATACCCAAGTCTCTGAGGTGGCTTGATGACTCTTCGTGTCCTATATCTTGCCAATAGGTAGTCATTGAAAGTTTCCTCAACTTCATCAGCATCTTCTGCTTCTTTGAGTTTATCTGGGATATGCAATTCAACATCAACATGCTCCTCCTCAACAGGAATCTCTACTTGTTCCAGCTCTTCGTCAGGTACTTCTTCACTTTGATCAACTTCATCAGTTTTCTTGAAAGCCATTTTAGCTTCATTTAAAACTACATTTCGACTGGTGATAATCCTTTTGTTACATGGCTCTAGACACCATAGTCTATAAGCTTTGACACCTTCATGGTATCCCATGAGCATGCATTTTAGAGCTTTGGGTTTGACCTTGTCTTGCCTTATGTGAGCATAGGCTACACAGCCAAATGCTCTCAGTTTGTCGAGATATGGTGGATGTCCCGACCAAACTTCTTTAGGTGTCTTCATATCTAATGCAGTCGCAGGACATCTGTTTATCAGATATGTTGCTATCGAAACAGTCTCATCCCAAAACACCTTCTTTAACTCAACAATAGTCAACCTGCATCTAACTCTTTCCAAGATGGTACGATTAAACCTTTCAGTCAAACCATTTTGTTGTGGAGTGTTTGTAGTAGTTTTGTGCCTTGCAATACCAGGGGAATCACAAAAGTTATCGAATGCCTCGTTGAAATATTCAAGGTCACTGTCTGTTCTCAACCTCTTGGCTTTTTTGATAGTTTGATTTTTGACCAGAGTCTTCCAACCTTTGAAATTCTCAAAAGTTTCACCCTTAGTCTTCTAGATGAATACCCATAACTTTCTGGAATAGTCATATACTATGGATAGAAAATACCTTACTCCTGAATGTGATGGACACCTTGCAGGCCCCCAAAGATCAGCATGAACTTCACTCTGCAAGATTTTCCAACTACACATGGTTCACAAAACTTCAGTTTTCCGACTTTGTCTCCTCCAAGCAAATTTTGTTTCCCTAATTCAACCAGACCCCTTTCACTGACATAGACCAATCTCATGTGCCAGATTTATGTCTTCGATAAAGGTTTCTGGATACAACATTTGTCGAACCACTTACAACTTCAGACTCAAGGGTATATAAGTCCTGTTTCTTCGCGTCTCTCAAGACTTTCTTCAATCCCTTCATGACTCTTATAATACTTTTCTCTCCTTGGAAAATATATCATTTCTTGTCGAACTCACCAAGAGAAATCAAATTTCTCTACAAATCACGTACATACTTGAATTCAGTCAATAACCTTATTGACTCATGATGGAGCTTGAATCTCACATATCCAACACATGCAATCTTGCAAGCTTTGTTGTTTCCCAGCAATACACATCCACCATCTTGATCACATAATTCCTCAAATAAGTCTTTGTTTTGAGTCATGTGTCAAGTGTACCCAGAATCCATAATCCACTCCTTTGACGTGTTGCTTCTCGAAATCACAAGTACATCAGATGAGTCGAAATCATCTTGAATAATACATGCATTGCAATCATCCTTACCTCCATTATCTTTCAGGAATTCAGGGTACACCTTTCTTGAGTGACCCTCCTTCTTACAATGATAACATCGAATACTAGATGCTTCGCCACTGTAAAACATATGTTGACTTTTACCTTTCTTCTTGTAGAAGTTACTATCCTTTCGTGAGAATTTTCCTTTATCGACCAAAACTTCACCAACCGTCAAAGATTTATGCTTCTTTCGTTTGTTCAAGTCCTTCGAATACAAGGCTGATTGAACATATTCAAAGGTCATGAACTCTCTTCCATACAAAAAAGTTTCTTTGAAGTGAGCATGTGATCTGGGAAAAGTGCGCAAAAGCAACAACGCTTGATCTTCATCATCGATCTTTACATCAATATTTTCAAGATCAAGAACCAACTTGTTGAACATACCCAACTGCTTAGCCAACACTTTGTCTTTAATCATCTTGAATGAATACAAATCTTGCTTCAGGTAGAGTCGATTCACCAATATTTAATCATGTACAAACTTTCAAGTTTCACCCATAACCCTGTCGTCGGTGTCTCTTTTGATACCTATCGAAGAACCTTATCACCAAAGCTCAACAATATTGTGTTGTGGGCTTTCTCAATCATTGTCATCTTCTCAGTTGCAGTTAATGCATCATTCATGGTTGCCTCTCCCTGCTTCAACGCTTCCAAATAACCTTGTTGAACCAATAGAGCTTTCATCTTCAAGCGCCACAGACCGAAATCGTTCACTCTGGTGAACTTTTCAATCTCATTATTTGTTGAAGGCATCTTCTCCCCACGCTCACCGCACCAATTTGTTGTGAATTGGATGCCTAGGAAACAAAGTATAAACTTGTTCCTTAATGATCAAGAAACAAACAAGGGTAGATAAAACAAGGAAAAACACAAAGATTGGTTACTAACTGCTATTCTTTCCTTTCTCTTCAAAACAATATTACAAGTAAACAAGAATAACAAATAACCCTCTCACTCTAAATTAGGATTTGCAGTATGCAATGATGAAAGACTAGTATGTTATTTATAATAAATCAAACATATTAAACTAATGGACTTTTATCACAAATACCCATTACAAGCTAACTTAGGGTACAAGCTAACTTAAACAATTAGACATAACAAATAGACCCAATTCGATGATAATAATCCTAGCATCCTTCAACACTACATGCTTTAACAGAATTCGACTACAACCTGTACCACTTCAACAACATCATGTGAGCAACCTTCGACTGCATATTAAACTCTGTCGAACTGTCAAACAAAGATACTACCTTCGACCTAATATAATTCGATTCAATATCTCATAAAATATTTCATAACCGATCTTGAATTTTGATTGAGATTATTGAAGAAGAAAGGAAGAGTAGAAATTCAAAAACAATCACTTTTCATAATCTTTTAGAAAGAATCTTCCATGCATCCAAAGCATTTTCATGAAAAATGATGGTTGAAGCAATTTTATATGAGATAGAATTGATCATTCATGAGTAAATGAGATGGTTACACTTTTCCCTTTAAACATGGTTCAAATTATTAGGTTCAAATTATTAGGTTCATGAGTTTCAATGGATCCATTAATAAAAAATTTTACTTAGTTCGTCTTATAGATTTGCTTTAACCTAAATAATTTATTTTAATAATTAAACATGCATATGCAAATCCTTTTTATATTTTCTAGACTTTGGCATAAGTGACTTTTAATTTTTCGAATTACTATTTCAAACATTTTTTAAACATTAATCTCTCGTATATCATCTATAAAAAAGTTTATTTTTGACTAAACAAAACAATGTGTGAGATGTAAAAGATGGTTATCATGGAAAGTCTATTGCACTAAGTAGGAGTATTTTTAAATAAGAGATAAAAGAATTAAATTAAGATCATTAAATTTGATAAATAGTCTTCATGAAGTCATGACAATAAATATTTATACATCATCTATTAAATTTAATAGACTTAATTCAATCATTTTATCTCTTATTTTAAAAACACTCATACTTGATATATCCTTTATATATATATATATATATATATATATATATATATATATATATATATATATATATATATATATATATATATATATATATATATATATATATATATATATATATATATATATATATATATATATATATATATATATATATATATATATATATATATATATATATATATATATATATATATATATATATATATATATAATGATTTTATTAGACATTTGAACACCCCAAATATCTCCATCCAACTTGCCTTAAATTTTGGCTTTTGAAAATATCTAAAAGCTTACCTAATAATGTGTTTTTATCACACTTCTAAAATCACACAATTGGTTGAATTTAAATTGTAGCTGTTCAATTAATCAGTCTTAACTTTATCACGTCTAGATGATTCAAATGCTAAAATCAATCATATGTGATTATTACGATGCAATTTATCATTTAACCATTATCATGTGTTATGAAATCAATCAAAAACTAAATTCAATCTTATCCCAAAGTTGTGTGCCCCTCAAAGCAATGGAGATTCATTATTGAGTTGAGTTGTTTTCTCTTTGATAACGAAAGACACTGCACCTTTTATCTTTTGATTTATTTTTTGAACGAATTCACTATAAAGATGAAATAAAATGAAACTAGGTTATAGTATGTAGTTATATTTAAAATTAGAAAGAATGAATTAAAATGTGATAAAATAATATTTTAGTTATTGCATTTTCAATATGGATTTTAACGTTTACAATGTTCCCACACACTTATATAGTATGAATTGTGATGTTTTACGCTATTTTACTAACCATATATTCTTTTTTTTGGTCATTATTAATATAGAAATATTTTATTTAAAATTTATTGAATAATTAATATTTTTAATTGATTTACATGAACAACTTCAGGTCTCTTTCTAGAATGGTGTCGCCCAAGAGATGTTCACATAAAACGTGAGAGGCGTAACTTTGAAGTAAATGATGTGTATAGTTATGGTTAATATGAGGGCTTCATCTCCTACATTGGAGGATACTAGTGGTAGAGGTGATCCTAACGCCATAGCAGAGAGGGCATCATCCCTTATTGGAGGACAACGTCCAGAATATTGGACAGCGTCAATCCTTCAGAGGATATAGAAGTGTTGGATCCTCAGTCACTCTTAGACGAGATATAGACGCACATGTCGCTGAGGGATTCAACCCCACTCCCCTTATTGGCCGAGTTTGATGGTTACAATGATCCTATGGGCATGTCACCTCTGTCAGCACGCCGATGGCCATCATTGAGGCACATGACTCCCTGAAACACAAACTACTTTCTGGCACCTTTAGGGATGCCTCTCTTCGATGTTATATGGGTCTACCTCGTGCCTCCATTGTCATCTACTAGAAGGTGGTAAAGAAATGTGTGCATCAGTTCGCTGTCAATCGTCACATGAAGGTGTCCACCACCATCTTGTTCAATATACGACAAGTTTAGGGCTAGAAATAAATCTAAACAACTCTAACAAAGTTTGGAGATTGATTTGACAATTAAATCATTGAAACATGTTCATGAACCAAATGAGCTGAATATCAGCAAAAAACTAAGTTTGTTAACTAAATGAGCTAAACTTGAACTAAACCTAGTTCGACTCGTTAAGTTCATAAGTCAACTCAATTATATATGAGAAAGATTATATCTCCTCTAAGAATATATTTAAAGAATTACTCCAAATTTTAGTCCTATATTTGTTTTTCAATCTAACGGTTTTAATTGGTCATTTATATTCTCAAATGAACAAAATATTTTTTAAAATAATTATATAAATAAAATCAACATCATATAAATAATGTTTTTTAAGAAAATAATTTAAAAATTAATATATAGCTTATAATTTAAAAAATACCCTCTAAATTTTTTAAAATTTAAAAAAATTAAATATATCTTCTAAATTTATTTTAATTAAAAATATATCTTTTAAGAAAATCAATAACACATAAAAATATCTTCTATCCTTTATGTTTAATATTTACTTTGTTATGAAATGTAATAGTTGAAAATGCAGTGGACTTGACATGAATGTGCAACTAACAAACAATTTCTTACGAGTAAGTTCATCGCAATAATTTTCCGTTACAATAATGTGTTTTATATATTTTGAAGTTTAAGCTGATAGGTTAAGCTGAATGTTTAAGTTGATAACCTTAAGAGAGTTAAGAAGATTAAAACTTCATTACATAATACTTTCATTACATGATCAAAAACCATAATCAAATCTAAATCCTCTCGCTGAGATAAAGTTAGACCACTCGTATTAAACCTTATCATCATCATCAGAATCGAAAAAATCATCATTTTCCATATTGGGCCATAAGAGGAGCTAAAATTACTTTCCATGAGGAGGATTTCGTTAGTTTTAATCCTCACGACGATGATGCCCTACTCATCATTGTTAAACATGGCAACTGGGATATCACACATGTCCTGATATATTTGGGTAGTTCCGTTGATGTTTTAGGATGTATTCCTGAAACTACAACTGGATTTGGACAATATAAAGAGGTTTAATAGTTCTTTGATAGGATTATAAGATGGACATGTACATATAATGGGCCATATGACCATAAGAACTATATGTGGTGAGGCAGCAAATTCCAAGGTCATTGACGCCAGCTACCTCATTATAGACATCTTGTCACCTTAAAAAAACATCCTGGGGTGCCCTTCCATTAATTCCCTAGGAGAAGTTATATAAACCTAATATTTAACCTTGAAGTATTTGCTCCTAGATGGGTGAGTGGGCACCATCTGAATGGATCAACAAGTTGCTCGCGGGTGCTATCTGAGCAGCCATGAGATAGCCAATGAGAAGCTCTTCGTTGTTGATGTCCAACCTTCCAAAGTTTCAAATACTGACTTTGAGGGTTGGGAAGCCAGATTAGGTGCAGAGGAGGAACGACTTGCACCCATGGAATACTTGAAGAAAGTTCATATAGGCCCTCACGCCCATCAGGTTACGAAGATATGAAGTTCCTTGTCTGTAGCAAAGAAACAAGAGCTAATTGACTGACTCAGAAAGAACATCGACTTGTTTTCCTAGGCCCCCTCAGACATGCCAGGTATAGACACAAAATATGTAAGTCATCGCCTTATCATCCATCCCTATTCCAAACCATAGGTGCAAAGGAAATAGAAAGTAGGCAATAAAAAGATAGTTTCCATTGATGAAGAGGTAGAAAAAATATCTAACACCATATTCACGACTCAAATAAAATACCCCACCTAGATGGCCAAAATATTATTGGTACGAAAGGCCAATAATAGATGGTGCATATGTCTAGACTTCACGGATATAAATGTTGTCTTCTATAAGGATCTATATCTACTGCCAGACATCGATCGTATAATCGACAGATCGTCAGGCTATCATACGTTAAGCTTCATTTATGTTTACTCATAATACTATCAAATCCCAATGGATCCCCTGGATGCAGTAAACTATGATTTCATGACGAACCATGGAAATTACTATTGCAATATCATGCCCTTCGCCTCAAGAACGCTGACACCATATACCAATGACTCATGGATGTGGTCGTTACCTATCATATAACACTAAATCTGGAGGTATGTGTCTATGATATGATTATTAAAACAATGGAAGAGCATAGACATCCAAAAACTTGGAGGACATCCTATAATCAGTAAGAAGGTATGATATGCACCTAAACCTCACCGCCAAGTGCCCTTTGGGAGTTTAGACAGGGAAATGTATGGGTTTTATACAGATAAGGAGAGGTATTGAGGCGAATACATACAATTGTTGAGTAATCATCGACATGAGGATTCACACAAACATGAATAAAGTGCAACAACTTATTGGACGCCTTGCCACCATGTCTCATTTCCTCTCTTGTGCATGCGACAAAGTCTTCCTTTTCATCGTCGACCTGGACAAAAATGAGAAGTTTGAATGGACTGCCAAGTGTGATAATACTTTCACAAATGTCAAAGAGTTACTCATATCACCCTCGATCCTCACTCGCTCGAATAAGGACTCACCTTTTCTCCTCTACCTCTCGATTATAGAGTGGGCGATGAGGTCAGTCCTCATCTAAGAAATATACAAAGCAGAGAGAATTATGTATTCTGTAAGAAATATGTTAAAATTCCTTGAGACACATTATCAGAAGATTGAGAATCTGACATTGGTGGTTGTTAACACAACGAGAAATCTTAGACCATACTTCGTGGGGCACACTATCCAAGTAAAAACCAATTATCACGTCTGAAAAGTTTTGAAAAATCATGACTTGTTAGGGAGAATGGTATCCTGGGTTATAAAGCTTTCATAATAAAACATCTAATACATCTCGAGGGGAGGCGTCAAATCTCAGGCACTAGCCGACTTTATAGATGAACTCATCCCGCCCATAGAAGAGAACCCCCTTTAGATTGGGTGTTATTCATGGATAACACCTTAAATGTAAAAGGAAATGGTGCAAGAATAGTCCTCAAAATATCTGACAATATAGTTATCATGGAGTCACTAAATTTAGATTTTATCACCAGTAACAATTAGACAGAATATAAGGCCCTTATCGCCAGTATGATCCTTACCTTGGAAATCGGATCCACTAGACTAAAGGCTAAGAATGAATCTTAACTTCTCACCAACTAGGTCTTGGGGAAATGTCAAGCCAAATAGCCATAGCTCATAAAATATCTACATAAGGTATGAAATGTATCTTGTGTTTCCTCTATTTTGAAGTAGATCACGTCCCTCGCGAGCAGAACTTCAAGGCGAATATCTTATAAAAAAATAGCCACCTTGAAGACCAAAGGGTTTAATAGAACAGTCATACAAGATACTTTCGCCTCCCTTATAATCGAGTTGGACAAAGTATACTCTTTAGAATAATTCACCACCACCTTTAGGGCGAGCTCCCACCAGATGAGGGGGAGGCAAGAAAGATCAGAAATCAGGCTGCCAAGTATACCTTACTCTCGGGGAAACTTTACGGGATTAGAAAGGCTACCCTCATGTTGTGATGCTTGGGCGAGGATGAAACAACTCTTGTACTTGTAGAAGTTCACAAGGAAGAATGCAGCAGCCACTTCGGTAAGAATGCCCTTGCTTATAAGTTATTGAGAGTGGGATATTATGGGCCTACTATAATGAATTACATCGTCACTTTCACTAAGAAGTGAGATCAATTCTAGAGACATTATAACCTTTACCACGCCCCGATAGATCTTCTCCAATCAAGCAAAGGAAATGGACAAGATCATGACAAAAAGAGTGTGACGTTTCTATTGGAAGAAGATTATGTGTGGATTCAGATTCCCTAGGACCATTGCCTCCGACAACAGGACCCGATTCATTAACACCATGGTTAGTGACTTTTGTAAAGACTTGGGTGTGCAAACGAAATTCGTGTCCATAGTGCACCCTCAAGCTAACAGTCAAGTTGAGTCATGAAACAAGATAATTCTTAAGGAAATCAAGAAAAAACTCGATGACTCCAAAAGCTTGTGGGCGGATCTACTCCATGAGATACTATGATTATATCACACCACGTCATACTCCACTACCAAGGAGATCCCTCTTTCCATGGTCTATGGGACATACACAATGTTTCCCGTAGAGATTGAAACGCCTTCTGGTGACGAACACAGTTCAACGAGGAGGAAAATGAGATATGTTTAAAATGAGTAGCAAATTTGGTCGATGAAATAAGTGAAGTTATCCATGTTCAAGAATTAGTTGTCGAGCAACGAGCCGTGAGACGGTACAGCTCCAAAGTAAAGTCAAGAGAGATGAAATAGGGTGACTTGGTATTGAAGGAAGTGGTCCTACCTGTGCAATAGGTGTTAGAGTTAAGGTGAATAGTGGTTTGGTTATGATCTTACACTCTGTGATTTGGTTGATTTGAAAATCCCAAAATAATATTGTTTTGTGCTTATCTACCACTGCAAATGATGTGGAACATAAGAGTATATTTCTAGTGTGGAAATCATATCTTGGTAGGGTAAATTTTAACAGAAGGTAGGTTATTTATTTTAGATGGTGACAACTTATCTAGATAGGAGTGAGTAGATCCCAAGTTAAAAACATTTGAAAAATTAGTTTTAAAACTTTAGCACATGAAGACCACCCAGATCAACTATCGTGTAATTCGAACCGTTATCAAGAAGCTTGGATATATGTTAAACTAATGTGGTATTGTATGATAATGATAACCACTTGAGACTATATATTTTCACAACCAACATGTTTGAATGTTAACACAATCGAAACATAATTCCAATGAAATCAAATTAACAAAACACAAGGAGGCAAATTTTCAAACACTTGGTGTGAAATTTGATATTTCGGATTTTCCTTTTGACTTTGTTTATATGAAACTCAACTACAATCCTAAAAATTGTAGTCTAATCAACAAATTAATTCCATGTTTGATAACCAAATATTTTTCTATACGTATCAATTTTCACAATCAATGAATTTAATAATTTGCGATTAAACATAAAATAGAGAAGTAAAGAGATGGAGAGACAGAGGACACGAGGATTTGTTTAGGAAGTTAGCAAATCTTCCCTGCTATGACTATGTAGGCCCCTAATTTCGTTTGGAATTGAGATAATCAATCTTATTTTGCAAAAAAATATTTTACAAGAGAAATGTAGCAATCCAACCCTATAAACCCTATGTTTGATGTTGAGCATATCACTTTCTCTTCTCTTGATCTGAGCTTGATCAAGTCGCCCATCAAAACAAATTTGATATACCGTCTCGCGCTACTCCTTTGCAAAAAAAAAACCATTGTTCTTCAATGCTTTTACTCGGCCAAATCCAAATTGTGAATTATTGTCACACAAGATTTCCAATCGATTCACCGTCTCACGTTACTCCTTTGCAAAAACCCTCATTTTTCAAAGCTTTCATTTTATCGAATTTGAATTGCGAAGTCTTTTCAAAACCCTCAAATTAACACTTTGATCTTGGTGGAAAACCCTCACAGTTTTTCATGGATGAACACCCCAAAAAATTCTCAGCCCAATTTACAATTAAACAAACTAAATTTTACATTAGCAACTCTTATTCTAGATGACATCCAAATAAAAACTATTTGTAATTTATTTGTGTGTATTCATATAACATGAGAGATGAAGATGAAGATCAATATTTGTATGTTTATGATTTTATCAACTTTTGAATAATGCATGTATGAAATATATGTGGGTGTGAAAGTTGGAGGTAAAAAATTATGAAAAAGGTTTAAAAAAATATGCAAATTTTTAGTATCTTTAATGCATGTGTCGACACATTTGAAGCATGTGCTGACATGTATAGGTCAGTGTGTCGACACACGTATTACAGAGGCTACAGACTTTAAAAATGAGTTAAATGTACCGACCTGAAGCACATATGTCTCGACTCATAGAGAAATTTTCTTCTATGTATCGATCTGAAATGATGTATGTGTCGATCTGTGAGTGATAGAGACTACATCATTTAAAAAAGAATTATATGTGTCGACCTATGGCATGTATGTGTCGACACATGGACCCGTTTTTAACAAGAAAATTTGTTTTAACGCATGCAATAATTTTCCCAACCCTTTCTAAGTCCCCTAATACTAAGATGTGCATCGAGATTCAGAAGATACCGTACAATGTACATTAAATGCTATAGATTCTAGTTTTAAAATGATACAAAACATATCTAACATGAAGTTTCACTCACAATTTACACATTAGAGTTGGGAGATTCGGTTTGTACTCGACAATAGAGGTTTACTCATATTTTTTGACTTCTAGGGCTCAATCTTGGCTGCTACATGATTATATATTGAGAGACAATAAGGTGTATGGTATAGACTCTGATTTCAATAGAGTTTTGAATGGTCTTAGTATTGTGATTCCAAATTTTGACCTTAACAATTTTACTAGCAAGAAAGTTATCTATCCTAAAGCACAACATGTTTTGGCGAGTATTCTTTTTAGTAAAAGCGTTTAGGACATGGATGTAAAATTTGACAAGACCACAAAACATAAAGTAATTTTGCGTTATATGCAATTCGCACATGTTCGGGATTTTCTCCTCCTTGTTATTCCTACTAATGGGGTATGCCAACATATATCCCGGGTGGAGTAGTGTACTATCCTAAGATATGGCCTGTAATTCCCTTATTTCCTATTGATGAGATTTGTCATGTTTGTCACAAAGCTAGTTTGGATACATCTGGGAACACACAATTCATTGAAGGGAGTTTCCAGAATTCATATACTGACATAATCTTGTTAGAGATGTCTTATTTGATATATTTTGGCCGACTGAAATATATGTGAAAAAAAATGAATTTCTTGAAAAATGTGTGGACTTGACAATAGTTTCTCCAATATCAGGATTGTTGTCTGAAGCTTTTACTGTGAGACAAACAACCCTCAAAATTGTTTAATTTCTTTTATAAATATTCAAAATTGTTTAATTTCTTTTATAAATATTGTGGCGCAGATTGCTACTTGTTTGGATTATTATTTCTATATAATTTAAGTTTGATATAATTTCAAAATTTTATTATTATGTTTTAGAATTGAAACATCTCCATACATGATACTTTGAAGATATCTTGTGCAGTTATCATTGCAAAATAACATGCTAGTTACATGAAACCTCTTATATTTCTTATTTTTTATATAAAAAAGTCACACAACAAAAAATTAAAGTCAATTATTTTTGACAAAAAAAAATTCACTTGAAATCCCCCAAATTAAAATCTTTTTATGAGATAAGATGATTAGATAAAATAATTATGATAATTAGTATTAGTGGATGTGTGTCTAATTCAATAAAATAAAGAGGAAAAAAAAAGGCACTTGCTAGTTGTTACACTCATTAGTCATATCATCTCATCTTTTAAACTCCACAAGAAAGAAAGAAATTAATCAATAAATAAAAATAACGAGTTAACTCATTTTATAAACTTTTCACACATCTCAAGTAAAGGCAAAACGAGTTAACTCAATCAACAACAACTTTACTCATCTTCCATTTCAATCTTCTTCTTGCTCCATCATTCTCACACCCCATCAAAATTCAACAACGACCCATTTATTGAATCAACCTAAACATCACCATTCTTCATTCAAGAACCTTTTTTTCGTAGAAACCGATGTTTTCAGAAAATGCACAGAAGCTGTTCGATGAGATTCCTCAACCACGTCGTGCACACCAAACCCACTTCTCATTCTCAACCTTCGGTTCACCGTTCACAGAAAGCTGACAGCTTTTTCCATGGTTAACCAAAATGTACCTCCTTACATCCTCTGGTAACATCAGTGTGTACTTCTCCTCACACTTCACTTGTTCATCCAGAGAATGACCAGTTGAATTTGACCTCAAAAGCTTCGGTTTTGATGCATGGTTGTCACCACAATTGATAGTTTCTCCGATTTGGTTTTGGTTTTGGTCATTGGAAGCATTATTGAGACTGATTTCGGGTTCGGTTTCAGTTTCGGCTTCGGGTTGAGAACTTTCTTCATTGTTGTTGAAATGGGTTGGGCTGATAATTGGGATAGAAACCTGACAGGAATCTTGGTTAAGATTTGCGCGACAGACAGGACATGTGACATGCAAAGCTAGCCATGAATCAATGCATTGAGGGTGAAAAACATGGTTGCATTTAGGTAGTAATCTTAAGGTATCATTTTCTTTGAAATCTGTTAAACAAACAGCGCATTCCAATGGCCCTTTATCTGTTTTAACATCTTTGATTGCAGAGTAAAAGAGGATAGGGAAAGTGTTGAGGAGATCTTGGTTGATACCATGAGAACATGAACAAGGACAATCAGTGGTGTGGTTTGTTCTTGTGATGATGATGTGTGATTCAACGCAGTTTCTGATGTAGAAAAAGATGATTCCTAGGAAAAGGAGGAGACAAAGTATGGCACCAACTGTGATTGCAAAGGAGGGTTCCCATTTGTGGTGAGAGATGTCTGTGGGAAGAGGTTGCATGGATGTTTGTGATTGGACATGGTTGAGGAAGAGAAGGAGGAGGAAGGGGATTAGAGAAGTGTTGAGATGGAACATAAACATAACCATGTTTGTGAGAATTTGGTTGAGAAAGATGAGTGTGATGTGTGGTTTAGTGGAGTTTGGTTTTTTAGAGAGGTGGGGAATATGAAGAAAAGGGAGAGGAATGAGTGTTATAAAGGGGAGAGAAGAGGAAAGAAGAAGGGAAGTTGCATTTGTTGCTTGAAGGACAAGGATTTGGTTTAGTGGAGAAAAGCTTGAAAGATGAACGGTGAAGAGTGAAGTGTGAAGTGAACACTATACTTTTATGTTCCTTTTGGTGAATTCTTAAGGGGCTATAAATATATAGCACAAACTTGGAAGATATTTTAATTAATTCAAATATTAAAATAACTTTTTTTGGTTTTGTTTTAATGTCTAATGGCAAATACTTACAAA
Source organism: Vicia sativa (assembly GCA_021764765.1). Lineage (NCBI taxonomy): Eukaryota > Viridiplantae > Streptophyta > Magnoliopsida > Fabales > Fabaceae > Vicia > Vicia sativa. The sequence continues at coordinate 197,538,009 of CM038792.1, read as the reverse complement.
GATTTTGATGGGTAAAAAATAGTAACGTATACTAGTAACTGATAAATTTGTTAATCAACTGTTTTGATCAGTAAAAAATACTCCCTTTCGTCTTTATTATAAAAATATTTTTTGAATATATTAAATAATTATTATATTTGAATTATATATAGACTAAATATATTAATTATTTAATGTATTTAAAAATTTAACTTTTTCTTATGATACATAAATTAATCATACTGTAATTTTTTGATTACATAAAACAAGTTATTAGTACCAAAATCAATCTTGTCAAATAAAACTTAAATCTTGAACAAATTTAAACACACGCCTAAACATATACTTTACTGGTAAATCAGAATAAATTATATCAAAAAATAAATACTAATAATACTTTTGGAGTGAAATTTACTGTATTACTAGCAATTACACCTACGTCAACAACATTTTCTTTTTGTTGTTGTTGCTGTCTTAACTCCTGTCTTATTTAATGGTGATATATTTTAACTATTCTCATTTAATATAATTTTTTTTTGCTATTTAATTTGTAAGAATATCTTAGATAATTTTTTTTTAGAATTAAATAAATTTTTGGTTTCTTTTTTTTAAGATATTTATAGTGACCAAAAATTTATTTAATTTTTTTTTAATAAAATGAAAATGTTGAATATGATTAATTGTAACATATTTTCAGTTAAAAAAATTATATTTAATGTGCTTTAGTTTGTTGCTTATTTCATTAATCTGGTACTTATTAAATTTGCACAAATAAGTAATAAATTTGAATTTAGAGTTGTCAGTTATGCACCATTTTCACGATTCAACATCATTTTCTTGAGCTGGACAAAGCTGGTTTTGTTGGTTTCAATTTATTTCTGCATTTTCCATTCGCTAGTGTTCTACTGTTCTGTTTCAATTTCAATAATTTCAATAAAGCAGTAGGAGACACAAATTTTGATAAACTTTCATTCTGGCAGTATTGCATCATTTTCATTGTTGCATGTTCCAAATACGAGTAATATACTCCGTATTTGTATTTTATTTTTGAGCACGTATTACTAAATACACCGTACAGTACTAGTTCTATTCATGCATACTGTTTTACAACTAGAGTTTAACTTTTTTCCACTAAAATAATTTGTAAAAAACGATGGCTAATGATTGAAACCGAGACAAAAAGTAGTAAAAATAATGTGCGTACAAAATAAAAAGATGTGGTGGAAGGATCTAGAAGTAAAGCTATTAATGCTTTTGAAAACTAATGTAACGCATGAACTTGCAATTTATTTTCATTTCAGCACTAGAAAAAATATCTTCACTAGAAAATAGAGAAAAAAAAGCACATTTCATGTTTAATAAAAAATATTGTATTTACGAATTGCTAATTGGTTTAATGGTGATTGCCACTTGATTTAATAAGAAAAATTATAATTCGATTTTTCTCAACTACAATTAAAAATGTTGAGTTCTAAACTAAATTATATTGATGGTAAAAAAGAACATACTACTCTACTTCAAATTACATGATACTTAATTACTTAAGCACTCATGGGAAGTGAAATCAAATCTATTGTACGGATCATTATTAAAAAATAGTCATGAATAACAGATCTCTAAAAAAACAAGTTAATTTCTATAGTGCCATATCATATTTTTAAATGGATTCCTTAAATTTTATTCTTCTTCTAATCATATTTATATTATTTTATATTTTTCAATTATTTAAAAAAATGATTTATATTTTTTAAAATATTCTTACAATCGTGAAAAACTCTAAAATAAATTTCATTAAATATTACAATTTACCCTAAATTTTATGTGTAAAAAATGAGTAATTCCAAAATAATAAACGACACACAAAGGCAAATATCAATGAACTTCATACACGTTTTTTTGAAAAATTGGTGAAAATTAGTAAAGAATGATCTGTATTTATGTATTTAGTCACATACAAATTAAACTCAAAATTATAGTGTTTAACATGTGATTTCATATACAAGAGAGATGGTGAATTATAGAAGTTTAAAAAATAATAACTTAATCAAAATTATTTTTTAAATCATTGTTTGAAGATATTTTAATAAAAATTATTTTACTAAGTAGTGAATGGTAAAGATAAAGAAAATATGCAAAAAGTAAAAAAGTTAAAGGAAGAGAGATAACACCAAAGATTTATAAATGTTTGGCCTTAAGGAAGTGACATATTTTTTTTCTTTTAGAAATTGATCTCGAGAGTATTCAATAATATTTAAGAGATTTTAGAAGGTTAAGCCCATGAGCTCCACTACACAGAGAAAACAAAATTTCAGGTGAACTTCTAACCAAACAATGAACAACAGAATGAAGCAGTCAGTCTGTAAGTCAAACAAATATTTTATACATAATTATTTAAAAGCAAGTTGAAGTTTTTAATTGACTATCATCCAAATCGAACCGAGATTTTATACCGGGTCAATCTCAACTCAATTGAGTTTTTTTTTCCAGTGTTGAGCTCAAGAACCAATGTTAAGTTTACAAACTCATAAGAGCTTTTCTTCAAGTAGTGGAGCTCACAAATCAAACAGAGAATTATATTAATCCTCCAAAAAGAGCTTTTAACATGTTTAGATCCAAACCTGAAAAATTATTTCCTAAGGAAGAATAATTCTCTCAAGAGAAAAAATAACTTTTGGTGAATTTACAATAAGGCTCATTCCAAAACAACTTCCTCACTAAACTCAAGAATGTTTCTTAAGTGTTACGGCTAAAAATATGTGAGAGAAATAAAATTAATTTTGAGAGAGAGGAACGTGAGATATCTCACCTTTTTTGGATGAAATGAAACGAAGAGGAAAACCTCTATTTATTGAACAAAGGATGGTTCAATTTAGAAAACAATCCATATGTAAAATTAATTGCCTAATCATTTAGATAATCAATTAGGAACATGTAGTAATTGATTATTGCTTCCCAAATTAGATGGTTTTGATATAAAGTCATTATCATTCATTAATACACTATCGTAATCGATCATGGACTTATTTTGCCTTTATCTAATTGATTAGACATTTGGTTTAATCAATTAGGCAATTCAAAAAACGTGCCCTCAATCTGACAGTTTCTAATCCATCTAGCTAGGTTCAAAACATTTTAGTTGTCTTTATTAAAAAATAGAGGCTTCAAAAATAGTTTGTGATTTATCCAAAACTACTTACGGGAATGCTATTTTATTTTTACAAAAACACTTATAACTCAACAATACATGATCAGATGAGTTTTCAAACTTCTTCTTCTATTTCACAATTTTGAAGCTTCAAGTTCTTTGCCGTATATACCAATCATGTGAGAAATTCACTTGAATCTTCTTGTGGATGAGGCTTGAGATATATTCAAGTCATACGATAAAATTAAAGGATATTACTGGTGATCATAAAGTTATAGTTCTTTAGCTTGATTCAAAGCACTAACTTGATCAACCATCTTGTGCAACTTTGATTGTTTGGCCAAGTTTTAGTACTTGCTTGTTTTCATTATTTATTGTAATCACAATCACTTCAATAAATGTTATCACTTCAGGTGTTTTTATAATAAAAAAATATGATGTAATTAGGGCCAAGCACATCTTTCTTGTCTATGAGCTTTGATCACTTCCTTATTATACCTGCAAGCAAGCATATAGTTCCATTGGTAAAAAGTTGGAGTGTTTAAACTCCCCCTAACTTGAGTAGATAATATAATATACTCCCCATAAGAGTATACTTTCCCCCTTTATCATAATGAAAAAGAGGTTAAATATACATGAGATAATTTTAATTATGCAAGCATATTGTTCACATAATCAAACATATTAAAGGAAAAAAACATTTCATTGATTCAAGGTATACTAGAACTCAAAATACATAAAAGCGGGATATTGCAATAGGAAAAGAAATATTTTTGGGTGAACTTCAAGGAAGATATTTTCTGGTACTATGGGCAAGGAAGGAGGATTGGTTAACAGATCACCTATTATGGATGGCCCCAACTACGAGTAGTGGAAGTTGTGTATGGTGGATTTTCTAAAATCCATGGATAGTCAAACATATAAAGATGTTATCATAGGATGGGAATACCATGTGGTAAAGGACAAAGATGGGAAGGAAACACCTAATCCATAAGAGGACTTAAAAAGAATTCTAATATCTAAAAATGATAATAAAATATCATGAAACGCTTGAAACTATATATATCCTCCACTTGAAGGTTTACAAGAGTATTTCCCATGAAGAGTTATCTACGATGGATTGCAAGAGCAAAAAATTATTTGGGTTTAAGGTTTGTCTTCTTCAATATTTATTTGAGCAGAAAATCATTTATTTATCTAACCCTTATTTTTGTTTTACATCATAAAACAGATGCAAGCAAAAGACATTGAGAATATATTTGCATCCAATATTCGATCTTCCCCAAATATTATGGATTCGAAGATCCAACATATGATCTTCATAGACAAATTAATTTTTATTTTATTATTCTCTATAAACAATATAAAATTCTGGGAAAATATTGTAGTTGGTAAACAAATTAATTTATTAATTATGTGTGAACAACGTAACGAGTTTCAATTAAAAAACAATCTAACTTACCCTCAATTTTATTGATAATCTGAGATAAATGAGGTGCTAGTTTTGCAAATAATAAAAGTGTAGATGATGGGGTTCAAAACCATGTGCAAATAAATTTACCCCTCGATGTTTTAAAAATCAAGGTGTTAAGTCGTTACTTTTCATGACGCTCTTCGTTACCTCACTTCTTTAATCGAGGTAAAATGCATTTCGCTTTCGAGGTTAAAGCGCTTTTGTAGTAGTGTTAAGTTATCATCGATACTTCGGCTTAAATTTCATAAGAGCAGTCTAGTGGAGGTATGTGTTGACTCCTGTTTCCTAGCTTTAGCTGAGAATTTCTCTCATTACAACATTGGGAATCTCCCTTTTAAGTACTTAGGTTTTTCAGCAGGTGTTAATCATAGATTGAAGTCTACTTTAGAACCTATAGTTAACTTGATTTGAAATAGATTACATTCTTGAAATCATAGGTATGTCAGCCTAGGGGGAAGATTCATCCTTATTAACTTTGTTCTTAATGTTACTTTGTGTTCTTCCTCTCCTTCTTGAAGATGGAAATGAAAGTCTGGAAGATGTTAGTTAGGATTCAGAGGAGGTTCCTTTGGGGTGGTGTGAAAGAGGATTCTAAGATACCTTGTGTAAGATGGTATAATGTGTGTAAGTCTAAAAAAGGCAGGTAGGTTAGGATTTAGAGATCTTAGGCTAATTAATTTAGCTCTTATAGAGAAATGGAGATGATATTTTTTTGGAAGATGCTTCTGGCTTATGGGTAAACATTCTAGTTTCCATGTATGTCTTATCCTATATCACCTCCTTTTTTAGAGGTCAATCCTTAGGGTCCCGATCAATCTCTGTGTTATGGAATTGAGTGTCTTTTCTTGATTCCAAAAAGGATGACCCCCTAATTGGTTTTAGGTTGGTTTTGTTAAGAAGGTTGGGTCAGGCTTGTATATCTCCTTTTGGGATGACCTTGGATTGGGAGAATTCCTCTTAGTTCCATGTCCCATAGACTTTATACCAATTCTCAAAGGCAAGATGGTATTGTCAATGAGATTTGGAGGTGGGTCGATGGGAGGATTTAATAGTATCCTGGTTAGAGAAGACCTTTCTTCATTCGTGAAGAACCCATGGTTTTTGAGTTCCTCTTGGTCATGCGTGATTTCTAGTTTAGTGAGGATAAAGATAGATGAGAGTGGAAGTACTCTATAGATGGTGTGTTTTCTATTGTATCTTCCTATCACAACCAATTTGTTATCTTATTGGCCTATATATCCAACAAGCTAGAGAGAATCCAACCTTCATATAATATGGGAGAACTGATCACCCTATAAGAACGTGTTATTTTCTTGGCATCTTTAACATGATAGATTCCCGTCTAGAGAAAATATTTTCAAGAGGAAGGTCATTACGAATATAGAGGGTATGGCGTGTATCTTTTGTGATCATTGGCTTGAGTCTACTTCCCATGTATTAATTACTTGTAGTATTGCACCCAGTGTTTGGTATGAGGTATTTAGGTAGTTAGGGGTTCATATGGCTTTAACTAGGAAAATGAGATGTCTTTTGAGTTTTTTCTCTCGTTAGAAGGGAAATCCAAGTCTATGGGAGGTTTTGTCATGATTTGACATGTTATGGTATGGTCTATCTAGTTAGTGAGGAACGATGAATTGTTTTTCGATTCGTTAACAAATGCAAAAGAGGTGGGGGAAAAGAGCATCTATTTGACTTGAACTTGGTTCTATAACATGTAAACATTAAACTCTCTCTACTTCTCTTACTGACTTTGGAACCCTAACCAATGTCTTAGCCAATAGCCACTATTACAAATAACACATGTAATATCGGACGCGGAATGTGTTTTACCTCGGTATCAGAAGCGAGGTAAATAAGGTCGTCATGAAAAGTAAAGACTTATCACTTCGTTGTTTGAAACACTGAGGGATATTTTAATAGCGCATGTGTTTGATCCACAACGTCTGCATTTTTATTATTTTCAATAATAGCGTCTCATGTGTCTCCATTTTAATAAAATCGAGGGGTAAATTAGTAGTATTTTTTAAATTTAAACTGGTTACATTGTTTACACGTAAAATTAATAAAATATTTTATTTAAAAAATACAATGTTTATCCAGAATATTAAACTGGTTACATTGTTTACACAGAATATCAATACAAAATTTAATTTTTCTATGAAGAACCATATGTTGGATCTTCAAATCCTTGATATATTGGGAAGCTCAAATGCTGGAAACAATAGATAAATAAAGGGTTAGATGAAAAATGGGTTAAATAAAAAAAGGGTTAGATAAATAAAGGGTTAGATGAAAAAGTGTTAGATATATAAAGGGTTAGATGAAAAAAGGGATAAATAAATATTTAAGTACACAAACTTTAAACAAAAATATTTTTTTGCTCTTGCAATCCATCATAGAGAACACTTCATAACAAATACTCTTGCATATCTTAAAGCAGAGGATAGTTTCAAGCGCTTCATATGACGTTATATTATCAATTTTTTATATTCAGAATGTTTTTATAATGGAAGTTAACCTAGGTTTCACGCGGATGAATGAAAATATCTTGACCGTTGATAGTCATGAAATGGACGGCAGGGATTTAATTAAGGGCGGTGACAAATATCATCAACTTTAACGCTAAAATATCCCATCGATTTTGTAAAAAACCAAGGTGAAATAACTTTTTAATTACATTGTTTACAAAAAATATTAGAAACATAATAGATTACAACAAATTCCGACTAATGCTCAAGGCTTACTGAATTTAACAAAAGCATAACCTTTATTCAGCTCAGTTCTGCAAATTAATAGTAAACCACACAAAATCATAAATCATCATTATTTTTAACGTATAAACACTGAATTTTCTTGAGAAGGAATTTGGCAGCGTACCTGAAATCTATTGACAAGTAGACAAAATCAAAGGAGAAAGTATTTTCAAACACAAATCTTTGGTGGAATCCAAATTTTGTTGCATATTTTTATGTTGGAAATAAAAAAAAACCCATAACTTATCCATCTCCGGATAAGTTATTTTAATTTATGCACTTGTAATCTATCTCTGAGATCTGTTCTTAAGCGTATCTAGTTCAAAAAATTTCATGGCAATGGACAGCGGTAAATATTTCATGTATCTGGTGCGACTACATATAAGTTCGAATTAGGGTAAAATATGATAAACTAAGGTATTTATATTAAAAGCTGACTACTTTACCCCTCAAATTTAACTTATAACCAAGGTATATTATATTATCTATCACCCCGGTTTTATGGAAACACCGAGGTGAAATATATATTTTTTACTTACATTGTTTACACAAAAAATTAAAATAAAAAGTTTAAAAATAAATCTTTGCTCCTTTGAATGAATATCAAAACCAGCAAAAACATCAACACCATTATGTGAGATAGATTGCAAGGGCATAAAAAACGTTTAGTCCTATAAGAAGATTGAAGGTTTTTTTTGTCTTGCAATCCATCTCAAAGAATGATGCAATTTCGAGTTTGGTGCGACTACAAATAAGTAAGAATTAGGGTAAGATATGTTTGCTTTTTATAGTGTAATCTGATTAGTATACCCTCAATTATATCGTAACATCAAAGGGTTAATTAATTTATTTTACAATTTTAATCAGAATAATACATAAATTACAAAAGTTAGGATTCGAAGCGCGTCCAGATTAATTTTACCCCTCAGATTTATTAGAAACCGAGGTAGGTTGATACTTTTCCAATTAAAAAAATATAATACATGGCGCGCTTAGACTTAATACCTCGTTATTTTTCTGATTGACGTGAAAGTTCCATCATAAAATATGTTATTTGTTGTAGTGAGCGGTTCAAGTGGTCTGACTTGTTCCTATTGGTGGTGCTAGCGGTTTTGATATTGCTGATGGTTCTTTTGATTTGTTGATGGTAGGTTTGGCTATCAGAGCCCTAGTTAGTTTTTGTTTGCAACGTGTTGCTTTGTTACTAGTGAGTCGTGCTTGGGTTTTTGGTTATGTGGCCTTTTATTTATGTTTTGTTTTGCTTTTTCTTGGTTGTTTTTTTCTTGACATTCCTTGTGCTTTTTTTTGTTGCCATTTGTACTTGGGGAGATTTTACTCCTCTAACTCTTTTTATTTATTATATTTTGATTTGCCTTTAAAAAATAGTTAATAAATTAATAGTAAAATAAATTGTTAATAACAAATATTATTATAATAAATAAAATTATAAAATTGATTAAGGATGCAATTTTATATTTGTGTTATAAAATAATTATTTATGTAAAATATTTTTAATTAGATAATAATATATTATTTATTTATTTCAAAATAAATTGTTTGTTCTATTTGTGAATAGTGCAATTAAGTTGTATAAGCAGTGTTTTAAAAACCGGATCGGACATCAAACTGGTGAGGGTATTGGGTCACTAGTTTATTGGTCGAACTACTGGGTCACTGATTGAACCGCATGATAAAATCGGGTTGAATCGGATAACTCAGTTGAATAGACCGGTCATTATAGCAAAATTATATAGGTATAAAACTTGTCAAACCGGATGATTTCGTCTCTACAAAATATAATTAGCAATTAAATATTTTACAAATATCATAACATAAATAAATTCACAAGTTCATAATTTAAATTTAAATTTTAAACATAGGTATCACATAAAATAGTATAAAATTGCAAAGTCTAATTGTAAACAAAGTCTAATTGCAACATAATCTAATTGAATAGTTTATAATAAAATAACTTCATTGTCTACTATATTTAGTTTTAAGGAGGACAAATTATTTCAATGTTGAGAACTTCTTCTTCAATATCAAAACTATATTTAGTTTTAAGGAGGACAAATTATTTCAATGTTGAGATATTCTTCTTCAATATCAAAACCATCTGCAACAAAATAAATCAGATCTGCAACATGTTCCTCGTCAATGATATCATTATTTTATTTTGTTTTTTATTTAAAATTTTATTAAAATAATTAAAAAGACTAGTAATTTTGATTTTTAAAAATGTAAAAAAAATGTTTAAATAAAGTTCAAAATGCAATTGAACCACTGATTTTAAAAAATCGTCGGTTTTTCTAGTTTTTCTGATTTACACCAGTTTTTACCGATTCACACCAGTTCAAAGACGAATCCGACTAACAATCGAATCAAATTGATTACTTGGACGGTTTGCGGTTCGATCGGTCCGATCGACGGAGCGGGTCTGATCCAATTTTTAAAACATTGTGTATAAGTGTAAAATTAATCCATTATGTTTTGAATACGGTAAAGCATGTGTTTCTAACTTATATGCTAAAAATATTTTCTTCATATTTATTTTTAGCTTCTTTTATTTTCTTCCTTTTTATTGTCAGCTAACTGTTTTTTTTAATTGTAAACAAGTTACAGCATTTCAATGGAAATAATTTAGAAAAAATAAGTAAGGCATTATTCAAAATTTAGCAACTAGAAGTAAAGCATTATTCAAAATAATTTAGCAACTAGACATAAACATATTCATAACATGATTGTAGTGTAAACATGCTAAAGCAAGGTTGGTAATCTAGTAATTCAATTGCATTCAAATTGATAGAGTTTCTCTTACAATCCCAGTAATTAGATTAATGGATTCTGGTTAGCTATCTAAAAGTGAAATAAAAATAATATCGAATACCCATGATTTCAAGGCAAATTGTTCGGGTCTTCCGCAAAGTGAGGACATAAGACCATCTCCTCTATCACATTTCCACAAGATGTCGAACCATACATAAATTATTTCATCTGAAGATATTATATAAAAGGTCATGTGGTATCATTTTAAGTATTCAATAAATTCTCATTTTAAAATTATTTTTTATTTATTAATTAACTTTAACATTGAAGTGTTAATTTTACGAATCATCTATTTTCTGCTTTATAAGAAATTTGATCCACAACAATAAAAACATAATATTGATTGTCTTTTCAACTTTATTCCATTATTTCATCGGATATATGATATCTAGTTCTTTTGGAAGAAATAAGGTGTTAAAAATATAATAGCTTATCAAACTTCTACGAAGGAAAGAAAGTTTCTATTAGAAGAAGTTATAAAATTCACCTTCAAGGGAAAATTTGAAAAACTAGGCCAAATTTTAAAGTTGAGTTTAATGGAGATGTATTGATAGTGTAAATTTTTTTAGATTAACATCCAAAAAGAACAAATCATTTGTCATGTCATAATTTTTTTTAAAATAATAATCGAATTTAATTGAATTTATGATAGTGATTGATTGATAGTATAAAATATTTTTACATTTGCAGAACTGAGGCATGGCAACGGGGCGGGGCGGGGACGGTTTTTATATTCCCCAACCCCAAACCCGAATAAATCCCATTCCCGCCGATCCCGTCGGGATGAATAATTGAACCCCAAACCCGTCCCAAATGGGTTCGGGGATCCCCGACCCAAACCCAAATCCAAAATTTGCCTTAACCCAAATCCTTCCCCGAACCCAAAAATCGCTCCGAACCCAAAACCCGCCCCAATTCTAACAAATATGAATTTATATTACAAAAGTAAAATACAATCTTAAAGAATTTCAAACATATATTTCAAATAATAAAAAATACAAACGAAAGTATTAATTCAGTAACCATACAATTAATATTTCAAATTAACAAAACTAAATAATCCAAAATATAAAAACTAAATAAAAAAAAATACAAATTCATATTCCAAACTACCATCCAAACAAACACATAGTAAAAAGTATTCTACATTCCAAAATAATAATAATAATAATAATAATAATAATAATAATAATAATAATAATAATAATAATAATAATAATAATAATAATAATAAACGGGACGGGTTCGGGAACGGGTACTACATTCTCCATTACCTGCCCCATCCCCATATTTTAAAATCGAGGAAAATCCAAACCCGAACCCAAACTCAGACAAAGCGGATTTTCCCCGTCAAATTTGGGGCGGGTTCGAGCGGGTACCTGCGGGTATGGGTTATATTGCCATGTCTAGCAGAACATCATTCATTTTTTCTTTTAAAACAACAAAGTTCATATATTGAGTAGCAATGAATTTAGCACGCTCAAATACATCAAATTTTTTATGTAGAAGTTCATTGTGGATCTAGTAAAGGTAATGGCAAAGCCCAAACAAATTTATGTTTACTATTTCACTTCAAAAATCATGTAAATATTGTAAACTTCATTAAAAAAACTGAAAATAAAAATAACAAGTTAGACACTTACAAAGTTTAAATTTAAATTAATACACAAATATTTATGGCCTGTTTAATTTTTAAAAACAGTATTTTAGTTTCTAAAAATTTTAAAATCAAAAGTTTATTTGATAAATGTATTTTATAAAAACAGATTTTAAAAATAAAAATGAATTTTAGTTCTTAAAAGTAAAAACGAGAACACCCTCAAAATGCTTTTGCTTATTAATTTTCATTCCAACACATAAAAACATGAAAAGTATTGTTTTCTTCGATAGCAAAGTTAATATTATGGACGGAGTGCAAATATATTATTTTTAATATGGGTTATTTTGTTTTTCTCATTAATGTTTTCTTTACATGTTTCATTATTAGCCATTTGCTATCTATTAAAGATGCTCAGTCTGAGTTATTTTCTTAACAATTTTTTAATTAATTTTTTTAATAAATAATACTATAAGGATTTCGATGGAGTACAACCAAAAAATGTAATAAAATAATTTTGAATAATTTATATTAATTGAAAGTACTAGTATTCTAAAATTAAAATGAAATAAAAAAATTGAAAGGGGGTGGTTTGATAAAAAAGGACCAAATTTAGATGGAGATGATAAATCAATATTTAAACATCAATTTGATTGAAAATATTTTTATTGTTTAAATATACTTAAACAAAATAAACTTTCCTTAGAGACAATTTGTGGGAACAAAAATATTCATTTAAAATAAAAATACGATGGAAAAAGTAAAAATGTTTTTTTATCACATTATTATTTATTTGATAAATCGATTTTTTTTACTTTATCATATACTAGTTTTGTTTCTTAGAAATTTTTAGCATTAATTTCTTAATTAAAATTAATCAGAAAAGATTTAAAATTTGTATCTACAAAAATAAATTTACAACAAATTTTTTATTTTCTCATCCTCAAAACAGATTTTGGAAATAGATTCTCAAACATTTTTGTTTTAATTTATCTGGGAATATTTGATTGTATTTTGATTTTTAGGTTTTGAAAATGGTTTTATAAATTAATTAAATTTTATTTTTAAAAATATAAAATTTATATATTTTTTAATTCATTTTAATTAAGAAGTAAATAATAAAAGTTTCTACAAAATAAAAAAAAAGCAAATGCTAAACTAAAAAAATAGCTTACGAAAAAAATAATAACAAACAAAACATTTTTACTTTTTCCATAAATAGGAACACATATTTATTTTGTTTGATGTATATTATCGTTTATCTCCTCTAAATTGGTTGTTCTTTTATCAAACCAACTCCTTTCAATTATTTTTATTTCATTTTAATTTTAGATCATAGTTGATTAAATACTAGTACTTTTAATCAATGTAAATTATTAAAAAATTATTAAGAAAATATAGCAAATAGTTACTAGTAAAACATGTAAAAAAGATTAATAAAAAAGAAAAAACAACACATAATAGAAGAAAATATTTACACTCCCTTAACCTCATCATATCAACTTTTAACACTTTTCCGTATTTTTATGTTTTTTGTTTTAGAATGAAAAGAATAAAAACTAAAAAGCAAAAACATAGGCTGTTCTCTTTTTTTAGTTTTAAAAATTAAAATTTAGTATAATTCTTACATAAAAATACAAGCTATATTATTAGAAACATTCAATAATAGAAGAGAAAATTTTAAATTTATTTTAAATTAATTCTATTTTTTTTTTTTTTACTAGGGATTGTGAGCAATATTGTTTTTGAATGTTAGCAAATATATATGTTTGATTGTCTAATTGTATCAATATACATGTGTGCTTGCCTTGACATGATAACATGGATCAATACATAACCACTTGAGTCAATACATAACCTATTGTGTCAATACAAGAAGGCATGCATCAATGCATAACCTTTTGAGTCAATACAAAAAGTCATGCATCATACATATATCAATTTTCCATCCATATGAATCGATTCATAATGTTTTGCACATACATATATATATATATATATATATATATATATATATATATATATATATATATATATATATATATATATATATATATATATATATATATATATATATATATATCAAAAATTGGGATTGATTTTGTTTGTTGCTTGTATCAATACAAAATCATTTGTGTCGATGCAAACCAATTCTTCTTTCTGGAAAATAAAATTTTACACTGTATGCATCGATGCATACGTGTTTTGCATTGACTCATGTAAAAATTGAGGCTCTGGATATATGATCTTGCATCAATACATAAGTGCTTGTGTCAATACATAACTCACATGCATCGACTCATCCGCGTCATGCATCGACTCATGTTTTAATTAGTTTTCGAATCATTTTAAATAACGATGTATTGATGCATAATCCTTTGTATCAATACATAAGTGTCATGTATCGACACATAAGTAGTTTGCATCGACGCATACGTAACTCAACCTTCTGGAAACCATTCCATTACAGTATGCATTGATGCAAAATGACTTGTATCAATACATGAATGGACTTGTATCGATGCATACAAAACTTGCGTCGACTCATACTCAATTTAACTCTCTGGAATTAATTTCAACACAGTATGCATCAATACAAAACCACTTGTATCAATGCATCAAGTCACTTGTGTCGACGCATAAGATTTTGTATTGACGCATAAGTTTATTTTTCAACTAACTTTTGATGTTTCCATATATAAGACAGTTTTGCAGTTTTACGAAAACACAGGTTGTTACAACAAGCAGTTTTGTGAGCATCCAAATATTCTCTGAGCATAGAAATCTGAAAGAGACTTCATCTTCATCATTTTCTCAATCATCTTGGTTCAAGAACACTGACACATAATCATCATTGTTCGTTGCATCAAGAGATCAAAGAGATAACGTTCAGCGGTACGATCTGTGATCTAGCTGAGTTGAAGATTCGAAGGGGGTTTCGAGGAAAAACCAGTTGGTTTGTCCAGCAAGAACGGAGGTGTCTTGTAGGTTTATTAGTCACAATTGCACAGAGCAGATTCAACCATAGCGTAGGGTTTGGAGATTGGGGTGATTTCGCAAACGGGTCGTGGAAGTGGTGAATTGTTTGTGAATTTTGCAAGAGTGTTCTTGATCTGCTCAAATCAAGAGAAGGTTGATACAAGAAGAAGAAGATCTGCAGGATTCGTTTTTCTGTCTTTGTATTGCAACCTTGTAAACATTTTTCAACATATTGATATAGAAGTTCTGATGATAATCTCTTATATTTAAGAGGCGATGCGATCTCGATGAAGTTAATTATGGAAAAGGTGCAATTTTTTCTGCTTCCATAGGTTTGACCATCAGTATCCTTAAGAGTAAAATCTAGTGTGGGGGTGTGGATGAGGTGACTAAGGATAGCCGGAGGATTGCTACTAGTTTTGTTGTGGGAAAGGTGCCTTTTAGATATCTTGGGGTCCCGTTATCTAGTAGGAAGTTATCTATTACTGACTGCCAACCTTTGATAGATAAGATGCTAAAGGTGGCCCTTACGGAAACGGTGTACGCAATTTGGACAGCTAGGAACAAAATCATCTTTCACAAAGAAACATTGGCTTGCTTGAGAAAAGAAGATATTATTGAGAATATATTAGGTAGTGTGTCTAAATCTAGGCGGTTAACTAATTTCTGCAGCAGGTTATGATTGTTGTCTTCCTTGTTTTTTCCTGTTTGGTTGTAATATTTGAGTTTTGGATTGGTTTTGGATGCGATTTCAATGAATTCAAGTAACATGAAATTAGTACATGTATGTTATGTTTTGGTGAATTATTGAGAATAATATGTGTTGATTTATATACTATGTGTTATTTGTGATGATAGTAAATGCTATGTGTATTGCTTGTTGATAATGAAACATGATGTTTGTGCAAAAGAGGTGATAATTCAAAGTGTCAAATTATTATGATATGCTTGAATAATTAAGGTTGGTGAATAATCTTAATTACATATGTTGTTGGTTAATTGCACATGCATTCCTGGGGAGATTGAACTCTGGTATTGATTGCTTGATCCTATATGGAAAAAGAAGCGGTAAACTATATGTTCATATTGGTGGGCTTTGGTCTTGTCTGAATCAGAAGCGTGACTTTGATTCTAAGTTATTGAATCGGAAGCGAGGTGAGCTTAATGTTCACGATGGTACCACATGCATGAGTCATATTGCATTCATGTCTCATGTGTCATTAAAGAATGTATGTTTTATGTTGGAAAACATGGGAATTGGATATGTGAATCATTCGATTGATTATGTTGGTGACTTTTGTGCTATATGTGATAAATGTGAATATGTTATACTTGGATTGTTTGTATAATGATATTCATTGCTATTTGGATTGTGAAACCTTATTGTATGGGATATCACATGAAGTGTGGAGAATTTTCTAATAGATGTTGTTTCTATATTACTTCCAATTTATATACATTTCGATAATGATGGGAATCCTCACCCTTTTGTTGTGATGTTGTCTCTATGTGGGTAACATGCAGGTTCCGAGGATAGTGGTGCTTCGCACGAGACTAGTGGAGAAACTTAGCTTATTTTAGCTATTTTCCTTAGGTAGTGAGTCATTGCTCTGGTCTATGTAACACGGGGTATATTTGAATTCATGTTATGACTTGTTTTGAGAGATATTTGTTATCACTCTCTTTGATTTTGGTTATGTATGAGATGATAAGATGTTTGGCCTTGGTGCCTAGTACTTGTGATATGATTGGTAGTATGGAATATCAATAATTTATATTTTGTTGATGAATTAATTATTCCGCTGTGAGATGCATGCTTCGTATTATTATATGGAAACGTGAATTTGAATACGTGCTATGATTATGACCAATATGCAATTTGGTAATTATGAATAATTGTGTAACCAATGTGACGCCTCTTATGAAATGCATGATAAATTATTCTGATGTATGTTATATTTATTATAGGGTAGAAAAGGGGTGTTACAGAGGACAACCGATCTACACACATACTGAACACACTCAACACTATGAAAAATTAGTCATGAATTTGATACTCTCACTCCTTGAGAACATATCCTTGGTGCCGGAAAAAAAATTCTTGATTAGTCTTGTGCATGTGATGATCATCATAGTTTGCCTTGCATTAATTTGGTTGTCCGAATGAAAAAGGAGGGAAATTAGAAAAAAATACTTAAGTACAAAGCATAATTAGAGAGGTATTTGAAGAGGAAGCTTAAGTTTAAAAGGTTCTTACAAAAAACTCTTCGTGTCATGTGAACGCCAAACAAACAACCATGGATCAGTGTAAACAGAAGTCTCACGTATAAATACTGGTGTGATGTGAATTTCATGAACTCTTGTGATAGTCACTTGAGGTCAAGCAATGATTTAAGTTTGGGGGAGTTTTATTGGTGTTTTTACAAAGTTATTTACCGTTGATTTTAATTATCTTTTTCGGTATTTTCTCAAGTGTTTTACTTTATGTTTCCGCATTTTATGTTGTTGTTATGTGTTTTACTTTTTTTACGCTCAGAGGAATAAACCGGGATAAGTTAGTGTGAAAGTGTGCAAAACTCGGATTTTCGGAGAAAGTGAAATATTCATGTTATAGGAGGTCTGACATGGCCATCTGTGTAACTTAACACATGTTGTGTCAGGATGGATGGATGGATTGCAAAATGAAGATACCATGGGGCTCACACGGGCGGTCATGTCAGGAAGTCTGGGAGCAACAGTTGATGGGACAATTTTAGAGGGCCAACACGGGTGGTCGTGTCACTTGACACGGGCCGTGTTGGCCAATGACACTGATTTTCCTTCTTTTTTTGATTTTTCACTATGGGTAACCCAGAAGGGTATTTTGGGTATGCGATTGAAGATTGGAGAGATCAAGGTCCTTGTAGAGCGGAAGATTCTCATAAGCGGAAGCAATTAAAGATCGAAACTATCTAAACTCATGTAATATCTAATTTTTATCCTGTAAACAATTATCTGTAAATGATTTTGATTATGAATTTCTTTAATATATTTGTTTTCTTATCCAATTTAATTGTACATGTTTTTCATTCTTTCTTTGTCGGACCAACAAGGATTGATTTACGGTTAAGAATCAGTTGGACCGTAGTTGTTAAGGTTTTTGTACGATTAGACTATAGTAGATATCACCTAGTAATAGGGACACCCTATAGTTATCGGTTAACTCTTGATAAAACAAAGGCTTTATTTCATCACAATTCTCTAAGGACTTAGGATTTAGGATGAATATTCAAAGGTTTTCCCATTAAGGACATAGGGGAAAATAACCTAAAGGGCTAGTAATTGAATGTTATAAGCTTGTTGAAGAAATCAGGATTCAAGGTTATTACAGGAAAAATTATACACCTTACCTTAAAATGCTCCTCATATATGTGAAAAGCCAATTTATGTTTATGTTTATTTTTAAGTGACAATTTCCAAACAAAACCCAAATCTAAGTTTTTTTGTTTAATTGAACCACGAGTTGAACTCATTACTTGTACGCAGTTCTTGAGATCGACATTCAAGGAATTTCCATATTATTACAAGAGGTAGAATAGTACACTTTCTACCTTCCTTTTTACAATAGTAACACCTAATAACAGGAACATCACTACCATAAGACTTATATGAACCCATACCATTCTTCTTTTTCTCAAACTTACCATCCTTCTTCGAGAATTTTTCTTTTACGGATGATCCTTCACCAATAGATGATGGCTTGTGTTTCTTTCTTTCGTTTAAATCCTTTGAGTACAAGGTTGATTGAACTTCTTCAAAGATCAGAGACTCTCTTCTATACAAGAGTATTTCTTTGAAGTGATCATGAGATCTTGGTAAAGAACACGACATCAACAATGCTTGATCTTCATCATTGATGGTAACCTCAATATTCTTCATAATAAGAATCAAATTATTGAACATATCTAGTTGTTCAATCAAGACTTTATCTTCACTCATCTTGATTGAATATAAAGTTTGATTCAGGTAGAGACGATTGACCAACAATTTGGTCATGTATAAACCTTCGAGTTTTGTCCATGCACAAGCTGCTTTTTTCTCCTTCGAAACTTGTTGGAGAACCTTATCACCAAGACTCAATACGATGACATTATGGGATTTTTGTATCATTGTCATATTCTCATTCTCTGTTAGGGCATCATCAATCTTTTTCGATCCTTTCAACACTTCTAACAAACCATGTTGAACAAGAAAGGCTTGCATCTTTATGGGCTACAAACTGAAATCATTCATTCTAGTAAATTTCTCAATCTCATACTTTGTTGAGAACATCTTCTCCTCCATGCTCATTGCGCCAATTTGTTATAACCAGTGTTTTCTAGAATAAATCAAAACTATGAGAAATATTGAGTTTCTTGAACAAACACGAAAAACCCTCAAGCTTTACGAAAGAAAGAGAAGAGGGAACTAGTCTATTTATAGACTACTATAAATCTGCCAGCGTACAAGTCAATAACAACAACCAATGCTCTCTCAAAAACTTGAGAGAACTGGTCTATTTATAGACTACTAAGCTAACTTAAACAATTTTTGAGCTAACATACAAGCTCAATTCAACAAGCTAACAATTTAGCATATTTCGACACCTTCATGTTTGAACAGACTTTGACTACAACATGCAAAACTTTGGATGTCGTCGAACCAACACTTGTCAAAACTAGAGTTTGATTTAATTACCACATAAACAAACTCAAGTAATTAATGAATCAATTCAATTTGAATCGATAAATACAATGGTGGACCAACACCCAAACACCCCTACTTACCGACTCTTATATCACAACTTAAAAAACAAATTCTTTTGTTTTTTAAGATAGTAATTGTTATGCATTGTTAATGTAAAATATTTTACATAATTATTGTATCACACCTATTCAGAAATAATACTTTATATATGATTAAAGAAAATGTCAAACATCTACAAAAACTTAACAATTATGATTCATTAATGGAAATTTCTTCACACACCTAGTGGTTTTCTCTCACACTCTTGAAAAATCAAATATACCCTCCGTAAGTGCACGTACGAAGTAAATCAAATAATATGAATTCGTAAGTGCACTTACAAAGTAAACCAAATACGGTGAATTTGTAAGTGCACTTACGAAGTAAACCAAATAAGGTGAATTCGTAAGTACAATTAAGAAGTAAACCAAATAATTCATGTTTAAGGTGAATTCATAAGTGCACTTATGAATTTTGGAGGTATTTTGAGTTTTCCATCAGGGGTGACCGTGTGTAAGACGGCCTACCGCACAGGACCTCAAAATTTTCAAAATTAATTTATGACTAAATGGGACCTCATAAAATATTTATCATATTAAATCGTGATTATATATGACTTCTATTTATTTTGTTGTTGCTAAATTGTGACTCGCCTCTCCAAAAACTTGAGACAAATATGAAATATGGACATGAGTGAAGAAATTCCCTTCATTAATAATGTAAAAGTTGGCTGTATTTCAATTAAATAATTTTGAAGTAACTTATTTATAAAATGAAAAGATGTTTCGTAATTTGGATAAATAAGAGGGGTAGAATTGGAAACAAGAACATTGAAGAGAGAAAATTTTCCATTGATACACAACGCCTTTTTGTTATCGCACTTGGCAACTATTTGACTTGTGCAGCAACTTCACACCACGATCAATTTTCTGTTTCAATTCTAAGGTATAACAATCACTTTAATTTTTTTTTGCTTAGTCTCTCTTATCGTCGAGTCCAGTGTTTTCTACTTTATTCTCGGTTAAAAGTTTTCAAACTAGTGTTTTAGGGTTTTGTTTGCTACGGATTCGTTTTCAATTGAGGATTTTATCAATATTTAGTGATTCTGTGGTGTTAATAAGTGGTGAACTGTTTGGATTTAGTTTGTTGATTATCAATTTGATTGTTAAGTTCGTTGTCATATTCATGGTTTTGTAATTGGAATTAGTATGAGGAATTTGCTTTATATGTATTTATGATAGTATTTTTTTTTCTCTGTTTAATTTAGTGATATTAAGCTATGAATCACATATCCGACACTGACACGGCGACACATGTAATAATTTGAAAGAAAAAAAAGTGCAGATGTCCGACATTGACACAGACACTACTTTTTTTCTGAAGGGTCAGTTTGCAGCCACCAACTGTCATTACAATGAGTAGTCTTTGGTTGAAAGCTTTAGTGTTGGAATTTCCGCCTTAATTGCAATCCGCCCCTAGTCACCTTAATTGCGTCACTTTGGCTTGTCTTCATTGCAGCCCCCAAAACCTTCATTGTGTTGGGTTTGAAGGGGTGGATTTAGTCCCACATTGCTTAGAGATACGGCTTGTGTTGTGTTTATAAGTGGGGGCAACCCCTCACCCTACAAGTCGGTTTTGTAGGGATGAGTTAGGTCCAACCCACATATTTTAAGACTTAGAAAGTAGAAACATATGTTTCAGTGTGATATTTCAAATTGCCGATATCTGTAGTGGCTGAATATTTTGGCTTGATGATGATCTTGAGTTTTTAGTTCTAGTGGATTCAGTAAAAAAATTTATGCTTATAGAATGTGTTGGGTTGTCTATGAAGTATATTCCTTTACTTATGACGGGTGTGAAGAATGCAAGACTTTAAAAACAATTGGAAGTATGAATAATAGTTAAGAAGATGTTGTTTTCTGTTTAGATTTGTATTTTGCACGTGTTTTCCCTTTGCTTCTTTCGTCAAGTTCTTCTGTTTCATTCTGCTCTCTCTATTTTGCTATGCGTTTCTTGTTGCTTTTTCATTCTCTAACTTGGTGGACTGTGGAATAGTATTTCTGCTGAGTTTTTTTTTTTCTCCGTTTTTCTCTGTTTCTCTCTTGTTTTCTCTCGCTCATGAATTCTGTGTTCTTGAATCTTAAAAACTTACTGCAAAAACTTCTCATGATTTTCCTAGGTTGATCAAGCCACTTGAGAATTTCGCTGCATAATTTTGGGGTTTGAAGAGCTAATCTGTCTTTCAAAATGAAGTAATGAAGCAAAAAACCTTCTTTTTATTTGTTTGCTTATATTATTGGTAGACTGAAAGTTGAATGGCCTGCTCACTATATACTCTGTATCGTAACGATAGAAACTAAGGAATCTGTAGGGTTTGCATAAGAAACAAATTAGTAGGAACGTAGATGAAGTAACAACTCAAAGTTT
This sequence comes from Vicia sativa, assembly GCA_021764765.1. Lineage (NCBI taxonomy): Eukaryota > Viridiplantae > Streptophyta > Magnoliopsida > Fabales > Fabaceae > Vicia > Vicia sativa. Next base: position 197,516,065 of record CM038792.1, on the reverse strand, counting down.
ATCACCAACCTTGTACACCGTAATATTCCAAAAGCTTGAACTAATATTTATAGTTACTGAAGGGAAGGAAATGCAATGGAAGATAAGATTAGGGAATCTCACTATCATATAAGCTACAAAATAGGTCATAGCTGTTAAATGCTACCAACAAAAGATAAATGTGATTGTCATTGCGAATGTTATATCTGACCGGAGGAGGTAAGGGAAAGTAAGTTGTTTAAAAGAGTCAGTAGGCATCTAGATCACCCTCTTTAGTTTTTGTGCCCACCAAAGAGAACTAATTAACCGATTGACCCCGTTTCAGTCCAAAGAAAATCCTTGATAACTACCTCAGGGTTTATTACTTGCATAACAGGAAGCCTATATGATGGCAATAAGTAAAGCAGATGGTAAATAACATTTTGTATTGAACTGACATCGAATTAAAGAAAAAAGGGATTAGCGTGTGTGTTCAGAACTTCAGTTTTATGTTAATGTCTCAAAACTTAGTCCTCCGGTTAAGTTTTGAAAATTTAATATGAATATTGCAGTGCCTATTGAATAAAAGTTCGTAACGGTTGAAATATGAAAATGGAAAATGACCAATGAAACTTCTTGTCTTTTTCTAAGACACGAACATATATTATAGAAGCATTCAAATGATATTTTTGTTTGAGAAATGTGGGAAATTTAGGCAACCAAACTTGTGATGCAGAGATTTGTTGAGCATGATACTCCATAATCCATATCATTCTCTAATTGATGGTGACAGTATGTAAAAATGGATAGCTTAAACTTAATGTTTTCATTAATTATGCATATTTGAATATTTTAGGATACCATGGTAAGGAGAAGTTCGTTAGGTTTTGACGGAGTTAATTAGGATATAGAATAAACGGGGAGTTCGTTTGGGATAAGGTGTTAGTTAGTTATTTGTTTAGTTAGAGAAATATTTGTATAAGTAGGGGAATGCAATGATATAGATGGGATTATTAAGTATTGTAAAATATTTGTGAATAGAGTAGTGTAACTAATGTGTGAAGGGAAAATCCTTAGAGGAGAAATTTCTCTCTTATTCTCTTCTATCCTTTCTCAATCTTTCAGTAAAATTGTTTATTCTTTTCAACTTGATTCTTGGGTTCATAACTGATTATGTCTTTTAGAAGCATTACTGTGACCCTTTTATTTTATTACCGTCCCGCCTTTAACTCATGAGTTGTTTTTAATAATATGAATCTCACATTTGCTATCACATTGTAGGGGACGTGTAAGGTGGGATGAAGCTAACATTGGAGATATTGAGGCAAACAAGCCTGTGAGGCAGAAAATTACTGAACCCAAGACACCATATCATCCTATGGTTGATGACGATTGTACGTAAAGAAGATAACGTAAACGTCATGTTTCCATTACTTTATATGCATGCATGAGTATGGTTATGTGTATATACAAATAATTGTTTGGTATTTTACTTTGCAGTTATAATAGTCCTTTTATTCTTGTGCTGGGATTTATTAATTTTCAAATTTTTGTTTCATGGATAAGTTCTAGAAATTAGTTAGTTCTCAAAATGTTTGAATTATAAATGTGAGAACATGTTTGAATGTTTGCTGTAGTTTCTAGACATTGTATGTACAAAAAATTTCTTATGACACACGCTACGTCTTTAGGTTCTCTATCCCCTGTACGAGGAAGTTTTGATGCACGTACTGATGATGAAAATCGCACAACACAAGTTGAAGCAATATGGACTGCTCTGACTGATGCAGGCTCTAGTAGCAAAAGAGGCTCCGGACAATCATTGGGTTGGACATCATCTGAGGATGAGCTAGAAGCGATGGAACAAGATGATGGTATGATACTGTTATTTGAACAAAGATCATTATTGTTTAATATTTTGTTATGACCATTACTGCTTCCCCTTCATGAGAATTTTTCTTTTGTTAACTGGTACTGTGATCCAAGTAATTGAAATATCTGAATAATAAGTCTATAACGTTACCTTATTTAACGTAGTTGACATTAATAGGTTACATTATAGACTTATTAACGTCAATCCTTTCCGATTTTATCAATCTTAAGATTATACAAAATTTATAAATATCAAATATATGAATATAAAGTCATCTTGGTACTGTGATCCAAGAAATTGAAACATCTTGGTACTGTGATCCAAGAAATTGAAATATCTGAATAATAAGTCTATAATGTTAACCTTATTTAATGTAGTTGATATTAATAGGTTACGTTAAAGACTTTTTAATGTCAAGGAAAAACCATATTTTATAATGAACTTCGTTTGACCCACAGCCTGGTAACAGTTTGTCTCTTAACCCGACCACCGAAACGAGTTTTATGCTGACCCCGTGCATTTGATTGTCTTCTTCCCCCAACCCAAGCGCGAGCACCATGCTGTCTTCTGCTGTTGTACCACTGGAACCAGAAATACAGAAATGACTAGAAAATCGTAGATCACACGTTCACGAATAACATGTGTGGTTCTCTCTGACTCCACAAAACCCCGATTCCATGTGTACTCTTAATTGTTGAGGGCAAAATCATTTGTACAATCGTGCAATTTCACGATTCACTTCACAATTGTAACTAGCATGAGTCAGGCTATTTAGTTTTGATCTGACATGCAATATGGCATTTCTGCGTATGTAAATTATGGAATCATGGATTCCACGAGACATAACAAGACACAAACATATATACGCACCTCTAGTGTAATTCGGAGTATTATTACACTGCCTCATAATTCTTTTTTACCAGATACGAATGTTACAAAACACATTGTTAGATTGAAAGTTAATATTATTGATAAATATGTTCGTGTAATGTTTTACCAGATACTTATATTACTAAACTCACTTTTTACTAGATACTCGTGTATTGCAATTTCTGTATTGAGTTTATTAGCTGTTTCATTGATTAAGTACTTGTTCACCTACTTATCTTACCTGAACTTTCTTTGATTGGGTTGAGGTTCTGAAACAGATAGGAGCAGAAGCTTTAGAAAGCTCAGAAAGGCCCATTATGATGAATTTCTTAAAGCGAAAGAGCATCGAAAGAAGAGTTCTGACGTTGAAGATGAAAGTGACGAGGACGATAATACTGAACCTGACAAGGGGGAGAAGAAATGTGAATCATGTTCACTAAGTGATAGCGTAAAAGAGATCGACATTGAGGGGGGAAAGTCTTCTACACCTCCAGCTAACGGTTCTTAGACACTGATCAACAACAAATAAAACTCACTTTCATATTCTGTTTTATTTTGTGGGTTGGAAAACAACTAATTGATTCCCTGTATTTTTGTATCATTAGTGCGTAAATATTTTTATTTCTTACTAGACTTTATCTGTTAGTGCAAAACACTTGCATAATCTGATTTCACTCTTATACTTTGGCAAAGAGACTCTTATATTTATGGCACCTTAATGTTACTTCAAATTGGAAATGTTCCAATGCTTGCCGTCTCAAATACTAAATAAAGATGCATTTGAAATTCTGCAAACACACGATGACCTTGTTTTTTATGCAATAGGCTACATAGAAAGATGTTTGATATCTTTTGGTATGGTTCAAAAGATATAGCATCAGCTCCTTATGGCCATCGTTGGAGACAAATAAGGAGTATACGTGTTCTGCATAGTCTTAGTTGCAAAACGTTCAATCAATCTTCTAGTTTAGTGAGAGAAGATGAAGTTGCGATAATGATTGAAAAGATAAGTAGTACCAATGAATTTAACTAATTTGTTGTGTGAAACAAATTAGTTGTTGGATTGAGATCAAACTCTATATTTTGATGGAGATTATTTACATTCTCTTGATTGGCTGGAAAGGGTTAATGGTTTGTCGGAATGACAAAAAAATCTGTAATAAAATCTATCACAGGAATGGAGCGGATAGCTTAATAAATATTCATGAATGAAATAAATGGATATCTAAATATTCGTTTAATAATAGATATGAATATCTTTAATGATATTCTTGTCCACATATATTTGTATTTGTTAATAAATTATAAAAATCACTTAAATATTAGTTTATTCTACTTTATTTTTTATCTTCTAAAAAAATTAGTCTTCTCATATATATTTTTTTGAAGTTTGTATTTGTTAATAAATAATAGGCTTAAATATATTTTTGGTCACCCTAATTTGATAATTTTTAACTTTTAATCCCTTTATTTTAAAACCCAACTTTTTAGTCTTTAAATTTTATAAAACTTGGTATTTGTTTGGTCCCCTTTCAATTTTGTTTATGTGGCAATGATGATTAAGATATAAAAATTATTTTTAATGACATGGAAATGGTGACTAGAGTAATTAAATTAATTATTTTTAATGACATGGAAATGATGACTAGACTAAATAATTATTTTAATTAAGTAGTTTATAAATTTTGTCTAGAATTAAGTTAACGAAAACTCTACTTTGTACCCCCACAGTTAATCCTGTACCCCACATTTTTTTAAAAATGACAATTTTATCATAATTATAATTTAATTATTTTACTATTTGATTTTTACCATTTACGAAAAAGACAAAATTTTATAGTCCAGAAAAACACTTCCGGAACGCATTCCGGAACACTTTCAGCAAGTATTCCGGTATGTAAAAACACAAACGAATTTTAAAAGTGTTCGGATTAAAAGCATTCCTAACACTTTGTGCAAGTGTTCCGGAATGAATGCCAAATTTATTAACAAACCGGAACACTTCTTAAATGTGTTCCGGTTTGTAGACAATGTAAACCGGAACACTTTCAGAAAGTGTTCCGGTTTGTAAAGAATGTAAACCGGAACAGTTTCTTAAAGTGTTCCGGAGCGCTTTTTTTATAATTTTTTTTTATAATTTTTTTTCAGGTATGGAAATTCAAAAAAACGACTCCTCCATAGATACGACAGATGTATTCACTACAACAGAAACATTCGCTACACGAGAAAATATTATTAGTTGGATCAAAGAAGTTGGATTAAGAAATAAAACCACCGTTATTATTAAGCGTTCGGACACTGAAACTGGCAAGAGAGGAAGGAGGAACAAGATAATTTTTGGGTGTGATAGAGGCGGAAAATACAAGGATAAAAGTGGAACTCGGCGCAACTAAGAGATGTGGATGTCCGCTCAAAATAAGATCGACTCACAAAAGATGGGTTGGATGGAAGGTAGATGTAAAGTGTGGAGTTCATAATCATGGTTTACCCGATAGGCTCAAGGGCACGCGCTTGTTGGCAAGTTGACCTCGGATGAAAACAACATGTTTTTGATTTAACAAAGAGACATGTTCCTCCTAGACACATTTTGACTTCCCCGAGAGAAATCTCGAAAATATCACTCGGATCACTCAAATTTATAAGCGTAAGAGTGTGATAAAAAAGAGATAAGGGTCCAAGATCCGAGATACAACATTTGCTAAAGCTAATTGAGGATGCGGGATATGTCTACCGGAGTAGAAAAGAAATGGTTCGGATATTGTGAGAGATATTTTTGGCGCATCCAGACTCCGCCAAGTTGAATATTTTTCCCATTGTCTTAGTTATGGATAGACATATAAGACAAACAAATATAGGCAACCTCTCTGAAATTGTTGGCATGACATCGACGGAGTTGACTTTTCTTTGCATTTGCTTATATGGAGTCCGAGCATGAGATAGTTTTTGTTGGGTCTTGGAGAAGCTGAAGGAATTGTTTGTGCAGAAAGATCTGCGTCCAAAAGTGATTTTGACGGATAGAGATCTAGCATTGATGAAAGCCGTGGAAATTGTGTTCCCTACTACACAAAATTTGCTATGTCGTTTTCATATTAACAAAAATGTTGGGATGCGATGCAAGCAATATGTGGTGAAAGAAATGCGAGAGACCATTGACACATTATGGGAGGAAGTTGTGTGGGCTAGTGATTTAGGTTGAGTATGCTCAAAAGTTGGAACAACTCGAGCAAGCCTGTTTAATTGTGCTGACTTTATTGATTATGTGAAAGACACATGGTTGATTCCACATAGACATAGATTCGTTGGAGCATGGATTGATCGAGTACTTCATTTGGGCAACACCACAACTAACCGGTATGAATTTTATTTTATTTTATTGTTATTATTATATTATGCATGAATATTATTTATATATATTATGCATTAATATTATTTATATATATTATGCATTAATATATATTATGCATTTATATATTATATTGTTATATATATATATATTATGCATTTATATATATTATGCATTTAATATCATGTTATATATTTGTTATGCATTCATTTTTAGGGTTGAATCCACTCATTGGAAGCTAAAGCAGATGTTGGGAAATAGTCTAGGTGACATGGTCAATTGTTGGGAAGCTATGAACAACAACCTGAGGATACAAATAGGCAACATTCGTGCTTCGTTTCAAAAAAGTTTTTATGAATGTGAGCATGCACATGTTAGTCCATTCTATGGTAAGTCGCGTAGTTTTGTTTCTAGAGTCGCTCGAGACGCATCGAAGAGTTAAAGAGAGTCGATTATGTTGGAACTTCTAGAGAAATATGTAGGTGTACTCATAGAACAAATTATGGGTTACCTTGTGCTTGTGAGTTAGGTAGATATGTGCTTAGTGGTGTACCTATACCTATTGAGAGTGTTCATGATCATTGGAGGAAGTTAAGTATGGAAGGTGAATTGCAGCGTAAGGAGAAGATGGATCGGAGACCCATGAATAATGTAATGGAAGAAATATGGAGAAAGTATAGATCATCAGATGTTGTCGGGAAAAGAGCATTAAGAAGTAGGTGTAGTGAAATTGCTTATCCCGCAACAACTTCCTTATGTCCACCACCTGACAAAATAAAAACCAAGGGAGGAGTCAAGAAGAAAGGGAAGAAACCAGTTGGGTATGATGTTTACAGGGATCCTTCACAGCATGAGTACGTTGAACAAGCATCTCAAACTTCACAAAAGCTGTCTCAGAAATCACAATCAAAGAGGGAATCAAAATCAAAAAAACCTGCACAGCAAGACTACACTCTTCAGTTTCCAAGTCATATCAGGTAATATTCATAGTGTTAATTATTTTATGTTTATTATTATATTATGTATGTATAATGCACTAATATTTATAATGTTAATTTCTTAGATCATATATTCGGAGATTGTGGAGGTTGAATCGATGGTAATTGTGGATTTAGCGTCATTGCATCGCTGCATGGGTATAGTCGGATGGTTGGGCAATGGTTCGAGAGTTGGACATGGAAATAAGAGACAAGAAGAGTTTGTATGAGAAGTTATTCGAGATAGACTATCGCAGTGAGTAGCGGGTCGATGATATGATCCATCGGTATACAACCAAAGGAGAAATGGTTAACACTACCAGACATGAGTTACTTGATAGCGAACCGCTATAATATCATTCTTGTTCATTTAGGCAATCCTTGCTTGACATTTTTCCCTTTGACATCATCACCTCCACATAATCCTACTATTTGGTGTATAGGTTTAGTCAACGGTAACCATTGGGTGCAGGTAATAATTTATATATCCGATAATAGTATTTTCAATTATTATTTTCTATACAAAGTGTTGGATTAATTGTTTTTTATACTCAGGTAAACATGAAAGATGGATTCCCTTTACCCCGGTGCCTCAGATTGGAAGAAGTTTCACACACGGATGCAACCGCATGGATGATATCATTAGCGGGACGATTGCAACTATGGCTACATCTTTCGCCAGTTTTACCTTCATATATTTGCTTAGAATAATCCTATTTTGTGTAATGTATTTTGTGTAATGTAGAACTAAATTGTTATGAAATGTAACAAAGCATTACAACAGACGCTTTTTTTTATTCATCCAAATATTCGAATGACTTCAATGATAAATTAACGATAACATACACTAAAGAGAAATAACGCATAAAATCATGAATATTTAAAGAGTTACTAAAAATAAGTCACAAATATTTACAAAGTTACTAAAAATTACACAAATATTTAAAAAGTTACTAAAAATTACTAAATCATAAAATCACTCTTCATTACATAAATGTAGCGTAAATAAATCCAAATCATGGATCATCCTCTTCAAGAAAATTTTGTAGATGATGATGAATTAATGCGAGATACGAGCCAACTTAGGATCGGATGACCAAACGTGGAACTGCCTTGGTTCATCAACCGGCGGTGGTACCAATCGAGGTGTGACACCGATAATACCACCAAATAATTTTCACGTCGGAGGGAAATGTGACAGCAGTTGTGTGACCAACTACGTCTACAACACTTTGGTCGTAACCACTCCAGTTAACATCCACATCCGCCTCAATAATATCGGTGGGTGAACGTGGTATATACTAAATAAGACCAAACTGACGTAAACATCTGTCAGCCAAATATAATACATAAGTACCTCCCCAACAGAGTCCTCCTCTGAAATAAGCAAGCTCGTCGAACGCATTTAAACCGTTATGATCCTCAAAAGGACGCCACACCACGCCAACCGGTGTCAATCTATCGAGGACAAATGCATCCACCTTCAACGCCCTTGCTTGTATGCCCATCTCATCGCTCTCGGCATTCCAACGTTCTCACTTGATGCCTTTTCCACTACTCTTCCAATTCCAGGAAAATACTCATGGATCCAGCACTGTGTCAATAAAAATTAATAAACAATTAATAATATTTAAAAATTATCTAAACAATAAATAATAAATAAAAATCATCTAAACAATAAATAATAAATAAAAATTATCTAAACAATAAATAATAAATAATAAATGAATTACCTGAAAAAGAGTCGGATAACCAGCAAGTTGTTTGGTGCCAAACATACATGCATCTCCAAGTGAAGCATACAGTGTCACCAATGCAGCTGCCCCCCAACTATATCTTCCAGCACCCTCCAAGTCCGCAAAGAGAGATATATATTTTTCCTTCGACAAGCGTAACGCCTTGTCGGCAAAAATAGTGCAACTACTAACATCATCAAGCACGCCCGTCGCATATGCCCAATTATTAAGACCTCTATGGGCAACAAAGGTATCATACAACCATTCCAACTTATAGTAGGCACCTCTGTTGCCACGAACTTGAGCCGCGGCTTCTCTATGTGACACTTGTAACACCCCATCTAAATACCCCGAATATATTAATTAAATTAATATCTAAATCATCTTTAATCAGAGTTTAACACGGTATAATAAGGGATGTCACAATTAATAATCAAAATAAACTTCATTCAAACAGTAGCCATGCTACACTGAGGAATCATCATCCAACAATTTAATCATTATAAGACCATGTCTTACACAGCGGAAATACCAAAACCAAAATTTAATAAAACATCAATGGTTCTCAAGGAATCCAAATCCAAAATAATTAAACAATAATGATTCTCTTAACTAAGCGTTCCCCAGTGTTACAATCTAATCGTTGACACGACACACGGACTAAAAGATAAGCTCTAGAGCCATCCTCACCGACTCTCTAATTTAATCAAATGGTAAAGTAAGGTGAGACTTCTCATAATTAAAGCATATTATAAGTCTTTAAATCAATAATATATCACAAGCATATTATTTCACCCACTTAACATAAATTGATTCACGCACAACCATATTCATCATGCTTAATCATAACAATCACGAAGAGTAACACCGAAGACATCCTAACATGTTACCACTTCATATAAATATAATGCGACTCAATGCATGCGGTACCGACTGTGACTAAGTCACCCAACACCGATCCATCATCAACCGGATATACCATCGATTCGTCCATAACCACTGGACACTAATCCAAATAACCACCCATCCTCACATCGGTTATCGGCAATCCAAGTCAAATTCGCACAATGGGAATTAACTTCACCAATAATGCAAATGCACGCACATCACTAGCATGCAACATCAATCACCTATGTACACATTCATCTAACATAATCGAATCACAACAATCACATGATATATCAACCAATCATGCATACATCTAACATCAGCATAAACATGCAAACCAATCAACATGATATATCAACCAATCATGCATACATCTAACATCAACATAAACATGCTATTACATCTACACATTACCAGTGTCCTCATCACCAAAGTTTCTTTACTACACATACATCCTTATGTGTCAGTTAATAATCATTTATTTCGAAATTCAACCCCTTCCCAAAATAATTTCAAGTTTTCTAAAATATTTTCATTTCATAAGGTAGAGCATTAAATTTAGGAAATAACGTCCAAAACGGCGCCAAAACGGACTTACGGTTTGAAAGTTATGAATTTTGAAGTTTTAGAATTTTTAAAAATAAGGCGTAACCTGTTCCTACCTATACAGAACCGGTTCCCGCAGGTTCAAAAGGCGCTCGAAAATGTATGGGAACCGGTTCCTACCCATACAGAACCGGTTCCTACGTGTATTTTTCGTGTTTTATAAATTTTCAAAGGGCAACCCGTTCCTACCCATACAGAACCGGTTCCCACGTGTTAAAATGTCATTTTCGACTTTGACAAAGATCCTTTCATTTTCAATCAAACCCATTTTACCCATACGAACTCCAACATGGGAAACACCAAAACACATCATTTTGCATCATCTATCTCATCAAACCACATATTTCCATCATCTATTTTCATCTACTGACACTCTAATCATATTCCATACACATTCTGACTCAATCAGACTCATTCTGACACCATCTGACACTATTAGGTATTCATCCATGGGAACCTAGAAATTCCTAAACATAGATTTCCTAACATGCTATGGTCTATAATATTAACATCAAAACCTATAATAAGCAATAACCAATCGAAATCACCCCTTACCTTGTGGGTTCTTCGATTTCTGACGCTCCTAGGTCTTTTTCCTTCTTTCCTTCTCTTCTCACTTCACGTATCTTGTTTTCTTCCAAATGATTCCTTTTTTTCCTCTTTTCTTATTTAATTCCTTTTATTCCTTTTAACATAAATTAAATAAATCAATAAATGTGAGTAGAGTCTTTTACTCCTCACACCCCACTTTACTCAACATACATCCAATAAATCCATAATTAATCTCAATAATTCAATATATTAAATAAATTATGTTCTCAATTAATTTAATAATTAAAAATCATAATTATTTAATTACCGAATTATTTTCGGGGTGTCACAACACTCCTAAATATGTCACAGCAAGCTCAGCAGCATCATCTTCAGTGACATGCTGGGGAGTCCAGAAAATACCTCTAATAGGGAGGTGGAGAATACAAGATACGTCATCGAGAGTAATCGTCATATCACCAAATGGCATGTGAAATGACGACGTTTCAGAATGCCACCTCTCTACAAAAGCAGTGATTAAATTCGGATCTACTTTTGTCATACTAGATCTTTGCAAATGTGCAAGACCCGAATTTGTCACCAAACTTTCCATCTCTCTAGGGAGTTGCAGCGGAACCCATTCTTTGAGTTTTTGACCGTGTGCAGCACATTTTAATTGTTTTTTCGGTCCTCTTTCCTGAAAAAAAATGTTGAAAAAAATGTAACATATTAATAAACTATGCCAAAAATTAACTTAATTCATTTCAGATTAAATTTTCATTTACTTACCTCTCCGTACCACAAATGTCGAGCACAGTGCTGCTCGTATCTAACTAATAGTGATAAATCAGATGATCCACCCGGGAATCCCCTAGGCACCTCCGGAGGATGTGATCCAGATGCACCATCATTTCTCCGAGCACAAGGTCGTCCGTCAGGGCCTAATCGTCGAGGCATTCTGAAAAAAATAAGAGCATCAAAATATGAAGAAAAAAAAAAAAGAGAAAAACCCAAACCGGAACACTTAGGGGAGAGTGTTCCGGAATGAATTTCGGAACACTTTTAGAAAGTGTTCCGGAATGCAATTTTGCAAACCGGAACACTTTCTAAAAGTGTTCCGGAAAAAGACAAAAAAAAATTCAAACCGGAACACTTCCCAAAAGTGTTCCGGTTTGGTAAAATTTTCTGAACACTTACTTGATGTGTTCCGGAGTGTTTTTTTGTGTTCCGGAAGACTTTCCCAAACTGTTCCGGAATGCAATGTGTTTTGAGAGATTTCGGAACACTTTTAGAGGAGATGTGAAAAATGATTTTTTTTTTAAATCTTATGCTTTTTATATGAGGGTATTTTCGTCAAAAAATTACTATAGCAGGAGTACAGGTTAAAATGTGGGGATACAAAGTAAAATTTTCTAACTTAACAAGTATTCTAAAAGGAAATGGCTCAAACCCCATCATCAATTCTCCAGCCCACAAGAATCCAATGGGTTATTGTTTTTAAACGTATATAAACACTAAAGATATGTGTAGACAGATCAACGTGGGACTGATTAACAAAACAACAACATCAAGCTTTCTCATGATGCATTCTCACTCATTCTACTACACATGTGTCAATGTTGACGAGTCCTCCATTTCAATCTCACTCCTGATACTCACCACAAGTCCAAACTATTCACTGTTGCACTTCACACTGGCCTTCCAACCACCATATCACAAAACACCACAACTATTACCAAACCAGATCATCATCATTTGCCTTCACCTCCGATTCAAGGTCAATATTGGATCCCTTCTCATGCTCAAATTCTCATTTGACCAACACAATTATCTTGCACAGTCTGCAATAAAATGTTTAACCGTTTCAACAGTATTAGTCAACAAAGTCTACTTCCTAAAAAGTTAGTAGTCTTGAACACATTCATAAACATTTATTACAATAATTAAACAAAGTTTTGACCTAAATAATGTTCTGTCAAATATTTATAAATATTTAAAATGAGAGAACATTTAAAAGAAAGAGTATTGCAGTTTTGTATTTTTAACTAAAAATGAACTACTCTCAAGCACAAAAAACCCTTCATTTTCTTATACTTGACTTAACTATTTTGTATATCTTAATTCATTTTTCAATATATAGATCATATGCATATCTCTAAGGGGAGTAAACCTAACTTCATCCATGTTGACACTTTCGTGCTATTATTACTGTGCAGAGGGATGCAAAAACAACATAAAGCATCCAAGATCAAGACCACCGAAGGATTTCAGGACACTTCAGAAACACTAGATAGGGAAATATGGAGCTAAGCCATTTGGGTGTAGAAAGTGTGGGAAACCCTTTGCAGTGAGACGAGTCACGAGACTGGAGAACACACGAGAACAACTTTGGAAAGCTTTGTTTCTACTGTTGCGTCCCACATTGAATTAAATTTAAACAAAAAAAGTTATAATTATCAACTAATAAATAAACTACTTAATTAAAAAAATTGATTATTAATTAATTTATTCGGTAAATGTAAAAAAAATTAAATTAATTAGTCTCGTCATCAATTTCATGTCATTAAAATAATTAATTCTAGACAAAATTTATAAACTACTTAATTAAAATAATTAATTATTAATTAATTTATCATGTGAAAAAATATCAAATAATTAATTAGTCTAGTCATCATTTCTATGTCATTAGAAATAATTTTTATATCTTAATCATCATTACCACATAAATAAAATTGAAGGGGATTAAACAAATCTCAAATTATCTAAAATTTAGGAACTAAAAAGTTAGATTTTAAAATAGAAGAATTAAAAGTTAAAAATTATTAAATTAGGGGAAAAAAAATGCATTTAAGTTTAAATTATTAAAATTACTTAAATAAGAGTAGTTTATTCTACTTTATCTTTTTATCTTCTCAAAAAATTAATCTTCTCATATATATATATTTGAAGATTTTTTTTTTTTTCATTTCATACCAAATCATATTAGACATTGCTTCTTCTTTATTTCATATTTCACTTCAACAATTCCACTATCCAGCCAATCAATTTCTTTGTTCAATCAATGTCTTTCTTTCTACTATTTTGTCGTCCGCTCTTTCACCATAATTCATAATCATAATATCTTTTATTTTTTTGTTTAAAATAAAATGTATGAATATTAATTTTAGTGAAAATGAAGGACATTAATGTGATAAAATTTTATAGTTAAAATAAAAGAGATTTATATAGATGTTATGTGATAATATATTTTGGTGTTTTTAAAAGAAATTGAAAATATTTTTTTTAAAAAAAATATTATCCATAGATATATGTAAATACCCGTGAATACCTTAAAATTTACGGATTATCCATTTAACGGATATCCACACAACATAAAATGGATATGGATATCACATTTATCCAATGAATATGGATATCATTCTATCTACTTTCATGGATATCCATTTACATATTTAATTATAAAGAAATTAACATCTATCCCAATGGGTTATACATGTCATCCCATGTGTACGCTTTTACCATTATATCCTTGTAAATAATCACTAAATTTTCAAAAACATTAGTTTTATCGGAAATTTGGGGGTATACCGGAAATTTTAAGAAAATTTCAGGTCCAAATTTTCAGGAATTTGGGGGGTATACCTGAAATTTCAAAAATATACCAGATTTTTTGAAAAATCTTGTACTTCACTTTAATTACATGTAAGGATGCAAAGAGAAACTAGTGAAACAAAAGGGAGACTAACTACCACTAGCCCTAATGTTGTCATCGAAAATTGGACCTGTAGTTGAGGATAAGGGGAGTCTCTACATATGTGAACATGCAAAGGATGTAACTGCTAATGTCTAGGCTTGAGAGCTATCATAACCGAGTGGTCCTAAAGGAAAGCTATCCTATATCCGTCTTGGTCGTAAAACCAAGGGATGCAAAGGGAGTTAGACCCAAAAAGCAAGACAATAAGACGTACACGCATGTGTACGAATGCAAAACACCTGCAAAAAGAGAGTTAAACCCAAAAAGCAGACAATAGAATATTAGAATGTATACGTGGGTATACAAGCGCAAAACACCTGGAAGAAGGGAATTAGACCCAAAAAGCAAGACAATAAGATGTACACGTATGTATGCAAATGCAAAACACCTGTAAAAACAGAGTAAAATCGAAGAAGCAAGACAATAGGATGTATACGTGGGTAAACAAACTTTCGTCTTTTTCTAGTTATTCTGTTATATTTTCTATGCAATTATTATTGCTACATACCATTTATTTCAGTTACTACTATTTTTTGCCCCACAAATTGATATTGAATTTTGTTGAATTAACAACAAGATTCACAAACACTAAAAAATCAAGCTAACTTGTGATCATTCACTTCAATCTCATTGAATTTGTTGCTAGAAATTTTTTTATATATACATTGCATCACATGTTTATAGTAATAACAGGCAACAACCGGTATAATTTACATGTACACAAAATAAACAATAATTTTGTCATTCCTTTGGGTTAAGGCTTCTCATCAATAGTAAATCTGGTTTGCTCTAGTTGGCTTCCATTTCACCACTGACAATCATAGGAATTCTCTAATAAGATAATAAGATACATAAAAAGTAATATATCAATTAGATTAGACTACATGTTGTTATTATCACACACCAATTACTGATAAAAGAGAAAGAACTACACATTGGCTTAACACTTCCTCATCAATATATTCTCGATATTGCACCAAACAAACCACTCGTCTTAACATACTATAAATTAAGTTTATTTAAATCCATGGATTATCCACATTGCCTAGCATTGTATATGTTTATCCAACTCCCATAGCACCATAACGGGAAAAAAATTGATTCCTCCCCAGCAGAAGAACTTCCGCATGTTCCAAAATTTTGAAAAAGAAACCAAGATTATATATATATAATCTTGATTTCTTTATAATATACAAAACTCTTGCTAAGAAAGTGCAAGAGTTTGTAACACACCTATCAAGATATTATTTATAAGCTAGAGAAATATTATTTTTTCCACATCCTTTACACTTGTTGATGAATAACAAAAAAGACATTGTTCTTTAAAAATCAGAATAAAACTATTGATAATCAAAATAAAACTTTCATCAACTTGATCTGTACTACATTGAGCAGCTAACAAAAATAATTTGCATACATTGAGCAGCTAACAAAAGTCATCTCCAAATAAGTTCATCATGATATAGCCAAATTCAATTTGCATACATTGAGCAGCTAACAAAAACAGAGCAGCAAATAAATACTTGATTCAAGGGCATATGCAGCAAAGAAGTTTAAACAGAACAATATATCTATGAATAGATAGCCACCCATGTTTCCAACCTCAATTCCTTTATACACATAAACAAAACTAACCTCATGTATCAAAGTAGTTGATAGAAAAGTCTCGGCTTTAGCTGTCAAATAATGAGGAGCAACATTAACATGTCCCAAAACAAATATATTAACTTATTGGTTGAAGCTTCGGACATGTCACAAAGCTTCTACAAAGGACGGGGTACGTTAGCACAACACACTTGAAGTTGTTGAGAGTAATTCATATCCAGAACTTCTGAGAGTCAGTCAGAAGTTCTGATGATCAAAAGCGGAAGCTTCTGATATTGCGTCCAGAAGGAATTGAACTTCTGGAGGATAATTTAGTATTTGTTATTTTTAGAGATAACTTAGCTGTAAAGTTATCTTCTTTTAGGACTTACGTGGCATCCTTACTTTTTGTTACTTTTGTGTATAAATAGGTGTTCCTATGTTTCATTAATATCAATTCATTACTTTTACCAATCAGTTGCAGTTATCTTTATTATTTATTATTTCTCTCTTCTTTCTCCACTTTCATCACCTTGCACCAATAATTGATATATAGAGCTCTTGGTTGTTCTTGAAATTCCTGGGAAAACACGAGTGATTGTGAGGTGTGTGTTTAAACAAAATCATATTGATTTTGTGAGTTTTGGGAAACATTGTGTAAGAACTGAGATTTCTAAGAAAATTTTCTGCAAGGTTTAAGATGAGTGGAAGCAGTAGTTTGAACACTAAACTTCCAGTTTTTAATGGTAAAAACTGGATCAGATGGATGATACAGATGCGAGTTCTGTTTGGTGCTCAAGATGTTCTTGAGCTAGTAACAGATGGTTATGTTTCAGTAACAACAGATGCTACCGAAGAATAGAAAACTGAAGAAAGAGGTATGAGGAAGAAGGATTAGAAAGCTCTGTTCTATATCCATCAGTGTATGGATGAAAACGTGTTTGAGAAGATTGCTGATTCGATGACGTCGAAGGAGGCATGGGATATACTGGTCAGATATTATGATGGTGACGCATCAGTGAAGAAGGTGAAACTTCAGTCCCTACGAAAGCAATATGAGAATCTCAATATGAAGAACAGTGAGAAAGTTTTTGAGTACATTTCCAGAGTGATTCTGATCACTAATGAAATGAAAGCTTGTGGAGAAACACTTTCTGAACAAGTAATCATAGAGAAACTTCTGAGGTCGCTTACTCCTCAGTTTGATTACATTGTTGTTTCTATTGAACATTCTAAAGATCTAGAATCCATGAGAATAGAAGAGTTGCAAAGCAGTCTAGAAGCACAAGAGTTGCGTCTGACTGAGAGAACTTATGAGGGGGAAGTTGAGCAAGCTCTGAAGGCTTCTTTTGTCAAGAAGGACAAAAAGCAGAATAGACGTGGTGATAGATTCCAGAAGTCAGAAACCTCAAATTATGATGAAAAGAAATATCAGAAGGGAAAGGAGAGATATGAAAAGAAAAAGGTTCAATGTTACTGTTGTAAACAGTATGGCCATTTTGACAGAGATTGTAGAAACAAAGGAACGAAATCAGAAGAAGCGAATATAGCCAGAGGAGACTCTGATGATGAACCTGTGCTATTGATGGCTTCTGATTCGGATTGTAAGCGGTCAGAAGAATGGTGGTATATGGACATTAGGTGTTCAAATCACTTGACTGAGAACAAACAATGGCTGATAGACTTTGACTCCAGAAGGAGAACAAAGATCAGATGTGCTGATGATAAGTACCTTAATGCAGAAGGTATGAGAAATGTAAGAGTCAAGGTGAAGAATAGGAAAAACATTATGATCAAAGATGTTTGGTATATTCTTGGAATTAAAAGCAATCTGATGGATGTAGGTCAGCTCATTGAGAAAGGTTTTTCAGTTGTAATGAAGGACAACCTCTTGAAGTTGTATGATTCTCACCAGAAGTTGATTATGAAGTCTGAGCAGGGAAGCAACAGAACATTCAAGGTGAATGTTAATACAGCTGAAGCAGAGTGCCTTAGTGCAGAAGGCGCTGAAGGTGATAGTAAGTTGTGGCACAAGAGGTTGGGGCATTTGAACAATAGAAGCTTAGGGCATCTAATTTCAAAGAAGCTCGTACATGGCATTTCAAAGATTGTGAAGTCTGAGAAGTCATGTGAGACATGAATGAAAGGCAAGCAACCTAGATTGCCATTTACATCATAAGTAGCCCCCAGAGCGAAGCATGCTTTAGGAGTAGTACATTCTGATGTACTTGAACCATTTCCAGTACCTTCACTTGGAGAAAACAAATATTGTGTGTCCTTTGTGGATGATTTCACAAGGATGACATTGGTAACACTCATTAAGTTCAAACATGAAGTGTTTACTGAGTTTCAGAAGTTCAAAGTGAAGGCTGAGAAGCAGAGTGGTCAGAAGATGAAGATTCTGAGAACGGATGGTGGAGGTGAGTATAACTCTACAGAGTTCCAGAAGTTTTGTGAGGAGAATGGAACAGAACATGAGGTTACTGATCCATATACTCCTCAATACAATGATCTTGATGAGAGAAGAAACAGAACTTTGTTTGATATGTCCAGAAGTATGCTGAAAGAGAAGTAACTACCTCACATGTTATGGGGAGAAGCTGTTGCCACATCAACATATATTCTGATTAGGTGTCCAACAAAGAAGCTGAAGGAAATTTTTCCTTTAGAGAAGTGGACTGGAGATAAGCAAAGTGTTGGTCATCTGAGAGTGTTTGGTTCTGTATGTTACAAACATGTCCCAAAAGCTAAAAGACAGCAGCTGGATGATAGAAGCAAGGTAATGTTACTGGTGGGGTACCACAATACAATTGCATATAAGCTCTATTGTCTAGAAACCAACAAAGTTAAAATTAGTAGAGACGTTGTTGTAAAAGAGTCAGAAACATGGTATTGGAGCAAGTCTCAATCAGATTCTAGTGTAGCGTCAACACCAGAGTTAGTTTCTGAAGATCCTTCAGCAAGTTCTGAAGATAAGTCAAAGTTAGAAGATGAATCTGATTCTAAAGACTCAGAAGACGAGTTAGAATCTCAGGGAGATTCTGATAGTGGATCTGATTTTGATCCAGATTCTGATAGTGATCCAGAATTTAGTGGCGATCATACTTTTGGAAGGGAAAAATCTGAAGACGGAGAGTCTAGAGGACAAGCTTCCAAAAAATCAGAAGGTGGTAATTCTAAAGGAAGTAGTTCTAGGCAAGGTCCAGAAGTTGACATTCCAAGATCTGGAGAAGTTTTAGAACAAGTTCAGAGGCCACAGAGGATCATACAAATACCAAGAAGGTTTGCAAATTTTAGCATGTTGCAAGATACTGAAGTAGACTCTGAAGGAGAAGTTGTTCAGTGTGTCATGTTAGTAGATTATGAACCAGTTGGTATTGAAGAAACTCTCAAGAAGAAAGTATGGCTAAATTCCATGAAATAAGAACATGAGGCTATAGAGAGGAACAAAACGTGGAAGTTAACAAAACTTCCAGAAAAGAAGAAAGCCATCAGCGTCATATGGGTTTTCAAGGTAAAGCTTAAGCCAGATGGATCAATTGGCAAACACAAAGCAAGACTAGTGGCTAGAGGTTTTCTTTAGAAACCTGGACTAGATTACTTTGAGGTATTTGCACCTATAGCTAGGCATGAAACAATCAGATTGGTGATTGCTTTAGCTACAAATAGAAGTTAGCCTTTGATACATATGGATGTGAAGTCAGCATTTCTGAATGGTCAATTACAAGAAGAGGTATATGTGTTACAACCTCCTAGATTTGTGAAAACGAATCAGGAAGGGATGGTATACAAGTTACATAAAGCCTTGTATGGATTGAAACAAACGCCCAGAGCATGTAATTTGAAAATTGATTCATTTTTCAAGAGGCAGAAGTTTCAGAAATGTGAGATGGAGTATGGCGTGTATGTACAACATTCTGATAGCAATATGATTCTGGTGTGTCTTTATGTTGACGACATATTACTAACAGGAAGTTGTCCAGAAGACAATGTTTTAAAAATCGGATCGGACCGGTCGAACCGGGAACCAGACCAGGTACCGGTCTGGTTTGATTACTCGATCGCCTATGACGTTAGACCGAAAGAAAACCGGCTAAACCGGACAGAACCGGGAAAAACCGGAAAACCGGTGGTTCCAGCGAACCGGCGGTTTGGAAACAATTTTTTTTAAATTTTTTTTCTCCTCAAAACGACGTCGTTTTGAGTTTAGGATTTAGGAAAACCAGAAACCAACAAGTTGTTTCTTTAAGCTCTTGTTTCTCCTATAGATCTTGCTGTCCGCCGCCGCCGCCGTTCAAAGAGAGTTGAGGCAACGCAAAACCGCCGTCGCCGCCGTTCAAAGAAGCGTCTAGTAAGAGTTGAGAATATTCAGGTCAGTATGTGACTTCAAGTTTTTTGAAATTTGAGTAAACATAGTTTCAACATAGTTTCGCGTCGTGCTATAGCTTGCTAGTGACTCGATTTTGGTGCGAATTTTGGATTGAATTAAATAAACAACAACCAAACAACATAGTAGCGATAAATGGGATGAGCCAATACCGGTAAAAAATGAAGAAAATGGTGATCCCTTCTTCGCTTGCAAGGTGCTCGATAAAATGTCACAACCAATTTTCTTGATTCTTGTTCTTGTTTCGATTACACTTCTTGTATCTTGGTACCAAGAAAATCGTTGTTTGAATTTACTTTGTGATTAGTGTATAGTAATATCATTGATTGATAATTGTATTGTCTAAGATTTTCTATGAAGCTAGTTAAGTTCTTCATATATCTCACTCAAATTATCATAGAAGGTAGTTTATAAGAGATACCAGTCCTATGCAGGAGTAATTATTCTTGAATGATGAATTAGTTCTCATAGTTCTTTGTTTTTAAGGATTATATATTCTGGGTAAGATGACTTGTATTTTCAATGATGACTAATACCAGAAGTTCTGGTCCAGAACCATTTACATCTTGTTTCAAAGTTTTCTTCACTAGAAGCATCATTACCAAATGCATTTTTTCAAAGGGTCTTGAATCATATTTCTCCTGTATTTGAATATCTGAAAATGTTTCAACTAGATTTGACACATCGTTGTCAAGATCTTTGTCGTCAAACCTTACATTAATTTATTATTCACCAATATCCAATATCCAAGTTAAATTGGACTTATGAAAAACATGATCGATTAGTACTGTTCAAATGGAAATGATTTTTTAAATGATTTATAAACTTATTTAAATAAATCTTTTCCTTTTTTCAAGCATTCCAAAAAAAATTTAAGTAGAAATAAACATATTTTTTAGGATGACATTTACTTATACTGTGAAGGGAAAATACAATGTTTTAACTCCCATGTTGTTTTGGAATTTCAAGTGCAACACAGTGTAACTCTAAGAAGCTGGTCGTCTTTTATAAAGTTTATATACATACAAAACTAGTTGGGAATCAGTTTCAGTCATATTAGCTTAGAATTTTATGCTTATATATGGTACTCTGCTTATTAGCCTTAGTGGTCCACCATTAGGTCCAAGAAAAATTGTATATTGCATGGTTTTAGTATGTAATGATGTTATTGTTGAAGTTAATTTGAATTTCTGTCTTTAACAAAAAATTGGTTCAAGGCACTATCTCAAAAGTTATAAAGAATGGTACAGTAGAGACAAACTTAATAATATATATATTCTCTATCTTTAATGTTAATTATCTGCTGACTTTGTATGATTATCTCTTAGCTATGTCACATAATACTCCAAACATTATTTAGGTTTCTAGTTTACTCCATTCTATTGAGCTTTCTCCCTCTCTAAAGTACCAAGGTGATTATGGAAGAGCTTGGTGATAGACAATTCTCCATGTTTATTTAACACACATGATTTATTATATAGAAATTTAATTGTTTTTGAAATTTGTTGTCCTTGTTTTACAGGAAAATGACATCTTCTGGAACACCTTCGTCACAACCACAATCACAAGAAGCCTCTTCACCAAAGTTTAGTTCAAACTAATGTTAGAGGAAAACCGATATAGCTTGGGCACATTGCACAAACAACATGACGGAAAATCTCTTGTTTGTATATATTGTCACAAATCTTTGGTGGAGGTGGAATTCATAGGTAAAGCAACACTTGGTGGAATAGTAGGAAATGTTGAAATTTGTAAGAAAGTGCTGAATTGCTTTCGGATGAAACAAAATATCAATGAGCGGAGGAAGAAAAGAAAAACTTCAGATGTGGATGAAAGTGAGTCATTTTCTGCAGAGGGGCATGAATCCAAAAAGAATGGCGCTCGTATTGGTACTTATTTTATACCAAGAACAACTCCGGGAGCTCAGCCTACTATAAAAAGTGTGATGCAAAGTAAAGAAGTGGTAGAAAAGTGTGATCTTGCTATTGCCAAGTGGTTTATTGATGCATCCATTCCTTTCAATGCTGCAAATTCACCGTATTTTCAACCCGCAGTTGATGCTCTTTGTTGTATGGGTGCTGGATATAAAGTTCCTACCATGCATGCTCTTCGTGGTAATTTGTTAAATAAGTGGGTTGATGACATAAAGATACAGATAGAGCAATATCGTTCTATTTGGAAGGATACAGGTTGTACTCTAATGGCAGATGGGTGGACTGATCGTTGTAGGAGAACTCTCATCAATTTTTTAGTTTATTGCCCCAAAGGAACGATTTTCATAAAGTCGTTGATGCCTCGGTGCTTCTAAAACGCAGAAACATTGTTTAAGCTTTTCAAGGAAGTAGTGTTGTATGTTGGGCAAGAAAATGTTGTTCAAATTGTTACAGATAATGCCGCAAATTATGTCGCTGCTGGAAAGTTGTTGGAGAAGGAGTTTCCTAAGTTGTTTTGGTCTCCTTGTGCAGCCCACTGTATTAACTTGATGTTGCAGGATATGGGAAATTAGAGGAAGTAAGTGGAGCGGTCAAATGCTACAAAATTACGAAATACATATATAACCATTGTTTTGCATTGTATTTGATGAGACAAATTACAGGTGGAAGAGAAATACTCTGTCCTGCTCCAACACGCTTTGCTACTAATTTCATTGCATTATAAAGTATTATGTCTCATAAGGATGCACTAAGAGCCATGGTAACATCCAAAGAGTGGACAACCACAACTTACTCCAAAGATATCAAAGCAAAACAATTTGTGGAACATGTTTTAGACTCAAGCTTTTGGTCTACATGTGCTGACATAGTGAAAATTACAGAACCTCTTGTACGTGTGTTGCGTATTGTGGATAGTGAAGATAAACCGGCTATGGAATATCTCTACAGAGCTATGTATAAAGCAAGAGATGAGATCGAGAAGAGGTTTAGAAGGAATAAGCTGAAAGTGGAGCCTTATTTGAAGATCTTGGATAACCGTTGGGATGCACAACTTTGCAAAAATCTTCATGTCAGGTTATTGGTTAAATCCATCTTGTAGATTTGGTACGAATATGAAAAACAAGTGCACCACCCAAGGCCTTTTGGATGTCATTGAAAAGTATGCTTATGATAGTAAGGACTTGCGATCTAAATTAATCACGAGATGACTTCATTCAAAAATTGTGATAGTTTTGGAAGGACAACATCCATAGAAAACCGAGATGAAGTTTTGCTGTAAAATTATATTTATACGATAAACTTTAATTATTTTATTACAATGTCAATATGTATTTTAAACTGTTTTTTAATTTTTTTACATGCATTTTTTAAGATCAATGGTGGGAAACTTATGGAACTGAAGCGCCCAATTTGCAAAAGTTAGCTATTCGGATTTTGAGTCAAACATGTAGTGCTTCTGGTTGTGAAAGAAATTATAGTGTGTTTGAGCACATCCATTCAAAAAAAAGAAATAGGTTGGAGCATCAAAAGCTTAATGATCTTGTCTTTGTTCGTTATAACTCATGCTACAAAATAGGTATTGCACTTATTACACTTTATATGCTATGGTTTAATAGTTAAGAAATATTGGTTTATGTTCGATACTTGATATGATATGGTTAAGAAATATTGTTTGGTTTATTAAGAATACTCTGGAGAATATATGATATTTCTTGGGTTGTTGAGAATGTATTTTATTACTTGACTCGTTAAGTTTGTTTGATTCTATGATTGAAGTTATCGTTAATGATTTATAGAACCAAGAAGAAACAAAATTATGATCCTATCAATTTTGAAACACTTGGTGATCATTCTAATTGGGTGTTGGAGGATTCACCACCATTCTTGACCATTGAGGAGGTGGAAGCACTACGCAAAGATCTTGCTAGTATGACAATCCAACCTATTTCAAATGATATTGGTATGGTATTAGTTATTGTGATTATAATTATGTTTTATTTTATTTTATTACTATATGTCAATTGGTAAACTTTTTAAATTGATGTTGTTACGATGAATTAAATTTGGATGACCTTGATGTTGAGGGAGATGCACAATTCGAGAAAACAACCAAAGTATTGGTATCGATGATGGGAAGATGTTGCAAATACAATTGATTTTGGTGTAGATGGTTTTGATATTGAAGGAGATCCCAACATTGAAATAATTTTACCTCCTTGGAACTAAATTTAGTAAACATTGCAATTAGACTTTATATTTTGTAATTTGTACTATTTTGTTTGTGGTGAAACTTATGTTTAAATTTTAATTTTAATTTATGAACTAGTGAATTTATGGTATGATATTTTCCAAAAATTTAAGTGTTATTTATATTTTTTGATATTGAATGATCCGGTTCGACCGGTTTTATACCTATATAGTCCGGTTTTATACCTATATAATGACCGGTCTATAAATCGAGTTATCCGATTTAATCCGGTTTGATCATGCGGTTCGACCAGTGACCCAATGGTTCGACCGATGAACCAGTGACCCAGTACCCTTACTGGTTTGATGACCGGTCCGGTTTTTAAAACATTGCCAGAACATATAGTCAAGTTCAAAGAAGTTCTGGTGAACGAGTTTGAGATGACAGATCTAGGAAATATGGTGTATTTTCTAGGGATGAAGATTTTGTATTCAAAGAAGGGTATCATTATACATCATCTGAAGTATGAACTTGAACTTCTGAAGAGATTTAAGCTGCAGAATTGTAAAGTTGTTGTACACCATCAGAAACCAATCATAAATTGGATTCTGACTCTGATGGTGATTCTATGCATGCTACAACCTTCAAGCAGTTGGTTGGTTCTCTTACGTATTTGTGCAATACCAGACCTAATGTAACACCCCATCTAAATACCCCGAATATATTTATTAAATTAATATTTAAATCATCTTTAATCAGAGTTTAACACGGTAATCACGGGATGTCACAATTAATAAATAGAATAAACCTTCATTCAAACAGTAGCCATGCTACACTGAGGATCAACATTTCAAATTAATTTCAATCAAGCTAAGACCATGTCTTACACAGCGGAAAGATACCACAACCAAAAACGGAATAAATTCAATCAACATTATTCCCACTAAGTTTTAAATAAATAATAGACCAAGTCTAATTCCTCATCTAACGTTCCCCAGTGTTACAATCTAATCAGAGCATGACACTGACACGCGGACTAAACGATGAGCTCTAGAGCCATCCTCACCGACTCTTCAGCTGCTAACTTTAATCTGAAATGGTAAAGTAAGGGTGAGACTTCTCATAATTAAAGCATATTATAAGCTTCTCAATTAACAATATGTTTCAAGCATATTAATCCACCCATTTCAACATAACTCCATATTCAATACACAATTACAACCATATAATCATCATGCACAACAATCATCAATCAGAGAATAGTAACACTGGAAGACATCCTAACATGTTACTATTCCATACAAATATAATGCAGACTCAATGCATGCGGTACCGACTCGTGACCAAGTCACCCAACACCGATCCATTCATCAACCGGATACGGTACCATCGATTCGTCCATAACCACTGGACACGAATCCAAATAACCACCCATCCTCACTTATCGGTTATCGGCAATCCAAGTCAAATTCGCACAATGGGAATTAACTTCACCAAACAATGCATATGCACGCACATCACTAGCATGCAACATCAATCGCCTATGTATACATTCATTGAACATAATCGAATCTCAACAATCAACATGATATATCAACTAATCATGCATCGCCTAACATCAGCATAACCATGCAAACCAATCAACATGATATATCAACCAATCATGCATACATCAACACAGGTTATGACCACCTCAGACATCATACACCCTCATCACCCACAACATGATACAATCTCCTATCATGAACAATTCATCACAACATCGACAATTAAGGTCAAAAGCCATCAGTCATATACAACACCAACAAACACATGATATCAATACAATCATGACTACACCAATTATCATAAGCCGAATCAAACTCAAAAACATGATGATCCAACCATCATGCACACAAATAACAACAACTTAACACGCTTTACATTCACTCTGTATCAATATATCCATCCCCACAGGATCTCTACTGCATACACATCAATATGTGTCAGTCAATAGTCATCTATTTCGGAATTTGGCCCATTTTCAAAATAATTTCAAGTTTTGGAAAATATTTTCATTTCATAAAATAGAGCTTTAAATTTAGAAAATAACGTCCAAAACGGCAAAACGGACTTACGGTTTGAAAGTTATGAATTTTCAAAGTTTGACATTTTTCAAAATTTAAGTTGGAACCGGTTCCTACATATCAGAACCGGTTCTGAAAAATCCCAAAACCTCCTTGTGGAAAATGTATGGGAACCGGTTCCGTCACATACAGAACCGGTTCCCACGTATATTTCAGTTCTTTGTAATTTTCAAAGGCAACCCGTTCCGTCACATAGAACCGGTTCCCGTGTTAAAAGCCATTTCTCACTTTTGACACATTCATCCATTTCCATTCAACCTCAAACACACCCATACGAACTCCAATCATGGGAACACTAAAACACATCATTTTTCATCATCTATCTCATCAAACAACATATTTCCATCATCTATTTTCATCTACTGACACTCTAATCATATTCCATACACATTCTGACACAATCAGACTCAATCTGACACCAACTGACACTATTAGGTATACATCCATGGAAACCTAGAATTTCCTAAACACAGATTCCTAACATACCATGATCTATAATATTAACATCAAAACCTATAATAAGCAATAACCAATCGAAATCACCCCTTGTGGGTTCTTCGAGATTTTCTAGGTTTTCTTTCTTCTCTTCTCTTCTCCACTCTACGTATAATAGCTTTTCTCCAAAAGACCTATTTTCTTTTCTTTTCCTTTTATATTCCTTCTAATAATCCTTTATTTATTCCAATAAAATAAAACAAATGGTAATTAGTAAGTGTAGTGTAATTTACTCCTCACCCCTAATTACACCCCACACCTCCATCTCTTCTTTTCTTCAATTAATCCCATAAATTCCAAAATATAATTAATTCAAGTCTTTAATTAATTAAATAATTAAATTCCTATTTATTTAATTTCGAATTAAATCGGGTGTCACAACTCTCCCCACTAAAAGAGTTTTCGTCCTCGAAAACACCACTTAGACGAACAGTTCGGGATATGAGTCCTTCATCTGACTCTCCAGTTCCCATGTAACATTTCCATCTGCTGGTCCTCCCCAAGCTACTCTTACCAATGCGATCTCTTTGACTCACAACTGTTTCAACTCTTCCTAATCAAAGAGATATTTCGTGCTCTTATGATCACTAATACCTCAAATCGAGAACCATATAAATAATGCCTCCCAACTTCAAAACAAATACAACAGCTGCCAACTCTAAATCATGAGTCGGATAACTCCTTTCATGCACTTTCAATTGTCGTGAAGCATAAGCCACAACCTGCTTATCTTGCATCAACACACCACTTATTCCCATTAATGATGCGTCACAGTACACAACAAAAGACTTAGTCGGATTCGGCAAAATGAAGATCGGAGCACTAGTCAACCTCCTCTTCAGCTCTTGAAATCCTTCCTTCCAACTATCACGTCATGTTTGACATCAATTCCAATATCACTAACAAATATCCTTCTTATTCAACCACTAGAATCCCACACGATCCATTGCTATCGGGTTAAGAATACATCAGCTCACTCCTTACCCCATTCACTCTAAGATACATGATTTATCACTTCCCTACACTGCAGCACAATTATAAGAACCTCCACCGAACCGCAATGTCCCCAACATTTATACACAATGCCAGTACCACGAGGCTACGTTCCAACGATAGAGCTTGCAAATTAATACACCTCTTATAATGGATGTAACATCAATAAGACATAGAACCCTTCACCCAACAATTCTATTCTGAAATCTCTAATAGTTTCATAAACTCCACACCTTCTAATGTTTAAGTTGTGACTTCCAAAAAAAAAAAATCATACTCGCATAACAAAGTGCATCACGTTACGCTTTCGCTACGCGACTCTTATCAATTACCTTAAGTTATTATCTTCATTTGATTTTCATCAACTACCAGCTCTACAAGTTTCATCCTCTCACTAGAACGTCAACCACTTCACACACTATCAAGCTTGCAAGATGAGTCTATTAAATCCAACACGATCCCGTCTATTATCAACAAGAGATTAAGGGCGATCAGTTCCTCAATTTGTCAATAGATAGCCGGCAATCACAATGGATTATAAACCACCGTACCAAACTATAATAGCGTTCCTTTAGAACTTGTGCTCGAAGTCACCCAAGCACCATGGTCCAATAATCTTCCTTTAAGGTTTACGACTTCTTCCAAACTTATTTCTCATCTGATATCGACGATGAGATACCATTGATCAAACAATTTACATAATCTCCTTCACCCGCACTTAGCATCGCACAAACGTTAAGTATTTTCCTCCTCATGAGGCTAACATACCAAATACACCATAACTCATTTTGTCCCCATTTGAAGTCCTTATCCATGCGGAGAACTTTAACGATATTCACAACTCTTAGTCTCCCTTTAAATCTCATAACATCTAGGATCCATATATGTTCGATCGAATCTTATTTCAAATGCAATCTCGGTAATACATCTCATCATATGATCGGTAAAGAACTTCCAACATTTTCTTAACACATGTCAATATTTTGACATCTTAAACATGATTGCACTTCCGTCAATTTATTTTTCCTCTAACACCACTTATCTTTTCCTCAGAAGCTAACGTCACTTATTCATCCTCAATCGACATAAGTTGCATCTCTAATACTTTCACATTCTTACTAATACCAACATTTCATTCATTAAGAATATATCATTCTTGACCTCGTCTCAAATAACTGCGATTGTTACCGGTTATGCCCATAAAATCTTCCAATACCCGCAACAAATTTTGGACTTTCCCACTACAACACTACGTCAGCCTCAGATGGGT
The DNA here is from genome assembly GCA_021764765.1 of Vicia sativa. NCBI lineage: Eukaryota > Viridiplantae > Streptophyta > Magnoliopsida > Fabales > Fabaceae > Vicia > Vicia sativa. Next base: position 197,486,552 of record CM038792.1, on the reverse strand, counting down.
CTACCGCATTACCGTCACTTAAGATAACATGATAAAGAAAACTCATATCCTCATACCGTAATCTACACCATGAAAACTTAACAAAATTCTACTCCCCTTTCGAAGTTGGAATTCACCTCACAACATTCAACATACCTATACCGAGTTTTAGAAGCTTACCTCCAACTATCTTCATCCTTAACCTGACCACGAAGGTAAGTTAACCGAAATTCGACTTTACTGAAGGCATACTTTCCAACCAATTGATCCATCAAATCGCCAACAATTTGAAATAGATATTTAGTCTCAATCACCACTTAAATCAGTTATCAAAAATCCACACGCACTTCGCGTTACTTTCTTCCTCCTTGACCAAGGAAATCGAGCTCCCAAACAATACACTTGGTTTTACAAATCCATTTCAGCGATCTCCCAATAGCTTCTCAATTCTCTTAACTCAAAAGTTGACATCTTGCGGTGTCATAGAAATAAGTTTTGTACCAAGAACGACATCAACAACAACTCGATTCTCCTCAAACATCATTACATGATAAATAATTACTTTCGGTCTGGGACCATTTTTAAAACAAAGTTCATCACATTTTCTTTCCAACGCTCAAACGGAACTCAAATCGACATCCAAAACTCAAGTTATGAATCTTACAAGTTTTCAAAACAATGTTGTCGACTTCAAATCAATTCCCGTGATAGGTAATCGATTTCCACCTTGTGAGAGTGAAAAATCCCAAAACATCACCGAATACAAAATTTGAGATCCTAACTTCAACATACCGCAACACACATCATTCACCATGATTAATTGCGTCAAGTTACAATTCAATAACCAATTCACACAATTGCATACTTTATATCAACCATTGACGACACAATTAATCTTTTCAAGAACACCAAGAGGTAACTCACACGACGGTTCCACAATCAACCGAAGTGTTGCAACATTCAACCACACCACTTCATCTTCTAAGAGTCATCCTTCTTAATTACCAAATATCTTCTAGGCCAAGAATATGCATCGACTCATCAAACGATTCATAATTACTTGGTTTAACTTCAAACATTCAACCGAATGATAATTTCAAGCTAATTCAACATCTTGCTCTAACGAGTTGCTATTACTCCCGGAGGAACATTAGAACTCACACCTAACGGGACACCATTATCCATACCATCGTCCACTCTCGTTGATGCGAACAACTCAAGTACTTAATTGTTACCACTTAAGAGAACCTTATCGACCATCATCTCAATTCTCGATTCGTAATCCCTCCGAATTCGGAACTACGCAGTCTAACCAACATTTGCACTCATATAATCAATAACACATCGATCCAACTCTTCACACCAAAACATATCGGAGAAGTAAAGCTTCTCCCCCACTGGCTTCTAAACCACTCCTGCAACCAAGTAGTTAGGAAAAACAACAAGTACCGACAGTGTTTCACACACATGTCGTATATAGAAGGAGTAATGACATTAAGACACTGGTCACAACGACCGACTATGCTCTGATACCACTATTGTAACACCCCATCTAAATACCCCGAATATATTTATTAAATTAATATTTAAATCATCTTTAATCAGAGTTTAACACGGTAATCACGGGATGTCACAATTAATAAATAGAATAAACCTTCATTCAAACAGTAGCCATGCTACACTGAGGATCAACATTTCAAATTAATTTCAATCAAGCTAAGACCATGTCTTACACAGCGGAAAGATACCACAACCAAAAACGGAATAAATTCAATCAACATTATTCCCACTAAGTTTTAAATAAATAATAGACCAAGTCTAATTCCTCATCTAACGTTCCCCAGTGTTACAATCTAATCAGAGCATGACACTGACACGCGGACTAAGCGATGAGCTCTAGAGCCATCCTCACCGACTCTTCAGCTGCTAACTTTAATCTTAAATGGTAAAGTAAGGGTGAGACTTCTCATAATTAAAGCATATTATAAGCTTCTCAATTAACAATATGTTTCAAGCATATTAATCCACCCATTTCAACATAACTCCATATTCAATACACAATTACAACCATATAATCATCATGCACAACAATCATCAATCAGAGAATAGTAACACTGGAAGACATCCTAACATGTTACTATTCCATACAAATATAATGCAGACTCAATGCATGCGGTACCGACTCGTGACCAAGTCACCCAACACTGATCCATTCATCAACCGGATACAGTACCATCGATTCGTCCATAACCACTCGGACACGAATCCAGCCTAACCACCCATCCTCACTCGGGTATCGGTTATCGGCAATCCAAGTCAAATTCCGCACAATGGGAATTAACTTCACCAAATAATGCAAATGCACGCACATCACTAGCATGCAACATCAATCAGTCTATGTACACATTCATCTAACATAACTGAATCACAACAATCACATGATATATCAACCAATCATGCATACATCTAACATCAGCATAAACATGCAAACCAATCAACATGATATATCAACCAATCATGCATACATCTAACATCAACATAAACATGCTATTACATCTACACATTACCAGTGTCCTCATCACCAAAGTTTCTTTACTACACATACATCCTTATGTGTCAGTTAATAATCATTTATTTCGAAATTCAACCCCTTCCCAAAATAATTTCAAGTTTTCTAAAATATTTTCATTTCATAAGGTAGAGCATTAAATTTAGGAAATAACGTCCAAAACGGCGCTCAAAACGGACTTACGGTTTGAAAGTTATGAATTTTCAAAGTTTGACATTTTTCAAAAATTTAAGTTGGAACCCGGTTCCTACATATACAGGAACCGGTTCCTGAAAAATCCCAAAACCTCCTTGCTGGAAAAATGTATGGGAACCCGGTTCCGTCACATACAGGAACCGGTTCCCACGTGTATTTTTCAGTTCTTTGTAAATTTTCAAAGGGCAACCCGGTTCCGTCACATACAGGAACCGGTTCCCACGTGTTAAAAAGCCATTTCCTGCACTTTTGACAGCATTCATCCATTTCCATTCAACCTCAAACACACCCATACGAACTCCAATCATGGGAACACTAAAACACATCATTTTTCATCATCTATCTCATCAAACAACATATTTCCATCATCTATTTTCATCTACTGACACTCTAATCATATTCCATACACATTCTGACACAATCAGACTCAATCTGACACCAACTGACACTATTAGGTATACATCCATGGAAACCTAGAATTTCCTAAACACAGATTCCTAACATGCCATGATCTATAATATTAACATCAAAACCTATAATAAGCAATAACCAATCGAAATCACCCTCACCTTGTGGGTTCTTGAGATTCGGCGCTTCTAGGTTTTCTTTCTTCTCTTCTCTTCTCCACTCACGTAATAGCTTTTCTCCAAAAGACCTATTTTCTTTTCTTTTCCTTTTATATTCCTTCTAATAATCCTTTATTTATTCCAATAAAATAAAACAAATGGTAATTAGTAAGTGTAGTGTAATTTACTCCTCACACCCCTAATTACACCTCACACCTCCATCTCTTCTTTTCTTCAATTAATCCCATAAATTCCAAAAATATAATTAATTCAAGTCTTTAATTAATTAAATAATTAAATTCCTATTTATTTAATTTCTGAATTAAATCGGGGTATCACACCTAACATTTGCTATGCAGTTGGAATGGTCAATAGATTTATAAGTAATCCAAAGTGGTCCCATTATCAAGCTGCTGTCAGGATTCTGAGGTATATAAATGGAACTCTGAAATATGGAGTGTTATTTCCCTCTGGAAGAAAGACAAAACCAGAATTAGTGAGTTATTTTGATTCTGACTAGTGTGGAGATAGAGTTGACAGAAGAAGTACCTCTGGTTACTTGTTCAAGTTTCTAGGAGGTCCTATTTCTTGGAGTTCCAAGAAACAACCTTTTGTGGCTCTTTCAACGTGTGAAGTTAAGTATATTGCAGGCGTTGTAGCTGCATGCCAAGCTGTTTGGCTTCTGAATCTTCTGGAGGATTTGAAGATTATGATAGAGAAACCTCTGAAGCTGTTGATTGATAACAAGTCTGCAATCAATCTTGCTTAGAATCCAGTGTTGTATGGAAGAAGCAAACATATTGAGATGAAGTATCATTTTCTCATAAGTCAAGTGCAAAAAGGAGTGTTAGAAGTTCTGCACTGCAGCACCCAGAAGCAGCTGGCAGATGTTTTGACAAAGGCTATCAAAACAGACCAGTTTCTTCATTTAAGAAATGAAATTGGTGTTGTTAGTTTCTGATGAATATGAATAAAGGGATGGTGTTGAAAGTACTTCATATCCAGAACTTCTGAGGGTCAGTCAAAAGTTATGATGATCAGAAGCAGAAGCTTCTGATATTGCGTCCAGAAGGAATTGAACTTCTGGAGAATAATTTAGTATTTGCTATTTTTAGAGATAACTTAGCTGTGAAGTTATCTTCTTTTAGGGCTTACGTGACATCCTTACTTTTTGCTACTTTTGTGTATAAATAGGTGTTCATATGTTTCATTAATATCAATTCATTCCTTTTATCAATCAGTTGCAGTCATCTTTATCATTTATTATTTCTCTCTTCTTCCTCCACTTTCATCACCTTGCACCAACAGAAATTCGTGTTTTCTAAATAGTAAAAAACAATTCCAGTATATAAATTTAACCAGCTCATGCTCCACTTCCAGAAACAACAATAATTATGCTTTGTTTTTTCATTTAAATGGTTCAATTTGCAATTTGATATCAAAATGAAAAGAAAGAAAATATGTCAAAATGTCACAAATACACTCAAGATAAAAAATAAAAAAAATAAATGAGAGAAAAATTTCAAGAGATCTTATGAATTTACAGAACATGATTCCGTTGATACGTGTCAATAGTAATGACCTTAATGTTTAATAGCTAATTTGTCACGTATATTAACTGATGTTTGAGGAAAACAAATTGAAAAGACATATGTATTTATTACATAGTTAAATGGTTAATTTAACATAAAAAAAGTAAAAAAAAATCAATTTAAACTCAAAAATATAGTTAAGAGAAAAAAATTATTTTACCTTCTTTAATATAGCAGACTAACTTCTTTTATCATAAATAAAAAATTCAAATAATCATTTTTTAAAATTCATTTACTTTACATTTTAGCTCATTTACCATCTCAATCATTTACATTTCCTATATCACAACTCTTTTATCTTACTCTTCTTTAAATTCAATTGCCAATTTATTACCCTTATTTATTTCCCCTACAAATCAATCCGCAAAATACTTTTCATTCAATTTCAACCATAAAATACTAATTCAATTCAAAGATATTTTCAAAATTCATCATCAAATGTACTATAAGACAACCCACATATCTATTCAACTCCACAATAACTCTCATTTAAACCAAATTTACCAGTAAACATACCCTCTTTAGATATTTTATTCTCAAATACCATAACATGGCCCTTTTTTTAGGTAATAAATAACATCATCACTCTATTAACAAATGAATATAATAACAAAATATCGTATGATATTTATGTAGGCAGAAAAGCCACACAAGTGTCGAACCTATAAAGCGAGTACAGCAGTTTCCACACTTTCCTTCAAAGCCTCTTAGATATTTATTTATCACTTTTTCTCCCTAAGATATTTATTTCATCATATCACACAATAAATTCCCAATTCCAACCTCTTCTAAATTCAAACACCATCTTCATCTTATACTCAAATTCTCTTCTAAATTCTTCTGTTGCTATGGACTCTTCCACGACGTCGTTTTGGACTGACGAAAAACACGTTAACTACCTCAACACAATGGAAGCTTCATTCGTTCGTACAATGTTCCAAAACAAAACATCTTCTTCAAATCACAACCGTCCAATTCTCAGACTCGATCGCTTCCTTCCAGATAGTTCTGAATCAACGCTTGATCTGAAACCTCATAACCGAAGCCGCACCAGAAAATACCATGCACCCTCCTCAGGTATATAACAACGTTTTATATTTCGTATATTCTCCTTATCCTTCACCCCCGCGCATTTTAGCAACGATCGGTTTTGTTGTTAAGGCAGCGTTTGGATTGCACATTATTTTATTATTTAACTTATTTTTCGTTGAAGGAATTATGCCTGGCGGTGGGTTGACGTTGTTTTTTAGTATCTAAACCAAACAACACGTACAATGGACAACTTATGCCTTAGATATTTGTATATTATAATAATATTTATTAAAATATATATAATTATATATAATATTGGAATTTGGATATTATATTGGCCATCTTATTAATATCATTAATATTAGCTAGGAAAATATTCCTTCATTTCATATATTTTTTAAATTATATAATTTCATAAGTTTTATGGAGAGAATCTAACTCTAAATAATATTGATAAAAGAGATATTTGTATGTTATAATATTTTAATTTTTTTTCCATTTTTTAATCATTCAATATAATTTTAATATATAGAGAACTTGATTGATATGAACTCAAAAATTAAAAGAATTGTTTTGTACAACAACTTAATTCGTTTACATTGGTTAATCACAATTGTTTATATTTAAAAAGTTTGATTTTCATTTATTAATCAATAATTAATAATTATCTAATAATGTAATACTAGTTTTATATTAATAGTGTATACAATTTAATAGATTATTCCATTTTACTTGACTCCTTTTTTAATTCAAACTCTTAATTAATTTTTGTAATGATATTAGGATTGTTTTTTTGATAGGATAAAGGGCATGCGTCCAAAGAAAAAGAGTGATTTTGTTATATTACTTTTTGAAACATTTCAATAAATATTTATATTTACGGCTGATTAATGATGTAGTATTTGTTTTTTATTTTTAAAATAGCACTTTGAAAATATCTCTGCTTTTTTTAATATATTTTTTTGTTGATGAAAAAAATATCTAACGTATGATATTTTTAGACCGACTATGCTTTTATGTTTTGAGATGGTTCACTTTATTGACTATTTTTGAGCCTTTCCTTTCCACAGATTTGATTGGTCCAACAACGCGAAGAACGCGGAGGAGAACATCTCAGCCGTTCAATTCATTACAAGATCAGGTATCTACACGTTGCCATGTTTTAATCTTGTCACATTATTATTTTTCTTGTCTAATTAATATTTTTTGTGATACGCAATTAATTTTTTCATAACTTATTTTACTCATCAAACCTTTACATTATTTTCCCAATAAATTCATTTACTATATTTTTTTCAAACTGTTTACTTATATAAATATTTACATTAATATACTATGAAAAATAAATAAAATATCGTTATTAATTTTTATTGTAAAAACACTTTTTCACTTTGATTATATATTTTCTTGGTTAAATAAAAAAATCAAATGCAACATATATTTATTTATTGGTTATTATAAAAATGAAAGGTGTACTATCTTCTCATATTTGTATATTCATCAAATTATAAATTATTAAACATGGCCATGCAAAATTTTACATGAAAAAAGATATTTATTTTTGGTGGGTTTGTTTTACGCAATATTTTTTGGTTTTTGAAGGAAATAAGAAGTTAGAAAAGTAACAAATGGTTGATTGCCATGTGTAGGTGGTCCCACACGTAGAAAACGAAAGCAAAGGTGGTTATAATGATGACAGCGACAAAGGAGCTGATAGCTAATGTTTATTGTACTTCTTCTACTGATTAGCAAGTTAATTATCAACCATTCAACAAAAGAGATCCATATTTTATTTTTTCATTGGTAGTTTATTATAATGATACTATCTCTTTGATTTAACTATCATTTAAAGTGTATTTAGATGAGTTTTAGCTTTCAAATCTTATTACTTCTTCTATGTATTATTTGAAGGTGTTACTTGAAGGATATAATTAAGAAATCAATTAAAAGTGGTAACAAATACAAATCATAATGGTTAGAGTGGCATGTGTTTGTTTGCACGTTGGAAACGGTAGAAACACCCGCTTTTGTAACTGTATTGGGATGCAAAAATAGAATGAAAAAAAAATAGATAGTAACATATGCTTAGTTGTTATATTTGATTAACAACTACTGAAAAATCATATACCACAACAGAGTTTAGAAAATAGATACAACCATGATTGACCAATTGTTATGAGGTAAGGTGTTATTGTATGTGTGATATTTTTTATCTCACTTTCTATCACGAGACAATTAAGTAGTGCATTATATATCAGAATAGTTATAGTATGCAATCGTTGTAATATAAAGTGAAATGTTGTGAGTTCGAAATCTAGTGATTGTGTGATTTATTATATTTTGCATTTTATCTATAACAACATTTAATATAATAACTATGATTAAATATCTTTCTTTTTTAGTTTATTTTATTTTTCCACATATTACAAACTTGTATTTTTTTCATAATTAAATTTTATACAAAATATCAGGTATATTATAATCAGTATCCAATATATAACGTGTATATATATTAGTAAAATATTTTTAAAATATCAAATGAAGTAATTAAAATATATTTACAACCATTAAATGACAAAATCATATAGAACTACTCTCCTTTTCAACCAACTCATTGAAAATAAACGCTAAATATTTACGTGCGTCTTTTAAATCATCAGAAGAGAAAGCTATAAACAAGTGAAAAAATTGAATATCACGTGATTTGAATTATAATAGCAAATTACTTGAACATTAATATATTAATATATTATTGTAAACCTATTTTATGAATAGCACATGATTTAAATTATAATAACAAATTACTTGAACATTAATATGTTATTGTAAACTTATTTTATAACATTATATATATAGTACTCAAACTCGTATCCCTTGCTTGTTTCCTAGTCAACATTTCATGAATATATATATATATATATATATATATATATATATATATATATATATATATATATATATATATATATATATATATATATATATATATATATATATATATATAGTAAGTAATTCACTTATTTCGGGCTCACAAAATATTATTTTTTTAGAATTCTTCATATAATAAGGTTGCTCTACAACTCTATAGATTAAAAATAATTTAAAAATATTACACACTAATATAATTATAAATTTAAAGAAAACGTTAACAAAAGTCTTATAAACATAAATTTATCTAGTAATAATGTGTTTCATCGTAGGCTCAAGTGGATAGTCTAACGAACATAATGTAATTATCATATTCATCGGAAGAGATGATCAATTAAAAATGACCGTTGAATGAATAATTCAAGTAGGGATGGCAATGGACAGGGTATGGGTAGGGTATTATAATACCCGTCTCCATACCCGTGGTTGTAAAAAATCCTCGTACACGAGTCCATACTTGCTTGGGTTACAGTATTAGCACCCGTACTCGTGTATTCTGGATATGTAAGTACCCATACACGTACCTATTACCCGCATTTCTAATAAAATATATATATATATATATATATATATATATATATATATATATATATAAAATATCATATTTTTTTAAGTTGTTAAGAACATTTAAATTTTTTCAATTAACTTATTATTGAATTATTAAATATAATAATATAAATTAAAGTATATAAATATATATGATGTGCGAGTATGGGGAGGGGTGGGTACTAAGGTGTCCATACTCGCTTATTTAATTGGATAATTACCCGAGCCCGTATTCATTTGTGCGAGTTCTTACCCTACCCGTTGTGGGGATTTTTGTGGGTACCCACTGGGGATGAGTCAAATTACCATCCCTAAATTCAAGCATGTATAATTAGTATTTGGTAAAACATAAAAACTAACTATAATAGAGAAATCAAAATTTTGAATGATGCTAAGTAACAGAACCCCGCGCGCGCTATATGTGATGTTAACAAGTCTTTAATGTTTTTTGGAATATTATTTCCAAATAGTACTCTAATTGGATCCAACAATCCATAAGTATCAGATTTATTTAATTTTATACAAACACGGTGAATGTATTTAAATAGTTAAACAAAATATAAAAGACATCTGAGGAATTATTTCTATACAAAACAAAGAATGTACCATAATGAGATATACTTATGTGCACTAAACTTGTAGTAACCCTACGTTCAACCATCAATATCCAACGATCATATGCTTTATATATTTAGGAAAGATGATGAAACTATTTAATCCCTCTATATCTGGATCATGTTCTAGTGCGAGAGTAAACATCTTGTCTTCGTGGCGCATAACGGTAGATAACATTTTGGAATATGATCCTTCAAAGGGATTCAATAACCTGTTATTGATCTTGTTATTACCTGCGGAGGCGGATGAACAACTCTCTTTTGTGCTTGCACCACATACAACATTTTTATCAGGAAATTTATCATCATCGTCATCATTTTCATTTGTACACTATGAGACGGTTCCACTTATACTCTACATCATAAAAAACACATGACCACAAAACAAAATTAACACAATATTCTCACTAGGATTAGAGGTTGCTCACTTAAAGGAAGAGATTTCTTTGTCTCAAAGAAAATATTGCCTAGATCTATTGCAGGAATCATGCCTCCTTAGTTCTAAGCCAGCTGTTACACAATTTGATTCCTCCATTAAACTCCATGATGATGGTGGCAAAGATTTTGACGACATTGATGCCTACAGAAGGTTAATTGGTTGTCTTCTATACTTAAATGCCACAAGGCTTGCTATCACTTTTTCTACTCAATAACTTAGTCAATTCTTACACAATCTAACCATGGCTCACTATTAAGATGCCTGGAGGGTCATACGTTACTTGAAGGAAAATCCTCGGAGAGGTATTGTGTTTTCCAAAAATCCAGAGCTACAAATCTTAGATGTTGACTGGGCTAGCTACCTAGACTCGAGGAAATCAACTTTTGGTTACTATTTTAACTTAGGTTCCTCCCTAACTTCATGGTGTGTGAAAAAGCAATAAACAATATTCAAGTCTTCTTCTGCAGCTGAATATAAAGCTCTTTCATTTGCCACGTGTGAACTCCTTTGGCTGAATTTCTTGTTGAAATAATTACAAGTCACTTGTTCCAAACCACTAGTTCTGTATTTTGACAGCCAAAGTGCTATGCATATGACCTCTAATCCATTTTATGACGGGCGTACCAAGCATATCGAGATCGATTATCACTTGGTTCGTGAAAAAATTCAACAAGTTTTACTCCATCTCCTTCCAATCTTGACGCACGAGCAGCTTGCAGATTTCTTGACCAAGGTATTACCTATTGCTGCATTCAACAAGTTTGTTTCCAAGCTTGACATGATCAACATTCACCGTGCTTAGCTTGAGAGAGATTATTAAGAATGATTAATTAGTAGCAAGCTAATTAGTTAGTTAGGCTAATAACAAAATTTCCCGCCACTTTACCTTTTGAACTTTTGAATATAAAATTAAGTTTCCCTCATATTTTGTAACTCAATTTTTTAGAATAATGAGAATAATTTTTTCTCTATCTGTATTCATTCAATCTTCATTTCTTCTCCTTTAATGCTTTACTATAGTTACTTCAATAACTTCAGGGAAAACTATTCCTGTTTGGGTTGATGAACTAGACTAATGACCTGCAAGCCTAAGTTACTTTTTAAGAGTATTATAAGTATTGTGATGTAGGAGAGGAAAAATCAATTAACACATGTCTTCTAGAACAAGTATATTAGAATAGAAGGTTCTAAGGGCTCAAAACCCTAATATCCAAAGTCTTAATCAAATTTACACACTTTATAATCTTAAAATACATCTCACATTTGCGTGCTTCTAATTTTAGCGGTCAAATCAATTAATTTGGTATTCTTAGAAAAACAAATAATAATTAGGGATTAAATGATATGCATTGTCAGTGTAAAAAAAATTTTACATCACAAATCATTCATATGTTGTAATTTAAATGTGATTAAAATAAAAGTCAAACACATATTTACATCTAACAATTATGATTAACTGACATTGTAAAATATATCTTTATACTTTCAGTGTATATCAATTAAAGAAAAACAAATATGACATAAGTTTGGGATTGGTTTTTCCACACCTTCAACATTTCGTATTGTCTTTCTCATTTGGAGGACATTTGGAATATTGTACTTGGTCACTCTCCTGAAGCTGAGTTTTTATTACTTCAGCTATTATCTACCTCCTCAATGGAATTTGGGATGCTAGAAACTCCGCTAGATTCAATAATTGGCGCCTTTTGTACAACAGGATCATTGTGCTCGTTAAGAGTCAGATTTCCAACATCGACAACCATTCCTCTCTTGCCTCTCACGCCTCGATGCAAGACTTCATCCTCCTTAAAGCTTTTGATGTCAAAGTTTAACTATCCTAAACCCCTTATATCAAAGAAGTCCTTTGGCAGCCACCTTATAGAGATTGGTTCACGGTGAACTGTGGTGATGTTTTTGTCTGTGGCACCAATTCTTAGGGTTATGACGGTATTTTTAGGAATTACTTTGGTGATTTTGTTTTAGCTTTCGCGGAACCTCTTGCTGGTTCCTCTTCCTTTTTGCGGAGTTTTAGGTGGTTATGAGAGCCATCAAAATTGCATTTGATAACAATTGGCAGAAGCTTTGGGTGAAAACGGGTTCCCTTTTGGTGACTCAGGCTCTCACTAACCCCTATTTCGTACCTTGGCAATTAAGGAGATCTTGGGCTAAACATCTGATGATTGTTGAAATATTTTCTTTTTTCATTTCTCACATATATAGGGAGGGGAATAGTTGTGCTAACTTTTTTTGTAAATATAGGCCTGAAGCCTCACAACTACCTCCTTCACTTATTTCGACTCCATACATTTGTTCATTAGAAAAGATTTTGTAAAAAGTAGGATCGATATATCTTTCTTTAGATTTACCAAACTTTGATTAGATTTTGACCTAGTTCCCATTTTTGTGTAGCTTCTTTTATTTCTTCTTCTCAATATATCACCGCTTATTAAAAATGTTTTTCTAATAATTAAATATTAAAAATAGCATAATTAAGGAATTAGATTAGCTATAAAAGCTTAAAATTAAGTTTAAGTTATTACATTTATATTTCTTCATAACGGTTGTAAATCAAATATTATTATAAATTTTTTTATAAGAAAACCAGTGAAAGTAGGAACTAAAAAATTAGACCATGACTTTTAGAATAAATGTCCAATGCAATATTTTCACTAACTATTTTGAATGTTATAATAATATTAATAACTTTATTATATGTTGATTAATATGGTGTTATTAATTAGTTGTATTGAGAAAGTTAAAATTCATGCTTAATTTTATAAGAACTTTGAATTTTGGATCAGATTAATTTGGTATATTTAAAGTGTTAGTTCAGTACTAAAAATTTAATTTATAAGTTTAAAATATTTAGTTAAAATTATTTTATATAAAAAAAATAATGAAAGTAGTAAGTCTAAAAATTTCTCAATGACTTTTAAAATACAAGTCCAATGCAATATTTTCATCAATTTTCTAATTGTTATAATAATATTGATAACTTTATGTGTGTCGACTAAGATGGTGTTATTTAGTTGTATTGAGAAAGTTAAAACAGAAAAATTACAAGAAAAAGATAAATAGATTAAATTATATATTTATACTGATAAATATTATAAAAACAAATCAATCTAATATAAATTTCTTAAAATTATAATTTAAAAGAAAAATAAATATGACATTTTTTAAATTTTATTTAAAATAGTAAAGTAAAGTCTACATTTAGACTGTATTCCTATTGGACACCCATAAAAATATATAATAGATATGTAAATTAAAGAAATACAAAAATTAATATACAAAAAATATAAGAAATAAAAAAAAAAAAGTGTTTTCATCAAGGAAGAAGATATTATAAGAAAAAGTGAGCAGTATCTACTCTTATTCTGTGGCTCAGGATGATGACACTCCTACCGGCTACCACAGACATACATGACCTTTCCATTTAACTGATCAATATATATATATATATATATATATATATATATATATATATATATATATATATATATATATATATATATATATATATATATATATATATATATATATATATATATATATATATATCTTTTATTTCTTTGCCGATTTACTTTATTATATTGAAAAATTAGTAAGATTCAATTTTTTAAAATTCGGACATATCATTTGATCCATTTAAATTATTGAATAATGAATTAATGGTCGGATTAGTGAATTACTGGTTAGTCAGTATAAATTTTAATAATGATAAAAATGTAATTTTTTTCAAAAAATTTATTAGTTTAAAATATTATTATATTATATAATTAATTTTTTTAACTTTTAAATTTATTATTATAGTGTATAATTAATATTAAATAAATTTAATAAAAAATTTAATATAATAATTATAAAATATGTATATAATTTTTTTCTTTAATCAATTTAAAGAACAAAGAGATTACGGTACATGTTGTAAAACTATAATCCTAATAATATAATCCTAATAATGTTTAAAGACTAAAATTCTGATTTTTAAAATTTGAATTTCTTTTATAATTTTAATATTGTTTAGTTATTATAAATAATTAATATAATTATAATTATTTATAAAATTAAATTTTAAAACAAAAATGTCCAAATTTAATAAAATGAAAATAATAGATCAAAATTATAATTAAGTTAAAAAATATAAAAAGATCAAATTTGTGGGAATCAAAAAATCTACATGGTTCAATTTCTAAATTTTAAAACTATGAAAAGATTAGAGATATGAATAATTGATTAATGTGAAATAATTTTACGACATGATTATCATACTACTAATACATTAAATTATATTGACATTTTTAAATTAGAAGTGTGACGTAGTTGAAAAATAAATTCTATTAAATGACAGTCAGTAATTTTGATCTGTATTTTATTTTTGCTCATTCTAGGAAACAAAGGGATGGAAGATATTTATAGTTTACGTGAAACAATATCAACAATTTATGCTATTTCCATGTATTGAGAAAAAGATATATTCCTGTTAAGTAGCATGCGTGGAGACTCCTGAGTGGTGTTGTCACAATGATACGAAATATATATAGACAATGACAGGATATGAATATGATAGAGATGAGGATTGTTAGGTAAATGTATTCAAATTCGAAATTCCTAGACCTACAAAATCATATTGTATCCGTGATCTTTTCTTGGTTTAGAAAAGTGCTATCTCATCTTTTATATGATCCAATAAAAAAAAGCTATGTCTTTTATTGCAAACTTTTTCATTTCGACGACTCTTTATATATGTGAATTAACGTGGATGGGAAATATAACTTAATGTTTTATTTAGTTAGTGGGGTAGCCTTTTTGAAGAATTTTGCAAATGGAGAAAGTGATTTTAAGACAATGTAGGATTGTTTTATTGCTCAATACCTTATTTTTATTTATAATCTTATCTTCTCTTTTTTTCCGCCTAATATTTAATATTTATTTAATTTTTATTCACTACAATAATTTTGTTTAAGGATATGTATAATAGTTTGGTTATTCAACACACATTTTTTTCACTTTTTATATTCCACATCTTTTTTTTATTTCTTCCACCTAATAATTCAATACACATTCAATTTTTACTCACTACAATAGTTTTGTTTAATAAAATTCAACACCCTATCCTACCACCATTCACAATACACTAATAATCTAAACATTCACAACAACCAATAAAATTTTACAAAATATTTAATGGACCCTACTTTCTCCTAATTCAACATGTTGAATGTTTTCAACACTAATTAATTCACCTCACTTTCAACACTTCATTCAACACCTCATTGCAAGCATTCAACTATTGAATTTTTTTTCAACACCTCCATTGTATATAGCCTAATAAAAGTCAATACCACATCCCATCACCATTCACAACATACTAAAAATCTAAATAATCACAACAACCGATAAGATTTTGTAAAGTGTTATATGTGCCCCCACTCCCTTTCATTCAACATGTTGAATCTTTTCAACACCAATTAATCCACATCATTTTCAATACTGCATTCAACACTCCATTGTAAGCATTCAATTATTGAATAATTTATCCAACATCCTCATTGTACATAGTCTAATAAGTAAAACTATGTACAGTCAGTCGACTCGATTCAGGTCGGACTTTGACTTTAACTTGGGAAAATTTCCAAGTAGATTCAACAATGTAAATAATTAAAACCATACATGATTAGTTGGTTTGGTTCGATTTCAAGTCTACCATAGGGTTCAATAAGACTGGTTCAATTTGAAGGCTCGAATTCAAAGACTTAGTCATTTAAAGATGAAGAACAAACAAAACCCTATCAAGAGAATGCACGTTAGAACTCCATTATTACGTTCATTATGATTGTTAGAACCAATTGAACGGTCTCTCGTACTTCACGCCACATTCACCACGAGAAGTTTTAACCGTCGTTAACATTTGAACATGATCACACACTACAATTAGGCACAATTCATTCACTCTTTTAAATTATACTTCTCTATCTTCAATAACTTGAGCGTTTAAGTATTAACTTTGCAAGTACACCCATTACTTCACCTACCGAAGACTTATTTCGTTGTACCAAAGAGCTTTTACAACGATATTCATTGACACACAATCAATCTTTTGTTCCACGTCGGAATAGTAACGCCATATGTGGGAATGGTCTTTTGATTCTCACAAAATTCTACGTCGAATTCATCAGATCCTTTCCGTTGCGGCGTTGAAATTGATAACACGAAATTATAGCGTTTATTCAACTTAATTCGCATAAATAATGTTATTGTTTTTCCTTAATTTACATTGTTTTATTTCAATATTACACTGATATCTATTGTGTTTCAGGTATTGATTCTATTCAGAAATGATCAAGAAAAGATAAGAAATCAAGGAGAGTTATGTGGAAAAATCATTTAAAGAAGGCAGGGAGGTTAAAGTAGCACAATAGGGGTGAAAGAGTAATGGGCCAGCAAGTAGCTTATATAACATACGAAGGCCCAAACGAGAAAGCCACGAAGCGAAGCCCTTGTGCAAGAGGGCACCCGCCCCACTCTCCTTTGCATTAGAGGGCGCCCGCCCCACAGCCTCTACATGTTGGACGCTGCCACGTGGCCAGGACGCCCACCCCACTGCTTGTGGCCCCTGCCACAAGTTCTTCTTCAAGTCAGTTCAAACGTGCCTATATTTCCTCCGCTTCTTCAGCTTGTTCGCTTCGATTTAGGCTCAACGAGGAAAGTGGAACGTGGAACGGAAAGAGCGAGAAAAGAGGAAAAAGGCAGTTACAAACTTAAATTATAAAGAGAATGCCTTGAAAACCAAAAAGGTTTAGGAGAATTTCATATAGTTTTTAGCAATTAATTTTTCAGCAGTTCCTTGCATTCAAACTCTGCAGTTTCCTTTTCGTTAGTTTTAGGCAGTTTTATTTTCTCACAATAGTTTCTACACTGGGAACTATTGTGTAATTTTTACGGGATCTATCCTTACGTTAGATATTAGTTTTTATTTCCTTGGTTAGTCGCTTTAATTATTATTTCAAAGAACAAATCTAGCCGGCTTGTGGTGGAAAGTTCAGTACTTGAAGTTTGTTCTAGTTTCTAAATTTAATATAATTTTCAAGTTTCTATTTACTGCTTTGATATTTATTATACATTGTTTTGTATGAGAATTAATAACATGTTGGTATCTACTATTTTATCGTTTGTTATTTATTGCCCTGCTCTGGAAATTATTACTATGTCTGGCTAAATAGTTTAGGTGTGGGTATGTAGGTTTAAATCGAATTAAGGGATCCGAAATAAATTGGCCAAATATTATTTTTATAAAAAAATTTCTTTTTCTGGTTTAGTTTTCAGTTATAATTTTTAAAGGTTTTTTATGGAAGTAAGAATCAGGCTAAGGTTAAAATCAATAGAGCGAAAGTTTGAGGTTTTCAACCGGATAATGATTACTAAGCGTTGGTTTTAAATACAGTGGAAGCACTTTAAAACGAATTAGGTTTTATTTATTTTCAAAAAGTGTTTTTAAATTCGGTGGGACAGTGGAAGCCTACGTTAAGGTTTATTAGCATAATCTAAGTCAATAGAACGGAAGTTTGAGATAAGGATGTTTAAATAAATATTGCTTACTGAATTTAGTAATTTAAATTTATCGGAAAAATTGGCCAACAAACCTTCGGATCGCCTAAATTGATACCTGCATACCGATACTCGTTTTATTTATATTTCAATTAGATCTAAGTTTTTATTACCCAAAAATTTCCCCAATTAATTATTCGATAGCTTTAGGTTCACACTGTAGATTGGAGTTATTGTAATTTGCATGGTTACCATATTGACTACACGATGCTTAATGTATGGCAGCGAATGTCGCTAAGCTTAAGGTTTTGTAATATAGATGGTTCAGGTGAGTAGTGAGAAGAGACTTAATTGGAAGTTGAAGGAAAATGTGAGTAGTGAGATGGAGAGGAGGATTCACAAAATAAGAGCCAAATGGTCGGTGAAAAGAAACACAATGTTTGTTTGAGATCTGGCTTTATGGAAGCTGCACGTATGCTGTATATTTTTAGAGTCCCACATCAAAAAAACTTCATCAAATAGAAGTGTTTATAAATTTATTCAATCTAGTTTTTATGTAAAAATGAAGTATTTGGCTTAGTGAGAAGATCATGGGCTTTAGAAAAATATTAATCCCTGAATTATTATTTTAATAATTACTTTATAAATATAATTTAATAAAAAATAATAATTCAAGAAAAATTAATATAAATTAATTAAAAAATATAATATATATAAAAGACGAAGAAAAAAAAAAGAAATTCCAAGAAAATGTGAAAAAATTAAATCAAATTAAAAATAAAGAAATTCCATGTGGCTCATAAAAAATAAAATAAAAATCAAATTTTACTGCCAAATCATTAAAAATACATCCTTCTTCTCATTTCTCTCCAAATCAATCCATTCATTCAAAGAAAATCTCAAGAAGGGCAAAAATCACCATTCATCGTCTTCATTAGAATTATATTCTTATAATCATCATTAAGAATACTTGTCATAAAATCAAACCCTCACAAATAATATTTAGTTGAGGAAATAAAAATTCAATACTCATCAAATATCAACCAACCATTCGAAGCAATTTATTTTACAACTAATAAAATTTCAATAGGCCAAAATGGTAAACATTGAAACAACATCATTGTCGTAAGGTATGTAACCAAACCAAGTTTTAGAACCATCAGTTTTGGCCAAACTGGCCTTGAGGTGAGCATCCCCATTAGACAATATGCTCAAGAACATCACAGAAGCAAAGTTTCAAGAACCTAACAAAGACCTACAATCAGACATTATGTGGTCAAAGTTTGCAGGGAATAACATAATAAAATTATGGCACTTGAAATACATATTAATACTGACCCAACATCAGAACACGGTGTCAAGGCATATGTTGAGACATCTGTTCCTGATATAGAATAATATCAAAATATAAAATAATTGCAGAATAATAAATAACACAACATATTGTTAACCCAGTTCGGTGCAACGTCACCTACTCTGGAGGGATATCAAGCCAGGAAGAAAATTCACTATGATAGTAATAGATCAGAGGCT
Source organism: Vicia sativa (assembly GCA_021764765.1). Taxonomy (NCBI): domain Eukaryota; kingdom Viridiplantae; phylum Streptophyta; class Magnoliopsida; order Fabales; family Fabaceae; genus Vicia; species Vicia sativa. The sequence continues at coordinate 197,467,008 of CM038792.1, read as the reverse complement.
AAATAGTCTCAATTTATAACTTCTCTCATAATTACTACCTTGTGCAATTTCTACCTAGAAATCACCATCTAGATATAAGATCCCTCTCTCACTTCCGATCACCGCAGTGATATACCTACAACCATAAACCATGAGACTAGAATAGAAACTCAATAGAACATTATACTTCAAATAAACAATACTCAACTCTTTGCTTAAAAGCTCATGGGTGATAACAATACTTAGTCTTGCTTAAAATCTTCAACCAAGAACAATAACTAAATAAACAATCAAGTACAATAACTTGATAAACTATCAAGTAACAAAATGTCTACCTCACTGTATCAAAAGATACGTGGGTGACTTACAAAAACCACAAGAGACTCTCAAAACCTAACAATTAGAAGTCCCCTGATTTTACAATTGTGAAAAGTTAAATTACATTAGATTAGGTCTTCTCTTTAAATACACCTCAATAATTCATGGGCTTCAAAATCTTCACCTAAATATTTTTTGATCTACAAGTTGAGGGCTGCACCAATTATGCAAAAAAATCTCCTTAAATCTTGGAACAAATCTTTAATACTTATAAACTGTCTCAATGTCCAATTTTAGAAACTTTAATGTTGTTGGTAATTTGATTCACTTGTTCCAGATTAAATCATCTTGACCTGTGCAAATCATTGAGATATATCCAAAAAAAAAATCACAAAATCAAATTAAATATGTCAAGATTTAAAACAACTTGTAATGTTGTTCTTGTACAACATGTCACAACATCTGGCAGACCATTTTTCTTCAGAGTAACCTTCACACTCTACTGTAGCAGTCAGATCAAGATGTTATGACACCTTGATTAGCATATGTCATGAACCATGTTTTAGAAAAATCGTTGCTGAAATTTGATTACTAGCAACACTTGCAACACATGTTAATACTGATGACCCAACATCAGAACACAATATCAAGACATATGTTGTGACATCTGTTCCTGATACAAAATAATATTAAACTGTAAAATATAAATTATAGAATGATAAATAACACTGAAAATTGTTAATCCAGTTTGGTGTACGTCACCTACTCTCGGAGCTACTAAGTTAGGAAGGAAATTCATTATGATACTACTAGTTCAAAGCCTAAATAGTCCCAGTTTACAACTTCTCGCCAAGTCAAACTTTATTTTTATATTATTTTCCCTTTTCTCCTAGAGAACTTTATCTTTATGTCATTCTTATTTTGTTCACTTGAGCTTTATTTTCCTTTTAAAGACATTAATAATGCACTTGAATAAATAAAATACTTAAGGCTCTCTTTGGACTATGGTGACTATCCATTTGCATCTTGGAGTATTTTGATTTTTGGACCTTAGGACAGGACCTTGAGACTTTGAAACCTTGGGACCTTATTGTTGTTTTGTTTGTGTATTGGGAAACTTTTATGTGTGCATGTGTTACTTTGAAATTCATCTGATTCAAGAATAACCCATCTAAACTCTTTGTGACTCATCTAATACTAAGCTTGCAACTGAGACATTATTATTCATATGATGCTTATTACTTGATTATGTGGCTTTAGTCCAAAGGAACATGATGCATTGTTTTACTTGTGTCAAGATGATTTATCTTTTTTGTTTAGACCTTTCCTACCTTAACTTTTACTTTAGGCTTTAGGATAGTCCCTTCATCTCTTTCCCATCTTCTTCAATTTTCAAATCTTCTCCTTCTTTTTTAAAACCTTCTTTGCTTTCAAACTTAAACCACCTTCATTAAAAACAGTTACTTTTTCTAGTGCATTTTCAAAAACCTTGTTTTAATCAAACTTTAATCCATTTAATCAAAGTTAAACTTGTTTTTCAAAGACTTAAAGACACAAAAAACTCATTGAAATCATTTTTCCATTTTATCTTTTATTTTAAGTTTTTTTCTTAAAGATTAGATATGAGTCATCTCCATGGTTGAGATATAATTCTCCCATGTTCATAAACTTGATTGATATGATGTTGAATCTTTTCTACTTGAAAGATCTAGTGGCATATTTGTTGATGTTTATCCAAGTTGGAGCACATCTTTCATTTTTAATGTAAAGATACATCATTCTCATGTTTATGGATATTTGGTTGAGTATTCTACCTAAGATGACAAAAATTTCTCTTCTCTTAAAATCAACCAACTGTTCACAGTGATTTCTGGTGAAACAACCGCTAGTCTTCCAAACTATTGAATAAGCGTTATAACTGTTATGTTATTCAATCCCTCTGGTAACTTGCAGGATCGACTAGATTGATCCTATGGGGTATCGGCCATTGGTATGAACTTAAGATAGAGATCCATATTTGAGACTTGTTTTTGGATGTTTCGTATAGGTTCAAGTACGTTTCGATTACTTAGTGATATGATCAAGTAAATAATGTATATTTGGTTCGAACAAACAAGAACATTCAAATTCGAAATGGCAAGAAAGTATATAAATGCAGCAATATTCAAATAAACTCTTAAAGTGTAAAAGATTTTCAAAGTAACTGCGCGAAACGTAAAAGACAGGAATGTAAACAAATGTATAAAAGCTTTATGGGAAATAACAGCGTTAATGTAAAAGTTTTTGGAAAAGTAAAGAACTTCAGCGATGGTAGAAAAAACATTTAAATGAAATGACTTTGAAAGTAAAGAAACTTAAAAGACATTGATGCAAGATAAAGTTAGACTGGAAGGATAAAGATACATTGTTGAACAATAAAGCTTTGGTGCAATCATACGTACATCATTCGTGCATTCGTTTCCCTAGCCATGTGGTATTTTGAATGTGGTGAATTTTAGTACAATAGATATGACACACGAAATCCTAACATTAAGACTCCTATTTATACTAATTCGACCATAGCGGTCGACCCATAAGATCTTGCCACGTTTAGAACATGCAGACACCATGCTTCTCTTGCTTCCACGTTTTGAACCGTTTCTTCAGCGTTTCAACTCCCTTTTATCCCTCGCGTTTGAATTTCAAATGTATCACTCACTTGATTTGAACCCATTTCCTCTTGTACAATTCTATTGCCCGATCGAGCTTGTTTTACACATATCACCATTATTTCCGTTCGACACTCCGAACTCAATACATCCATTCGAAGGGCTAATTCTTTTTCTTTCCAAACTATGACATTCACTATGTTCCCCTGAATACTTTAACATCATCTCATCTCGAGCTCCATGATCCTTCTTGAATCACAAGATATCAAAATCTTGACTAACAAAATGCCCCTTTAAAATATGTATTTGAATCCTTTTAAGAAATACTTATTTTAAATATATCCACAAGATTTTGATGTGACCACGAGTAATTATGACCATACAAGATTTCCATTATGTCAATCACGATGACCCCTAGGTTTCTGAACCGCTTTTACACAGTAAACACGGTATGGTGCATTTATTAAAAGCAATGATCACCTTTAATCATGCTTATTACCAATACTAACTTCACGCCACCTCACCGTGTATCCAACCCACGTCTCCCGTAACTTGGCATTAGTTGATGAGTGTTTCCACTTCCTCACTATAAAACCAAACAAACTTTAGTCTTTTCACTTTTCCACACTGAATCTTCTTTTCCTCTCTTTCTCGTAAAGAACCCTAATCTCTTTAATCAAAACCCCAACAATGTCTTCATCAACACCCTGTAAAAAGATTTCTAAGAAGAAGAATAAGAACACGAACAATTTTGGAAAGCAAGGTTGGCACTCACCAAGGTCAATCGTACTTATACGGGGAATCTCCAAAGAGCAAGAGCTCTTATACTCCTCTCGGTATTAATCCTACTAACGCTCGGAAGAGATTTGCCCTAATGGGTCCTCTTACGGTTTTGAGATTCTTAAGGATACACGAACCATATTTCCTTTTACGATTTCAAACCTTTATTCAATACAATGGAAACCCTAGGGTAGGGCGATAATGTCAATGATCCTGTTGCTCAAAGGACGTAGAAACTCCTATGACGCCCCAAAAGATCCTTTCATTCGGACTATGTTAAAACAACTTTAAACCATTTCGATCTGTCCAATGCGATGTAGCATATCGAGCGGTTCGCCAAAGTGGAAGTTAAGAAGTCACATCGATGGGAGGAATTAGGTATCTATAATTTCAAATTATCCAAACCAGGCTTCACATCATCCTATGTTATTCGCATCCAGTATTTACGGGATAGCACCTATAATACCTTCCACCTCCCAGGAGATGATCACACCCACTCTTCAACATAATCGCCATCAGGACTAACACCGTAGAAACATATGTTCATGATCTTTGAGGAACATTCAAGTATTATTGATTTCGATATTAAACTAGACTTCTCCAAATTCATTAGTCATTACCATACGAAAGGTGATAGTGTCTCGATGTTGAACACATTGCCTTCCTTACTCTTTGGCTATCAAGATCGTTTTGCAGTCACTTGGTAGCTAGTAGGTTCATTCCTCTAGCAAGAGATTTGCATGAGCAGGAGGATTAACTTAAGTGAACTCCGCTAGTTGACCTTTATGAGAGCACGAGATCACCGTTTCGAGCTTGAAATCTCATACTTCAAGAACATCTTGTTAGCTGGTCCCCGGTTGCTCGATTATGGCTAAATGCTATGTTCGAGTCTTTGCTCTCCACTGCGGATACTATTAATGAGCAAGATCCGAGATAGTTGATCGAAACATTGAGGGCACGGTGAGGAGGACTCCTAGTGATGACAAGGCCGATTTCAGGTTTCATTTTCAAAGTACATTATGCTTCTCTCAAACAACATGAATTTAAAGAAACTATGGCGCCTTTGCTTCGAGGACTCATGGACCATCATGGTTCACTATGTCTCTTCGGGTGCTAAATGCAAGGAAATCCAAGATATCTGGAAGGCCTTTTATTACCAAGACTAATCTCCTCAAAATTACTCCGACCAAGAACCGATCCTCTTATTTGCCTATCAACCTAACTTCGTTTGAGACAATTTAGTGCATGTCAATTAATACGAACCCTTGTTCCAAACTCAAAGCGCCATTACCTCGGTCGAACTTTTAAAGCCGAGATGCCAAGCTTCAACAAGAACAATATCAAGAGTTCGCCCAATTCAACTTAATCCCTTTCGAACTCCCTTATCTTGAAAGAGTTTTCTAGATTGGTGGATTAAATTCTATCAATCTTATATGTTTGACACTCTTACCATTCAAGCTAAACCGACTGCTGTTCGATGTGCGGTACATAAAAGAAAGGTATGTTGACCCATGCTCAAGAGATTAAAGCTTTTCGGACTTACTTGAAACTACTTATGATCCCAGCTGCAAACCACTGTATATCGAGCGGCTCAAACCTTGAGGGAAAAATTTAAAGAAAAATTTCTAAGTTCAGACTTCCTTCAGGGTTGTCACCTGAGGATAGGTATAGGTTGGCACTCGAGATGCATCCACCTAGATTTCCAAAACTACCTACTTCAGAATTGGCTCTGGCTTGGTTTCCTCCATATCCTTGGTGGTTAATTTGCGTGAAATGCTCAAATATAAATCCCACAAGAAACCAAAGCCATCGAGGCTGTGACATGGGCTCGATCTGGCTTCATAATTTCCAGACATCTTCGCTATGGCCTTTCGCCATGTCGATTCTTTCGAATGAGGGCTGCGAATGTTTGGGAAATCCCAAATATTTATTGCTTTCTTTGTTTTAACTTTTCGTTTTAAGCTTGATTTCCGACCCTCGGGATCAAGACTACGCGCCGAAGACCAAGGAAGGAAGCAGTTCTCAACAATCCTACGAGACAAATGATGGTGTGCACAAGTGACTCCAACAATCAATCCTGCAACTACAACAACGAACACCGCCCACTCCAACAACTACTCAAATCACACCACCCACAACATTTCGATTCAAGGTAAGCGACTTATCCGGTATTTGAAATAGGTCGATTTTTTTTGTAACTTAAGTCTAAATTGCGTTTTGTACCATTTCGAGAGTAAACTTCCTCAACCACTCCAAAAAGAAAAACTAGCACCATTGGGAGGACTCTCAAAGCGGAGAAAGTTCTCCAACGGCTTTGAAGAAGCGAAAAAAAGCGTACCAAAGGATCGGCGTCTGGACTTGATTCAAGAGATGTTGCTCCTCACACCAATCAAAATTCCACCTTCGACCTCCAACGTAATGTTGGAACATATAAACGATAACATATCTACGGATAACCCGGTGAGTTTACTTGAATTCTTAAAATGATTATTCGTACCTTAGTTATCGCTTTCTAATCTTTCTTTATCTATGTAGGATGATTCGACCCGGATCCCAACCACTGACTCCTCCTCCATGACATCCGCTCCGATTCACTCTTCTCCTCATGGGGATTCGAATAATCCATTGCAAAATAGAGGCTCTTCTAACATGGCACTCCCATGGAGCTTGATCGACACGATGATCAAGGCACGCCTCCTCTCAAGGAGACCAATGCAATAATGCTGAAGGCGCTACTGAGTGCCTCCAGAGGCTCTTCACCCAAAATCCCTCCGGGAATCCCTCAAGGTGTGAACAAATACCTCAAAAGAGGAAAGAACCACTGCCTCTCAGAGTGAAGATTCTAGCGAGGGAAGGTCGAGGATGAAGAAGGAGAAGACTCGAAAGGTTCGGCGAAAGGACATGCGATCGATGGTGATCGAATGATGACATCGAGGTGGTGGATTTGTTGATGATGGACAAGATGATGGAAGCGTCAATAATGGCGGTGATGGTCTTCGTACTAATGAGCAAATGGACTTGAAATGGATGTTACTCCATTACGTATGGAACTTCACGGGTCTTCTCATTGACAATGAAGAAGAATTAGCCAATTTGAAAAGAAATGACCTATTGGGTACATGAAGGCTAAGTTGGGTCAAAGGGATATTCCACTTTCTACGTTGGTCTGGTTCGACCTCTAATGCAATGCCCTCTAATGATAGGGTTGTACTTCTTCATAGAATTAGAAAAACAATCCTTGATGTGGATCTATTCAAGTGCTTAAACAAGATAGTACCGCTTGTTTCATCATGAAGGATTCTTGAACCAAGTTGACCTCACTACACTCTGGAAGTTAGTACCATCCTGTTCGAACTTCATCTTTGTTGGATAATGTATTTGGATGCCTCCTCCGGGATGAATCTGCTGCAAATAAAGTCCAAGAGAAAAGAGCTTCAATGGATCTTGCTTATGAACATGCTTGAAGCTTTGAAAGAAGTGAAGAGCAAGCCATGCATATTAAGCAAGCTAGAGACTATGAGCTTGATCTCAATCCATCCTCCTCGGGAAGCAGATTCAAGAACTTCAGGCTAAGATCAAAGAGGCCCAGCAGCAACAAATTGCCTACGAGTCCAACACCTTTGGGAATCGATTCGAAGAACTTCTTAACAAGGGCCTTGCTGAAACAGAAACGGCTGAGCAACTCAAAGGTGAAGTTGCCATCCTCGAAGGTGCCAAGCGCTTTACCCAACAAAGACTTGAGTCTTTCAAGAATATCTTCGACCGGATGAGGAACAATCCCCATTTTTGAATCTTGATTATTTTGTAACTCTTATATTTTGATTAAATGTTTATTCGTAGCAGCTTGAACAATGCCATTTTGGCAATTATGTTACCATTTGGCATTTCATTATAATATTGTGACTACGTCGTTAGTATTGAATCTCCTGCGGGCATGGTTTATACTTCTTTAAATACTTCCCATTTACCTTTAGGATTCGTTTATCATCCGCTTCTTCTATTTCATACGCATTGTTCGGCGTTTTGCTATTCGAAAGGGCCTTCCCATGAGGTGACCATTTACCCAATGCTTTATTCTTTTTGTCCATGGGCAATATGACTTTCCATACTAAGTCATTAACGTTGAATGTCTTACCTTTTACTATTTTGTTATATGCCCTAGCCACTCTTTCCTTTTGCCTCATTAGGATTTCCAATGCATGTAGTCGACTTCGTCTAACTCAACTAACTCATTCACCATCATTTCCCAATATAATAACGAGGGAGTTCATGTTGTCTTTGGATTGAATTGTAGATGAATTTCTCAAGCCGCATCATGGCCAAATGTTAGTTGAAAAGGTGTAGTATTGGTAGCTTCTTTAGGAGATGTTCTACAGGCCCATAGTACTTGGTCTAAAGTTTTATGCCAATTCTTTGGCTTTTTACCAATGTGTTTTTGATCAAACCAATTATTACTTTGTTGGTGCTTGACGACCATTTGCTTGAGCATAATATGGTGTTGATGTCAATAGTCTAAATCCCATCTCTGAGCGAACTCTTGCATCTTTCTACCATATCTGGACCCTTAGTACGTAGTTATGCTACGGCAATCCGAACCTATAGATTATTTGTTTCGTATGAATTCAATAATAGCTTCTTGATCTGCACTACTAGTGGTATCACTTGATCCACTTAGTAAAATAATCTATTCCTACCAAGATGTACTTGACCTTTAGGCGAGGATTGATTTCTCCTATTAAATCTAACGCCCATCCTCTAAAGGGCCATGGTTTAATGATCGAATGCAGCTCACTCGCGGGAGCATGTTGGATCCTGCATGTTTCGACATTCTTCACATCCTTTAGCTAAGTCTATGCAATCTTTGAGCATGCTAGGCGGTACATACCATATCGAAATAGCAACCACTTCATCTTGTGGCTGCTTGATGTGCCCCATGCCCCATTATGAACTTGATAATGCTAGATCGCCTCACTTTCTCCTAGGCATTTGAGCAATACACCTTCTTGGGTCTTTTGATCAATTCATTTCCCATAAGGACATATGATAATGCTCTATATTTCGTTTTCTATCTACGTTTAAGGTTGGATCCTTTAGATAGCTTACAATTGGGCTTGTGCATCGATACGGTGTTTATGGCTAACACTTGAATCTATCTTTACCACTACAACCTAACTTAATATTTTCTAAATCGATGGTGTTAGTCGGTAGCCATAACCCTACCTCTTATTTCGATCAACTCTTTAAAGTTTTTGTAGAGACTTTATAACACAAGCCAATTGTGCGGTCATTTGCTTCTTGATTCTCTATTCTTGGTATATGTTGGATATTCATGTATTGAATTTTTGATCAATCATTAGCTATGACGAAGTATGTCATCAAATTTTCCTTTATGCATTTATATTCCTTTGTTATTTGTTTGACCACTAACTCGAGTCACCTTTAATTTCGACTTTAGTTGCCCTCAATTCCAACAAAGCTTCAAGTCCAACAATAAGCGCCAGATTGACTTCATTGTTTGAGCAACGAGGGCCATCAATTTATACTTGAATTTTGTTGGAATTCCTTGGGAGAAATTATAAGAACTCCAACACCACTACCCTCTTTGTGAGTCGAACCATCAAAGTATAATTTCCAAGGTTGCGTCCCAACATAACCCATAATGGTCTTTTCGACCGGTGGGTGATCCACGATGAAATCGGCAATTACTTGGCCTTTCACACTCTCAAAGGCATGAAGGTTAAAGAATATTCTTAGGGCTAAAGCCCATTTACCCACTCTACTATGCATAATTGGTTTTGACATGTGTTTGATAACATCGAAATGAGAGGAGACATAAACATCAACTTTATATAATATTTAAGTTTCATACAAGAGAAGTATAAACATAGGCATAACTTTTCTATGTTACTATATCTAGTTTACGCATCATTTAGCACCCTACTTAAATAGTATATAGCTCTTTCGATGCCATTACTATCCTCTTGTGCTAACATACTACCTATAGTAAATTGAAGCAGATATATACGGTCTCATGGGCTTTCCCCATGAAGGTGGAGACAAGATAGGAGGTTGAGAGGTATCTTTTAATTTCGTCGAAGGCCTCTGATGTACTTGACTCCACTCGAAGGCTTGGCCTTGTTTTAAGCAGTAGTGGAGAGAATGCTTGAGTCTTTCCACTTAGATTCGAGATGAATCTTCTAAGAAAATTTATCTTCCCAGTGAGAAACTCTCTTTTGATGTGGGTGCTTTAGTCTCCATGATGGCTTTTGTCTTATTTTGGTTGATTTCGATTCCTTTTTATGAACCACAAAGCCGAAGTCTCACGCACAAAAATGCACATTTAAGGATTCATTTTCAAGCCATGTTTTCTCATTCTTTCGAATGATTGGCTCGAGATAGTGCGAGATGAGTTTACGAAGAGGCAGACTTGATGACTATGTCATCAATATACACCGCATAAAAGTCTCAATAAAATCGTGAAAAATGGAATCCATTGCTCGTTGGTAAGTGGCTGACATTTTTCAAACCAAAGGCATCACTACCCACTCATAGGTGCCTAAGGCTCTGGACAACGAAATCTTGTCTTGGCAACATCCTCTTGACAATAAAAATCGGTTATAACGAATATCCATCTAGCATGCTTAAGTATTCGAACCTGCGCAGAGTCTATTAACATTTACCTGGGCATGAGTATTGGTCTTTGGGGTTGCCGTATTTAAATCCCTAAAGTCTATGCATATTCTCGGGAACCATTTTCTTAATAACGCACTATATTAGCTAACCATTCGACATACCTTGTGGTTACGATGAACTTGCAATGACAACCTTTCGACCTCGACTTTAATCTTCGTGAGGGCGCGAACCTCCTAGGAGTTTGCTTGATGGGCTTCTTGCCATCCTTAATTGGAAGTCGTGCTCTACTAACTCTCTTTTCAAACCAGGCATTTCGTCATAGTCCCACGCGAAGCAATCTTTATTTTGCTTGAGGATTTCGATCACCTCTTGCTTGAGACTTGGACCCAGTCTGGCACTTATATAGGTTATTCTTTTTGTGTTGTCATCCCCCAAATTTACCTCTTCGAGTTGATCCTGTGCCAACATCTTAGCACCTATGTTTGTAGGATCCTTCTCGAAGCCCAGGGGTTTTGTATCATATATGGCATCCAGCCTTTGTTCTATTTCATTTTCTTCGCAGGGTGAGTCTTTCGAACCAGCCCCTTTCATGTTATTTTCTTCAACTATCTTCTATTTCAGCCTCTGAAGCTATCCATTTGTTCTCGATGTAGGCGAAATCCTTTCGAAGGAGGACTCGATCATGAGCACTTGTTGTCGAACTCCCAGCCTTCTGGCCGTCTTCTCGAAGTACCTTCGAGTCCTTCGTCTCCTTTAATTATTTTTCTATCCCAATACATGCCATCATGGCGAAGGGTCATATAATATTGTGCATCTCGCGTTCATCTCCTCATTTGGAGCACAAGGGCTATTCGTGCTAGATACTTGTCATAGTTTCTTTTATTGACTAGGTTGGTGTAGTCATGAAGTAACTCGATGCGCCTCGATGTTCTCCACTATCCCATCTTCTCTCCATAGCACTAACCTTTGGTGCATTGGAAGGAAGCCCCTACGCCATGAATCCATTCTCTTCCTAACAGCAGGTTGTAGTTGGCCTTGGCTTCGATTACCATGAACATGGTGGGCCTGCAGCTCGAACCAACGGTTAACTCCACTTGCACCACTCCCAATGTTTGACCAACTTTCCCTTCATAATTTGATAGAACCATGTTATGCGGTTTAACATCACTTTCTTGTATTCCCATCTTTTTTAACATAAAATGAGGCATTAGATTAACCGCTGCGCCTCCATCTACCAGGACCTTATTCACACCATGGGCATTAACCTTTGCTCGAATGAACAATGGCTTCAAATGATTCTTCATTGTTGGCTCTGGGTGTTCGAAGAATGCATTCTGCTCTTCGACGGCGCCATTATCCATGACATAATAGCAAACTGGCCTATGTTTCATCATATCAATGGTATCATCCTCTTCCTGTTCTTGATTTGGTTTCTTGCCCGAACTCGGAAGGTCTGAACACCACGTTGCGGTTTAGGTTGAGTGAGGATTCTCCTTGATTCGAAGTTATCTGTCGCATATCCTCATCTTCCTCCGGGTATATTCTTTTGATTCATCGGTTTCGTGTCGAAAAGTCTCCTACTAGCGGAGGTTTGTTTTGGGCTTGCTTGTCGTTGGTTTGTTAGTCTTGGACATCTCTTTCTTCTGGTCGAAACTACCTCTTCAGCCAGCATTTCCTTCTCGACCTTTCGAACACGTTGTTGCCTTCGCCATTGGGATCTTGACATGGGATTCTTCCCTTTATAGTTTTCCACCTCAACTCTTCTTTTCTTTTGTTGTTGAGTCTCCTGTACACCATGGCGTGGCGCGTTTCGCTCATTGCTTTTCAATTATCTTTCCCTTATTGGTTTTGGCGTGCGACCATCTATCGGTTGGTACTTGAGGGATTACAGATGTTACTCTTGAGCACCTTTGGGGTAAGGACTATCGGGCTTTCTTTGATTATGATTGGTGGAGGTCTTGACTCTTGACCCATTTCCTTGTGATTCCGGCATGGCGCGAAAGGAATGGTTTGAATGCCCTGCCATGTTTTGGTCATATCTTCTTTGAACACCTTGGGCAAATCAAACGCCGTTGCCCTTTATGGCGGTACTAAGAATTCAACACACTCTCTCGGTCGAGGATAGCATCTAAACAATTGATTGTCTTGGCGCGATTGGCGATTCGGCTCCTTTGAACTCTGCAATCCTCCGTTGCGGATGATCTTGCATCTGAAAGCATCATCTCGGTTTCCTTTGTGGCACACCATGAGGTAATTTTTAAAGCGGTATGCGGCATATCCTTCCTCCATTTTGTATTTTTCCTTCTCAAGATATTTCTCCATTTCTTGCATCTCGAACAAGGTTTCTCCACGTCCACCATATTAACATCCACCTCTCCATCTTTTCATCATCTCCCCAACTGACGGTTCGATGTCTTTGAGTTGTATTTTGAACTCTCAGGGAGTATTTCACCGGTAGTCGAATTTGCCACTAGGCTCCCCAGTGTCCCAAACTTCCTTCTTGGGCTTGTGTCCTTCTACCTCTCCATCTTTTGTATCCTCATCTCCCACTGATGGTTTGATGGCTTCGATTGGGATTTTTGCACTCTGGCGGAATATTTTACGGATAGTCGAATCTTCCAGGGTTCTCCCAAAGTATCCCGGATCTCTTTCTCGGGGAAAGTTGCTTTGTAATTTGGACCTTTTCTAATTGGCGCCTCGGACCTTGATGCTTTGTACCAATTTACATCACGACTCTCACGGCCCTCGTGCTGGATGTCCTTGAAACCAATGATGCGGCTTAGTGAAGCCTCTAGTTGTTGGTGGATGTCTTCGATGACTCCATTATTGACTCGATCGGTCCCACTCTCATTCTCGTGTCTTCATCTTTCAATGTATTGACCCTGTGCATTTCCACCATATTTATTTCTCCCATGCTGCGGGCTCGAGTAGTTGGTGTCGCAATATCCGGAGGATCCTCGTCTACCTTCATCTTTGGCTTATCAGCAAACTTTAGTCTGCCTTCTTTGATTGCATTCTGAATTAAGTCCCCGAAAAGAAAACACTGTGAGGTTTTGTGGCCTAAGAAACTATGATATTTACAAAATCCTCTTTTCTTTCTTTGATCTAAAGGAGGTATTTTAACATTCGATGGCACAATCAGTTGACCATCTTTGACAAGCAGGTCAAAAATCTCATCACACTTTGTCACATCAAAGGTGTACACCTTCTTTGGGAATTTGTCGTTTTTTTCATTTTCAACAATTTCTTTCCCTTTTGTGGGAACCAACAGTTTACAAGAGTAGGGTGGGGCCTGTTTTAACTCTGCTAGGTCCACTTCGACCTCCTCGAAATCGGGACAGTCTTCGACTTCCTCGGTTTCGACATAGGAAATTCTTTCTTTCTTATTACTTTTGAAAGCCCTGGCCTTCTCGGCCTTTAGTCTTTCGACTTGTCGAACCCTATCGCCAATGAGCCATATCTCTCAAGTATTGCGTATCTAATTTCTTTCGAATCGAATAGTCAAGGCCACCAGCGGCCATTTCGACTAATTCATGTTCGGGGACTACTGTGAAACATCTGGATTTCAATAGTCTGAACCTATTCAAGTATTCGTCTATGGGTTCAGTAAACTTCCTCTTAACACTAGCTAGTTCCTTCGGACATATCTTGGATTGTCCCATGTAGAATTGTTCATGGAACAATCTTTCTAAAAGGGCCCAGGTATCTATGGATCCAGGTGGTAATGTGGTGAACCAGGTGAAAGCATTTTTCGTGAGGGAACTCGGGAAATACTTAATCCTAAGGTTCTCATTATTGGCTATGTCTCTGCCGGTGAGATACGGCTATGTGTTCAATGTTGATTCGTTAGTATCTCCAGTGAACTTTGTAAACTTAGGGATCTTGTGTCCCTTGGTAAGTCCGTATGCATCACATAATCTGCTATGGGAGAAGCATAATTTGGCCTCTAATCCACTATTAATACCGTTTTGGGCCATTATTCTCTCTATCATGGTGGTTAGGTTATTTTACGCCAAGATATTATCATTTGAATTCTATGGACCACCGCATCAGCATCTTGGTTTCTACCTACCATAACTACTCCTCTAGGTTGTTCTTCTCAAAACGCCGGGGCCTCTTGCCTTTCGAGCCTGGCCCCTGGTTCCCCAACTCCTCTCTGTGGTTCCTCTCGAATCACTGGAGCATCATATCTTTCGATCCTCGCCACTGGTTCTACAACTCCCCTAAGTGGTTCTTCTCGAATCACTGGGGCATTTCCTCTTTGTGCCCTTGCCCTCAGGTCAAATTCTTCTCTAACTGGCCTATAGGGTGGGTCAATGGCTTGTTCGATGATAGGTGCGTTCGCTCGAACCACAGCCTGGTTCTGTCTACGCCTCTCTGGCGGAGCAAAGAAATCTGCTATTCGACTCATATTATCTGCATTTTCTCTATTCGTCACAGTCACGTTCTGAACTATTGGGGCAAAGATTTCTTGCATAGTTTGTGCTAATACTCCTATCATGTTATGGTTACTATCATCCATCAATTGCCTAAAAGCCATTTGGTTTTCTGTGGTTAAGGTGGGTAAGGCGCTATAACCCCCCAGACCTTGGTTATTCGTAAGAAATTGATTAACCCCAGATCCAGATCCTAATTGGGGTGATGCATTTGACGTCGAAGTTTGCAAGCCTGCCATAAAAGATGTTGGCATCCCATAAGAAGGGTTTTTGGGTCTATTACCCTCGAAACCGGTGGTCTAGTTTGTAGTGGGGTGGCGAAATGGGCTTGTGTCCTGGTTGTGGGACGGATCCCCAGGGGTAACCGATGGTTCTGTATTGCCCAAGATCGAATTGTTTGTTGACATGCCACTTGTTCCATTCGTGGCTATATTACTAGTCGAAGATGCAATTGACTGTGCATTCGAAGGAATCGCACTGGACGTTGCAGTCGAAACAGACGCATTAGTGCCTGTTCCATATGGGGCATTTTGTTCCCCTTGTTGATTATTTGGATTAGACATTCTATTATTTCGATTTCTACTATTAGTTATTCTACTAAGGTTCATATACCAATGAACTTTGTTTACTCGAAAGAAATTTTTTAATAATAATTATGGTTATAATTTTCTTAATTTATAACGGCCAAACTCTGTCCGGTGCCATTTTGTTCACGTGATTTACGGTGAAACAACCGCTAGTCTTCAAACTATTGAATAAGTGTTATAAGCTGTTATGTTATTCAATCCCTCTGTAACTTGCGGGATCGACTAGATTGATCCTATGGGGTATCGATCGTTGGTATGAACTTAAGATAGAGATCCATATTTGAGACTTGTTTTGGATGTTTCGTATAGGTTCAAATGCGTTTCGACTACTTAGTGATATGATCAAGTAAATAATGTATATTTGGTTCGAACAAACAAGAACATTCAAATTGAAATGGCAAGAAAGTATATAAATGCAGCAATATTCAAATAAACTCTTAAAGTGTAAAAGATTTTCAAAGTAGCTAAACGTAAAAGGCAGGAATGTAAACAAATGTATAAAAGCTTTACGGGAAATAACGTTAATGTAAAAGTTTTTGGAAAAGTAAAGAACTTGATGGTAGAAAAACATTTAAATGAAATGACTTTGAAAGTAAAGAAACTTAAAGACATTGATGCAAGATAAAGTTAGGTGGAAGGATAAAGATACATTGTTGAACAATAAAGCTTTGGTGCAATCATCGTACATCATTCGTGCATTCGTTTCCCTAGCCATGTGGTATTTTGAATGTGGTGAATTTTAGTACAATAGATATGACACACGAAATCCTAACATTAAGACTCCTATTTATACTAATTCAACCATAACGGTCGACCCATAAGATCTTGCCACGTTTAGAACATGCGACACCATGCTTCTCTTGCTTCCACGTTTTGAACCGTTTCTTGTTGCGTTTCAACTCCCTTTTATCCGCTCGCGTTTTGAATTTCAAATGTATCACTCACTTCGATTTCGAACCCATTTCCTCTTGTACAATTCTATTGCCCGATCGAAGCTTGTTTTACACATATCACCATTATTTCCGTTCGACACTCCGGAACTCAATACATCCATTCGAAGGGCTAATTCTTTTTCTTTCCAAACTATGACATTCACTATGTTCCCCTGAATACTTTAACATCATCTCATCTCGAGCTCCATGATCCTTCTTCGAATCACAAGATATCAAAATCTTCAGCTAACACCAACAAACAAATTTTGTTCATTTTTTAGAAGAACTATATGACTCTAATTTTATCATTTCATATGGGTGGTACGTAGGCCTGAGGCTCATTGAAGTCTTGCAAAATCAAAATTGTAAAAGAAATTTTTTTTATTATCTCCACAAACTTTTTGTAAACAACTATTTTTAGTCAAATACACATATTTTCAAAGAGATTCATGCGGAGTATCATAGATGTTCACGGTGCTAAAATATTCCATTTGCATAACCAACCCTCGTACCAAGATCTTTGTTTTTATAGTTTTTGTTTTAAAAACTTCTTTGGATTTTATTCGTTCTTTTTCCATTAATTTGGTAACAATAAAGTATGGTGGCAATTTTCAATTTGTGAGTTAAGTTAATCAATAGTTTAAGCTCAACTTTTCAGCGCTACAACACCAACTCGAGTTGGTGTAGTGATGTTGATGATAAATAATCCATAGTTGTTTTTGTATTTATGCTAGGTGGTGCACCAGTTGCTTTGAGCTCAAGAAAAGAACCAATAGTAGCATTATCTTCGTGTGAAGCAGAGTACATAGTTACTTCTCTTATGTGTATGCCAAGTGATATAAATGGTGAATTTGGTCGATGAGATTACAATGAAGAATCTTGGAGCAATGACCATGAAGATCGAAAACATGTATGTTATCAGTCTAGCGATGAATTTGATAGCACGTGGAAGAAACACACACATTGAAATGATGTTTCATTATCTTCGAGAGAAAGTATCCAATGGGAACCCATAATTGGAACACTACAAAATTGAGAATCAAATTGTAGACATCATGACGAAGGGTTTGCAGGTCGAACTTTTCAAGAAATTGAGAACTATGATGAATGTAGATAGCTTAGACATAATGAATTAGGCGATGTGTTAAAAGTGTAATTCTTTGTGTTAAAGCAAGTAATTATACAAAGTATGTTGTTGTTGAATTCTTCGTATGTCGAAGAAATCAATCGAAATGTAAAGTAGTTGAATGAGCTAACCTTGACAGGTTTTAGCTTAGTTAGTTAGTTAGTTAGAGTTTACTTAGTGAACAAGCAAATTCAACTATAAATAGGGAGGTACCCTATCATTGTAAGTTGTGAAGAATAAAAATTCAGTTTGAAAGCAGAGAGAAACTCTGCAGGATATCCTTCCTCTTCTCCTTTTCTCTCAAACCCTAATTTCTTTTCTTCCATAATTCATCATTCTTTCTTCTCAAAATTTATGTTCAACATAAATCATCTTGCAACCAAGGAATGGTTGATTCACCCGAGTGAAGAGATAAGAACAAGAGGCATAATTAATCAAAAAGATCGAATCTTGTTCATCGAGATTGATTTGAATTAGCTCCAAAGTTGAGGTTTAATTCCAACAAATTTCATATGAAAGCTAATGAAGAATTTATGAAATGAAGTAAAGAGAAATGGTTTAGATTCAACTATTTTACTTACGATGATAAGGAAACCATATTAGGCATAAGATGAGAATAATGTAGTGTACAAATTCAAAAATGATAATAAAAAGAGATGCACATGGTGAGATGCGTGGAAACAGATGTGCGATGCAATTGTGAGTGCGCATGAAGATAATAATGCATGGTTAAAGGAAGGAGAAACATCTTCCTCTATTTGTGAATAAGTTTTCTTTTGTCAAATGCTTTCAAGTTAGACATAATTGTACAAATGGACAATGAAGAATCAAAATGTACAAATCAAGGACATATTATAATTACAATACAAATATTTTAAAAAATAGAAAATAGTAAATTAAAGAAAACTAACTTATATAGAAAAAACCGAATTTCAAATAAAAACTAGATCTTCTCTGATCAAAAACTATTTTTATTGATCATAGAAATGAAAAATAAAGGTATTGGTGGATTTTACTTGTCACCCCTCTTTCTTAGTGCTTTTATGTTAATGCCCTTTCTAAAATACCGATGGCTTTGAAAATCACAAGTTGGTATCAAAATTTTCAAAATATTATCTGAAATTTTAAAAAAATTACTATTTTTACCGTAACAAGTAGTTGTCTACGGGGATTTTCAAATTTCTGGTATCAGGAATTCCAAATATTCGGGGGAAATTTATAATATGCTGGGAATTTTAAATTTTTCAATAAATGCCAACAAATTCTTAAAATTTGAAATTTTCGGTAATAGCATCTGTCAGTCTTTTCCCCTTTTTTCATTACTTTTTCTCAAAAAATTGAATCGGTGAAAATGCTACTCGACTTAATATATATACATATAATAACTTTCATACATATAAGAATATAGAACAAACTACGATGACTTTCTAATTATGTAATTCTAGTGACTAGCGCGACATATATATGCTGATTCTTATGCTTTTGTATCATCAGTACAATATTGTCTCCAACTGTCAGTGACGAGAGACAATCGACAATCAAGTTTCAACTTTACCTGAATTCAAAGATTATTGTTGACAAAACCAACAACAATGATTTTATGCCTACTCGTATACATAGGTGAAGCTAAGGCAAGAGGAAAAATGTGATGTTAAAGTCTTTTAGAAAGTAAGACAAATACTACATTTTATCTAGAAACAATAGGGTAATCCATATAAAAAATCGTCATTCATATCCTGCACACCCAAGTGTTTAACTCGTAACACATTCCTAATTGTAGAAATCGCGTTATAGTAGTAGCTTGTGTCGTCCATTTATCCATAGCAGAATCGAATCGAATATTGACAACAATAATACTATTGTCATTTACCAGTAGTTAGTGTCCATGTTAACACTTCAGACTGAGACTTAAATATTTGTCAATTACAACATATAAATATTAATCTATCAGCTTCGTAAAGACGAAAAATCAATTAAAAACAACATTTGTTGAATAAAAAACATACGACATCTATGGTGAAGAACTTCGTAAAATCTATATAAGAATCTGTAGAAAAAGTTGCTGACTATGGACCACACAAATAAAGAATTTTATCTGCAGTCATACCAGAAATTTAAAACTTAGGAAAATTTTTCAATATATCAAAAACTCTAAAATTTCTAGTAGATTTTGTTACTACCCGAAATTTTTTGGTTTTAAAAACACCGAAAATTTCAAATTTTTTGATAAATCGCCATAAATTTACTTTTGGGTTAAATGCACACCCCTGCTATATTAACGAGTATTAACTATTAAAAATGCCATGTGGATTTTATTATTTTTATTAGTTAAATTGTTAATTGTTAAGCTATATTAGCGAATATCCACTATTAAAATGTGACGTAGATTTTACTTTTTTTATTAGTTAAATTGTTAAGCTATATCAGCAAGTATCGACTATTAAAAATGCAATGTGGATTTTACTTTTTTTTATTAATTAAATTGTTAGTTTATTTTACGTTTTTATTTAATAATACAATTAATTTATTTTTTTAAAGTTAACTATACAATATTAATTTGGGTTTTATAAAGCAACATGATATAATTTATGTATATTAATTTGGGTTTTATAAAACAACATGATATAATTTATTTATTTATTTTAGTAAGAGAAAGGGCATAAGCCCTAACAATTAGACTACAATTATTCTAGGAGTATCAAAACCTCATAATATCACAATCATAAATCTCTCAAATAGACTCTAGATAATTCAACTAGACTACGATCATTCTAGGAATATCAAAACCTTAGTATAAATATTTTAAATAGACTCTAGATAATCCTTATAAAATATGTTATTAAAATTCAAATTACATCTCAATTTGGCTAATGCATCCGCACATCGATCCATCTCTCGATACTCAAATTACATCGCATCTCTCGATACTCAAATTACATCGCATCCGCACATTGATTTGCCTTTTGATAGAGAGACATCGATCCGTCTCTCGATACTCAAATTACATCGCATCCGCACATTGATTTGTCTTTTGATAGAGAGACTTAACGTCAATTCACCTCTCAATAGACATCATATAATTTATTTATTAAAAGTTAATTATACAATATCAATTTTAGCTTTATAAAGTAACATGATATCTTAAGCCAAATAACACTTACACACCAGCCCAATGTTTCACAAATTGAAATGTGTTGGATAATAGAGCTATATAAACACTTTCATTTCTTTTTCAAATTTTAAAGTGGGACTTATATTAAAAAATAAAAGCAGCTTTGCAACATCTATGCACTATATAATACTCCATATTCCCCATCATTTCTTCATATAGTTCTTTCAGGTACGTATGATTATGTATCTAATTATATATAATCAACATATATGATAATATGATCTACTTTATCATTGATCACTAAACTTCCAGCAACCGAGTATATACTGCATCATTATTGAACAACTTTTACTTGCTTTCTAAGTGGTTCATCAATGTTCTCCTTATTTTACTTTTCTGTTGTTTTACATCTGGCAGTCAGTTAGTTTGTTAGAACTGATGGTTGCTTCCAGGTTTGTAATTATTCTCCTTCACTATGATTTTTTTTTTTCATCTGTAAATGTCAGCACCCCTGCTTTATCAATTAAGTCAAATTCATCTGTTAGATTTTCACTGCATGTCAATCATGCTAGAACAATAATAAGCTCCAAAACAATGTACGAGGAAACTAGTAAAATTTAGAGTAATGTTATTTCAACACCCAAAATTTGACACCGTATGTGACACCGTATATCAATCATATACCAATCTCTCTATCTTTCTCTAACTTTTTATTTTATACACTTACACGAATTTCAATAATACACGACTAACACCTAAAATTTACACTAAACACCTTTTTGACACCTAAATTTAAATGTCAAAATATCATTTCTCTAAAATTTAATCCATTCGCACATACATAAGAGTTCATTTTTAATAGCTAAACATCATTTTTATAGAAATTCTCACCATCTGCCTCTACGACTCTATCAATAGAAATTTGAATTTTTTACAAATTTACCATCTTTTTTCATTTTAAATACTAAAATACCATACTTTTCCCAATAAATTCCAAAATACCATCTTTTCAAATAAAGAAATTTACTTTGAAATGCATCCGCCAATTGAATGGACGGACCTTCTTATTTTATTATTATTTTTAAATATTTTTTATTTACCTGCAGATTTTCTTGCGAAATATACCCTTTAGTGAAATTTTCTGCGAATTTTTCCACGAAAAATGATTGCTGCGGAATTTTCAACGAAATTTCCTGCGGATTTAAATAAAAAATTAATAGTATTTTTAGAGAATTTGCAGATAATTCCGCATGAATATATTTTCATAGAAAATTCGCAAGTAATGCTGTAGAAAAGTCCGCAAGTAATTAACTAATAAATTTTTTAAAAAAATAATCTTCCTCCGCCAGAACATTGGACGGTGGTATCTTAACATTTTTTTTATTTTTTGAAAAGACGTTAATTTGGTATTAAATTGGAAAAGTATGTTATTTTTTATATTAAATTGAAAAAGAATAGTAAGTTGATGAAAAACTCTAGAAATTTACTATGATTCTGAATCACTGACAGAAAGTAACTCGCTAGATCGATGATATTATTCAGTTCTGGTTTTGCAGTAAGGTTGATGGTGTGTAGATCGATGGTTTTGCAGTGGCACCACATATGATGCATGTATAAATAACTAGAGACTCTAAGAACTAGTCCCAATATAGTATTTACTTTCAACTATGTACATGTCCTTTGTTTACACCACACAAGTCATATAAATATCTATAGAGCCATGTACATAGTTGAAAGTAAATACTATATTGGGACTAGTTCTTAGAGTCTCTAGTTATTTATACATGCATCATATAGAATGTGATTTGTCGTCGTAGTGAGTTCGACACTTTCGGGCCTTTGTGATAAGAGTCTTTGTGATAAGTTTGACGTTTTCGAGCCTTTGTGGCAAGTTTGACGCTTTTCGAGTCTTTGTGGCATGTTTGATGCTTTTCAGACCTTTGTGGCAGTAGTCTTTATGGCAGGAGTCTTTGTGGCCGATTATCTCATTGGAATGAGTTTTATTTATCTAGATCATTTGTGCCTCATGTAGACGTCATAGTCACATTGCATTTTATATAGAGTCATGCTATGTTTACACTCAAAATTGCCTATACCGTATCTTACACCTCAATATTTTCAAAACATCTTAACTTTAACACAAAAATCGAGGTAAGAAAAAATTATTAAAAAAACTAAAGGTGCATGAAACCGTATATACATACGGTGTTGTGTAGCTTTTTGGTGTAATATTATCATTTCTCATATCTATATGTATACTGGGGCTGCTGCATCGCACTACATAACGTTTACCAAGTATAAATATGAACATAAAGAACAATTACATGAATACACAGACAAAGAGAAATTATACAAGCACGCTAGAAAAGCACATCATGAACATTTTGGAGTTGGAGTTACTTGTCACTATATGTGTATACACATGATATCACGTAACCAAAGCTAACAACCAGTACATATATCAACTAATTACAAATACGATAATAAAATCCCATGCTGCATTCTAATTATGATAGGCCGTAATATATAGATAATTAACTAGTACGTAGTAAGTATACACTCACCTGCTACCCTGTCCGAAAGTAAAGTCATATTTAATTTATTATGTAAAGTCAATTATATGTAGTGGAGAGAAAGTTTCAAAGTTTTATGAATCATCAATTTATTGATGGTTAGTAGAAAATTAAGTTAGTTATTCATAGCACAACAATTAATATAAATAGTTGATACATTGTAATGTTTTAATCATCCCATAATCATTCAAGAGTTTAATAGGTAATTGTTTCTCTTACTTTTATCTCTTAATTTAGTTAATAGGTAATTGTTTCTCTTACTTTTATCTCTTAATTTAGTTGTCTTAATATTATTTTGTTACTTTGATACCAATAGTGGTATCAGAACTATTGGTGTAGGTTCATATTTCGCTGCGGTTCACGGTTATTACTCACACGTGTGATTGTATACTTTTACAGTGATTGTTAACGTATACCGAATTCATTCCAGTGCACGGTAAAATTATACAATACTGTTCACGTATACTTTGCTATTCACGGTGAAATTGTGTTAGCCTGTTCAGTTGCTAATTGTTTGGTGTAAAACCATGACAGCAAAATTTGTGATTGAGAAGTTCAATGGGAGTAATTTCTTCCTGTGGAAACTGAAGATAAAAGCAATCCTGAGGAAGGATAATTGTTTATCAGCAATTGAAGATAGGTGAGGAATATCGTGAAAAGTGGAATGAGATGGATTACCGTTGCCAATTGCACTTAGCATTGGCGGATTCGGTTTGTCTAGCGTTGAAAAAGCGCAAAGGAGATATGGGATGTCCTCATCAAATTATCGAGTCAGTCACTACACAACGCATTTTCTTAAAGAAGACTCATACTCTTGAATGAGTGAATCCATCATGACAAATCACATCAACACTCTAAATACAATGTTTGCTCGACTTACATCGACAAATTTTAGCATAGTAGAAAATGAGCGTGCGGAACTTCTGAGCTTACGATTCATATGATCCACTTGTCGTTAACTTAACAAATAATAATGTTACGACCGTCATACTTTGATGATGTTGTCGGAGCTATTCTTGAGGAAGAGTCGAGTATAAATAAGGAAGGCTGTCAGAAAACTCAAAACAAATAGAAGCTTTGACACGGCGAGTCGGTGGAGCGTGGCCTAGTGGGAGCCAAAATCATGGTAGATCAAAATCTCGAAGTAAAGTTGTAATGTTTTAATCTTAACATTACAACTTTGCTTGAATCTCGCTTCAATCCCTCGTCGTGCTTCTTTGTTGAGTTTGACGATCTTCCTATACTCCGACTCTCCTCAAGAAACCAACATCATTATGACGATCCGTATTGTTGAGTTAACGACAAGTGTGAGGAAAGTTCAAGTAATGCTAAATGTAAGTCGAGCAACATGTTAAGTGTTGATGTGATTGGATTCACTCATTCGAAGTAGTCTTCTTTGAAAAATGGTTGTAGTGACGACCTTAGATGAGGACATCCCATATCTCCATCTTCCAATGCTAAGTGCAAATTGGCAACAGCGTTGCAATCCATCTCATTCCACTTTTCGTCAGATATTCCCTCAGCTCTATCTTCAATTGCTGCTAAACAATTATCCTTCCTCAGGATTGCTTTTATCTTCCGTTTCCACAGGGAAAAATTACTCCCATTGAACTTCTCAATCTCAAATTTTGCTGTCATGATTTTACACCAAACAATTAGCAACTGAACCGGCTAACACAATTTCACCGTTAATTTTCTTCTAACCAACAATAAAATGATGATTCCTATAACTTTGAAACTTTCTCTCCACTACGTATAATTGACTTTACATAATAAATTAAATATGACTTTACTTTCGGACAATATTTTCAAGAATTAAAAATCTACTGATAGCCGTAATCATATTTAATTAAGCAAAATTAATATTATGCCACCAATCCAAAAATAAAAATATATTGTTATCAACACTATTATGTAATTAAAACACCGTTAATACACGAATCAAACTAATATGTATATGCATAAATTTTATTTTCTTTATTTAAGAGCTACTATAATTTTAATAGAGATTAATCTACTACTATTCTACAACATTGCCTTATGTAGCATGAGTGTATAAAAAAAACTTTACCTCTAAACGCTTTCCTTGATGAAAATTTCAATTAATATTCTACGCCGGAATTTAGATGAATAAAATATTGATGATGAAGAACGAGAGAGTAGAAACAAGCAGAAAAGTACTACCGTAAAATATATATATATATATATATATATATATATATATATATATATATATATATATATATATATATATATATATATATATGTTTATTTGTGTTCTTTGAAAAATTTATAAGTGGAGTATCTGAGAGTTTAGAAAGTGATAGTTGAGAGTTTATAAAATATACGAATTTAAAGAAATAGCCAAACTTGAACATGAAGGTAGAAAATTTGACTCATTATTATACACTTCATTTATTTTAGGAACTACTAGTATATTGACTCATTCAAATTCAAACCAACTAATACATGTACTCTAGCTCCTAACTATCGGCATATAAATATAAGCATACACACTCTCACACTTAACTAATTAATTATCCTCATTTCATTCCTTTTATTTCTTTTCCCCGTAAATTCACCACTATTATTTATATTAATCTATAATATATAATTACTCCTTATGAACAATATTAACCATAAATTGAACTATGAATTATAACCTGTAATTCAATAATTCTCCTAGTTAATAAAATACTTTAACTAAAATAATTAAACTAATTACATATAGGTATTTTTTTAAATTAACATTATATAAATCAAAGATAAAAACACCACCGTATGATGGTCACCAAATATATATGTATTCTTAACAAACAATCCCCTAGCTATATATATAAATTACTGTAGCAACATTCTAGCAATTACACTCATATAAACCGAACAGCCAAATGTCACCTTTTTTCTTCTTCTTTTTCTTGCATAGAAATTTATATTATTATTTCTTAAAATAATTATTTATAAAATAAATAATTAAAATATAATAATATATATAAGTAATTAAAATATTATTTTATACATACAACAAATTATTAAATAAATTATTCAAATTATAAGTATATTAAATATAAAAATATTGAGATGTTACACACAACATGCTTTTGTGCGGAAAGATAGGAGTCAGACAACCCAACCTTCTACTGCATCTGGACAATCCATATCGAATGCATCTTCTAGTGCTTCAGCCTCCGGTGAGCGTGCTTCTACTCCTTCTACATTGTCCCCCCGAGACATACAGGATTCTCCAGTGCATCCTTCATCGCCCATGTCCTCCCGCAGATGCATATCCTCACCTAGGATATTTGAGGCAGGATCGTAAATGCAGTACAGGCGACACACGAATGTCGAACATCTACATGGCCTCGATCCGGCCATCTGAGGTGAGACCCGAGGCTACACCCGATGCTACATCAGCGACACCCGAGGCACCGACCGCAGTGCCGTCCCCTCAGGTCTTTGGAGGAGGACCTTCTGATTTATCACTGCCGCGTCTTTCTCCCAGCCATGTGGCTATATATATATATATATATATATATATATATATATATATATATGGGATGGACATGTATGAAATTTACATTTTTATTACTGTTATGAATTTTCTTACTAATTTCAACTATGAATTATATTATGAATTCTAACTATGAATTTTATTTTGCAGGAGCGTGATACACTAAAGATCATCAACCATGGGTGGAAGATTAGCATACTTGTTACCTCTCCCGAGCCATGGTTTGATAAGGTTCTACGTCTTACAGGGTTGAAAGATTTGACCCTATGTGGGTATAGCGTGATCAATTGGGGATTATCAACACTTTTGTTGAGAGGTGGCACCATGAGACATCGTCGTTTCATCTACCACATGGTGAGATGACGATCACACTCGATGACATCGTGTGTCTACTTCATTTACCGATCAGAGGGGATTTCCTGGATCATGAGAAGATAGACAAAGAGGAGGCCATAACTTTGTTGGTTGAGAGGCTGGGAGTTATCCTTGATAGCATCCTGACAGAGGTTGATAAGACACGTGGTTGCCACGTGAGGTATAACTACTTGGCTAGGGTATTCACAAATGAGATAACGTGTGCACAAGCGGCTGATGGTGATGTCGAGTAGGATACCCTTCATATGGGGGTATGCCATGAGAGCATACCTCTTGTATCTTGTTAGCACACAGATCTTTGTGGACACCAGTGCCACTTACACCAACATCATGTACCTTAGGTACTTTGTTAATTTTGAGGCAATTAGTGGGTGGAACTGGGGGACTGCCTGCTTGGTTTACTTGTATACAAAGTTGGATGAGGGGATTAAGTGGAAGACGAGGCAGATAACTGGCAGTATGTCACTCATGACAGTATACATTTTTTCTCTTAGTGACCTTTGTTAATTATTCTACTTCTGAAACTAACTCTTTAATTTTGTTATTTTAGGGATGGATCCTACAACACTTCTCTCGTATCTCAGGATAGTCACTTGCTTTGGGTTATACTAAAGATAAGCCTCGTGTTTGTGCATACGAGTCGCTCAGAGGAAACCAAGCGATAAAGCCGTTATGGGTTTACCTAGACCAGCTAATGCATGAGGACATTCACTTCAGTTCCTTAGTCGACCACACTGAGACGATATTGTTTGATGAGGTTTCGATGTTTATAGGTCGGTTGGCATGCGGGACTCGCCAGACTGCTTCTTATATGCCTGAGCGAGTGATGCGTCTATTCGGGTTTACCCAGACCTTTCCCTAGGATCCTGCTGTATGTGCTCCTCCGACAATGAAGATGAGGGACATGGATGCTTTGTTTGATGATTTTGAGAATCATCTTGTACCCGATGAGGCCAGGAGTATCGTTGCTCTAGAAGATTGGAGTTACGAGTACGGTTACATGATATGGTTCTTCAGGGTGTCCCATCTGTACATGATAAAGGATGCTTTAGGGAACCCACCGAGGCCAGTTCACCAGGAGATCCTAGAGGGGGAGCGGGCTATGCGGGATCACGTTCATGACGTGTTGCCTAGGTGTTGTCGAATCATGGAGCTTGTGAGGGATGGTATTGACAGATGGTTATTTCCTGACATATCTGATGTTAGAGGTGTTCTAGAAGCTATCATGGCGGAGGCTCAGGGTGCTCTGTCATACAGGAGGCAGCGGAGGGACACCTCGAGGGTGACAGGCCGACTCATCATCCTCCATACCCAGTAGTTTATGCTGATGATACACTTGTATTTTCGTTTTAGTTTTTTTGTCTTGTATTGTATCGTATTTGTATAACTATTCGTATTACTTGAATATCATTACTTGGAGTATATTGATATGCTTGAATATTTGAATTATATTGATATGCATTTTGGATAGTATTTTTGGTCTTTTGTTTAATTTATGATTTGTATAATTTCTCTAATTATTGCGTTTGTTCAAAATTTCTAATTTGTATGCTTGAAACATATTTAGATTTCTCATGCTCAGAACTGCAAATATACTTCTGGTTTGGAACCGAAAATATACATTTGATTTTAACATAAATATTTCATAAAATAGCGCGCACCGAAAATATACTTCCAATTTTAGAGAGACATTATAAAAAATACATGGAGTTTAATTAACCACTATGGGGTGGCTTAAGAAATTCCCAAAAATAATCCCACAACATGTTCTATTTCCTATTTCCACCTTCAAACAAGTCGAGACCAACCGAAATCTCCTTCTAAAATAATTTCGATGATACGCACAATGGTAACACAAAATGACGAACAAACAAAACAACAATAAAAACAAGTGGATTTCTTAACCCATCCCATGTCCTTCTTAGCCACCCCTGCGAAATTCCATTTTTGTCCCCGGGAAACCAGAAATAAACTTCCGATAAGCACCCTATTCAATGAAATTCAGGTTGGGTGCAAACTGCAGATTTACTTACGGCATGATACCGGAAATAAATTTCTGGTACAATGATGAACTTATATCGCACCAGAACCTTTCCCTTCTCCATAACAACAAAATTTCAAAAAATCTCTCAAAACCCTTCTCACCAATATCAATTTTTCTCTCAAGCAATCAACACAAATCATCAAGCAACAACCAAATCTCAATCAAGCAAGCAAAAACCAAATCTCAATCAATCAAGTAAGTGATTTACTCATTTTTAGAGTTTATGTAAAATTGATTGAAAGTAGTGAAATGGGGCTTGAAATGTGTTGTTTTTTGTAGTTTACATCATTAGAGGTCATTATAATACTATTTACAAACTGTTTTGGACGATCAATCTGTTTATTTTGAGGCATTTTGGAACTTGGGGTGGAGGCTTCCGCTGTTCTGTTTCGCAGAGGAAACCGCAAGTTTATTTCTGGTTTCATGTGATGAACAAAACCAGAAATTTATTTCCGATATCTGTTTGCATAATTTTTTTTTCATTTTTTCCTCTCTAGGTCATATGCTAACGTTTCGTTCTAACTTTTGCAGGAGATATTTCTGAGCGAGAGTCACGTTTGAGGCATGGCCGAGTTACACAACATGCTTCTTTGCAGCGAGAGAGGAGTCAGGCCACACAACCTCCAAGGACTCAGGCCACACAGGCTCTGTCGATATCCGGACAGGCTATATCCGAGGCCCATTCTGCTCCTTCCAATTCTACACCTTCTACTTCTTCCTCCCGTAAAAGACGGGAGTCTCCAGTCCATCCCTCCCCGCCTCCGTCATACCGTAGATGCACATCGTCACCATCCTCACCATCAAGGATTTTTGAGACGGGATCCACATCTGCTACACAGGCGGGACCGTCTGAGGTGAGACCTGATCCTACACCTCCTACACCCCAGTACATCAGGTACCAGTACCAGGGCCACCTGAGGTTCCAGTGGGACCAGAGGCACCGGAGCCAAAGGCGGCACCGACAGTACCAGAGGTCCCTCAGGTCTTTGGAGGGGGGCCTTCTGACTTATATGTGCTCGTGCATTATGCCACTTATGTCTCTTGACATTTATGGGATGAAGAGGTATGAAATTTACATATATGTTTCATTTATTAATTATGATATATTATGAATAATATTATGAATTCTAACACTGTTTTTTTTTCTTGCAGGATCGGATACACAAAAGGTCAGCAACCATGGGAGAAAGATCAGCAAGCTAACTCCCCCTCTCGAGCCATGGTTTGATGATTTCCTGCTAACTACAGGGTTGAGAGACTTAACACTTTGTGGATATAGCATGACCAACTGGGGGATGAACAACGTTTTTCTAGATAGGTGGCATGAGGAGACGTCTTCGTTTCATCTACCACACAGAGAGATGACTATCACACTCGATGACGTCGCTTGTCTGCTTCAACTGCCGATCAGAGGGTGATTTCTGGATCATGAGAAGGTGGAGAAAGACAAGGCGATTGAGATGTTGGTTGAGAGGTTGGGGGTTACTGTGGAAGATGCCCTGGAGGAGGTTGATAAGACATGTGGCAGCCACGTGAGGTATAGCTGGTTGAAGACTATTTTTGATCAGGAAGTTGCGCGTGCTACTACTGCTGATGGTGATCCCGAGCAGGTTACGCTTCACAGGGGGAATTCTAGAGAGCAAACCTCTTGTATCTTGTTGGGACGCAAATATTTATGGACACCACTACCACTTACACTGACGTCATGTACCTCAGATTCTTTGCTGATTTAGAGCAGGTCAGTTGGTGGAACTGGGGGGCTGCTTGCTTGATTTACTTGTATACCAAGTTGACGGAGGCGGCTAGCTGGAAGACGAGGCAGATCACCGACAGTCAGACACTTTTGACAGTATAAATTATTTCTCTTAGCTTCGTTTTTTTTTTTTAATTTTGAAACTAACTGATATAATTTTGATATTTTAGGGATGAATCCTACAACACTTCCCACAAATTTCAGGATGGACATTTGCTGATGGTTATTCCGAGCAGGTGCCTCGTGCATGTGCATATGATCCGCTCAGAGGCAACCAGGAGACACTAGTGTATCGGGTTTACTTGGACCAGATTGTGCATGAGGATATCCACTTCAGTGCCTACGCCGACCACTGCGAGACGATTGCTTTTGATGAGGTTTCCCTATTTACAGGTTGGTTGGCCTGCAGTACTGGGAAGGCTACTGCCTATATGCCCGAGCAAGTGATGCGCCAGTTCGGGTATACTCAGACGATTCCTCGGCATCCTTCTTTATCTGCTCCTCCGACAGTGAAGAGGAGGGAGATGGATGAGATTTTTGATGATCTTGAGAGTCCTCTCGTCCCTAGGGAGGCCAGGAGTATCGTGGCTCTAGACGACTGGAGTTACGCGTTTGGTTACATGCTGTGGTACTTCAGGATTTCTCATCCATACCTGATACGGGTGGCTCCTGGGGATCCACCCAGGCCGGCTCAGCAGGAGATGTTGGAGGAGGAGGAGACGACGAGGGATCATGCCCGAGACGTGCTACCTAGGTGCCGCCGTATCATGGAGCTTGCTAGGGATGACATCGACAGAGGGCTATTTTTTGACGGATCCGATGTTAGAGGCGTTTTGGAGGCCATCATGACGGGGGCTCAGGGTGCCCTAGTCTACAAGAGGCAGCGGAGGAACACCTCGAGGGTGACAGGCCGGCTCCACCATACGCAGTAGTTTATTTTGGTTATATTATGACTTCTTTTTTTGTAATGTACCGGATATGTATTATGAATATTATTATTATAAAATTTATTTTGGATAACATTTTTGGGTGCAAATTCGATTTAAATATTGCATGATTTTAATTTGAATCACAAATGTAAAAAAATGTAAATCTATTGCTTATAGTTAGGTTTTCCTTCTAAATGTCATGCACAAAATCAGAAGTTTATTTCCGGTAGTACACCGTAAATAAATTTTCGATTTCACTCAAAAATTTCAGAAAGTGGTGCATATCAAAAATAAATTTTCGATTTTCTAAAGGGTGTTTTGGAGTTTTCACGGAGTGCGCGCCACTCTTATGAGATGAGTTAAGAAATTCCCTAAAAAAAAATCTAGAAAACTAAACGAAAATTCATAAAATTGGTATAAAAGACCAAAAGAAAATAAAAAAAAAGTAAAATAAAAAATTGTTCAACAAACTATATGAAATAACATTAGAAACAAACCCCAAAAAAACTTAAATACAGAACCCAAAAAAAAAAAGAAATATTTGAAGGTGTATAGTAAAACTATGTTTTTCCATCTTTTCAAAACTGAATCTCTTAAAACAATTAATGAAACTCTAAATTTTTGCAATGATTCATCATAGGTGACTAGTCATTTATTTATGGCCTCGGCATAGTACTCTCTCTATTTGATTTCTCTTTGTATTGAATACATTAATTTAATAAAATGAGTTAATTTTGATTTGATAAAAAAAAAGTGATTAGTCATTTAAAAATTAACATCTCATCAATTTTAAGTACAAACATATTAAAAATAAAATAAAATATTTGAATTCAATATAAAAATTAATTTCATAAATTAACATCTCATCCATTTTAAGAAAAATATAATAGAAAGACCAAAATATTTAAATTTAAAATAAAGATTAATTTCATAAACAAAATAAAATAGAGGAATTAAAACTATAATTAAATTTAACATATGTAAGTTCAATGCAGAATATTAAACATTATTATTAATTTATTGAGAACTCTAATGAGTCACAAGCATAAAACACTAACAAAAAAAACAATGATTATATTCAATAAAATTTATTTTAATTGTTTATTAACTTTACTAAATATTACTATTTTTGTTTCTTTTTATAAGAAAAAAATGCTTTTTTAATTTATTGAATAACTAATATATTTGATTAATTTATAGTCAAAATATATAGATTATTTAATAAATTTAAAAAATAAATTATCTCTTATAAAAAATACGAAAATAATATTTAAGTTTAAATGTCCTTTATTATACCTTATTTATAGAGTTAGTTTTTCTATTTTAAATTTAAATATTTTCTATTATTTTCTCACAAGTTTGCAATTAATATGGACGATGTGTTTATTTTTAAATGACCTATCATTTGTAAAATGATGGAGAGTTATAATAAAGAAAAAATTTAAATACAAATTTTAGATATGATTCTTAATATTTTTTGCTGAAAAAAATTATATTTGTAAATGAAAATTATACATTTATTATATATTATTGAAAAATAATATGAATCAAAATAATTATATTTTAATTTTTTCTTAGACCTCTGTAAAAATAAATTTAAAATCCCCTCATAATTTCTAGATTATGAAAGAGATATATAAACTTTTCAGTTGAAGAAATGCTTTCGATATGGGACTTCAATATTGCTTTTGCGATATTACTGGTTACAACATTGATCCTTTGTTAATTTGGATTTACTTATGAAAAGTTTTTAGAAACTACATATTCACATGACAATTATATTGTGTGTGACTGTAATAGAGATACAACAATAATAACGTTTTTGAGGATAAGTCTTGGAGATACAGTGGGCGGCCATAATTTCGTACTACTATCACGTATGCATTACTACAGTTTTTTAGATAAAGAACATTCATTTAGTAATTGATATAATTTAACCAACTTGATAACTAAATTATAGTAATACTTTAATTAAAGCAAGATACCATATCCTACTATATCATTTAACTACAAAACAACAACCCTCAAGCTTTAAGTAATTAATTCATTAAGTTTCCTTACCAAAAACATGCATGCTTCTACTTCCTTTACTTCAGAGTTGATCATCAACCACTAGCCAACAACCACAACTCAACCCACTCGTATTTTGGAATTCAACAATTTGATGCAAATGTTGTGATGATACTTGCAGCTATCTTTTCCATTATAATCACATCAGCCTTTTATTTGACAACCTGTAAATAGTTTCAATGCTTTCCATCAACCATTCCTTTTTCTGGTTCTCTGACTTCAATTTGTGTAGAAGAATGTTGTTTGACACAACATTGGTCTGACTCATCAATGCTGGAACTAAGCTCTCATTATTTGTTTTCAAGTGTGAGTGTGAGCCTCGGTATATATCAAAAAGTTAACACAACAATTTTCTATTGTCTTGATGCTACATAGAACTACTATATAATCTCTAATATTACTCTTATTATGTTTTTCTTACTATTTAATTACTACTACCTCATGATGTATTCATATACAACATATAATCCACTCATAGCTCCATATTTTTATGCATGTTTAACTAGTTTAGCAGATTACTTCTTGTGATTTCAGCCAAAAAAAATTAACAGAAAACGTTTGAGTTTCCACCAGTTTCCACCAAATATGAGTCCTAGAAAAAGAAAAGTAAGTGAAAGCGTTTATATAACACTTTTTCAAAGTATTAGGAAATTGAATAAGTTATTGGATTGCCCGTCTAATCCAACTTGTACTTTAAGCCCAATCAAATTTTAATATTTAATTTAAAAAAACGTAAATTAAATTAAAAATAAAAAAGTTAATAAAATATAAAATATCGTTTAAAATAAAAAATATATAATATAATATAAAAAGATTTAAAAAATTCCATGTGGATTAAAAAAAATTTTAAAAAATTCCACAAGGCAATCCACGTAGATAATTAAATAGAATCTTTGTTGCAATGTGACAAGTAAGGGAGTATCCGATGGAATCTGAAAGTTGCAAGAGAGATTTTACACACAAAAAAAAAAACTTTACCAGAGACTTAAAGTGAAACTCGCATGTGAAAGTCACATGTGTCTGACATTTATCTCATTTCTTGATAAAGACAGGGATATCCTTCATTAGAGTAAGTCAATAATACATGCTCTTCACAATTTGTGGGTGAGGTTTTTTTTGCCAATGTGATTGTTGCATGCTCCCTTATGTACTTCTACAAACATCGAGGTGTTTCATGCTCGCTTAGGCATTGCAGCTTCAGGGCCGGCCCAACATGTTTGGAGGCCTAAAGAAAATTTTTAAACAAGATCTTTAAAATATATTTTAAGATAATAATTTTGTGGTTGCTAAGAGTTGATCTCAAGACTAAAAAAAAAAAAGAGGCTTAAGCTTTACCAACTCAACTATGAACATTTATGTATTTAATGTGTCATTACATATTTTTATAACTAAATAAAATAAATATGAGACCTCTTTTAAACTCAAACTTTTGAGGCTTAAAGCCCTAGCCTTGGTGGCCTGGCCCTTGGGCCGGTCCTGTGCAGCTTGGGAGAAACTCTCCCCCTCTTATGAATTTTTGCAAAGAGTATACTAGCATGGTATACTTGGAAGCCTATTTTCAAATTCTTCTTGTTTCCCATTCGTCCAATGGAATTTTGTCTTAGGGTAGATAATGCATGAAAGATAGACCCAATACCATCAAAGATAGTTAATAGAATCATCATTTAAAAATATGAATATTACATGTTACTACTATAACACAACATATTTATAAACTTAATTCCAACATTCATTTAAGAATAATTTGAAAAAAATTAAAGATCTTAATAAAAGAAGTTAAACTAATTCAAACCAAAATTAAAATAATAAAACATAATAACTAAAATAAAATTTTCAATAATTAAAATTTTCAAAACTAAATAAGATAGAAATAAATAAATAAACATTACAACATATTTAATTGAACAACAAAACACAAATTCGAATTCAACGATGACAAACAAATTATAATTAAAGACGACAAACAATATTGATTTAAATGACATTCAATATTGAGTTGATTAAAATAATTATGTTTGAAAGAGACATTAGATGATGATAGAGTGTAGTTAAAAGAAAAACTATGAGGTAGCGATAGAACTTAGAAGTTTATATAGTTTTAGAGAAACTAAAAAATCTTTTTTGTGATAGATGAATGTTTAAGTTTTAATATTGATATTAAATTTAAAAAAAATTTAAAAATGATTAATTTAATGCATTTTTTGAAACGGATAATTTTACAAAATTGATCCAGAGTCTTTAATTTGAACGCTTTAATCTAATTTTTATGAATTTATTTCGATTTCGACCTATTAATGATTTTAAAATGTTGACCGAAATGAATTGAGCTCGGGTTCTAATTCAAACGGATAAACTGATCAATTCGGTTCAATTTTTAGAATATTAATTTTAAAGTGATTAAAACAATAATTTAATCTCTTTAAAATTCAACTTCTATGATTAATTTATTGTATAAAATATTCTTTATATAATTATAAAAAACTATTGTATAATTGAAACAAGCCTTTGAAAAACTGAAATTCAAGTTCATAATTTATTATATTTTTAAATAGAAATTAATTATTGTATATTACTCTCTCTATTTTTTATTATAAAATTATTTTGAAAAAAAATTGTACTACAATATAAGTTACTTTACAATACCAATGAATAATTAATGCAAATTTTTCTATTATATTCTTAAATATTTATCATTCTCTCTTTTCAATTATATAAATGTATTTCCTCATGTCACTAATAAAAGATATTTTATAAAAACCTTTATAATTTCTCATTTTTATACAATAATTATTACTTTTCTTAATACATGTGAAAAGTCAAAAACGACTTATAATAAAAACAGAGGTAGTATTAATATACAAAATAAAAATTAAATTTTTTTAATATCGAAGGCATGATTAATTGAATGTGTAAAATTATTTTTTTTGAAAAATCATTTAAATTAGTAATATATTTCAATTAAACTTTGTTTAAAAATTAATTACTATTCAATGTCAAATATTTTATACCTTCAATACATCATCATCTATTTATATTATTTTGAGTAATTGTCAAAATAAAAGTCAAATTTTTTCAACATTTAACAATATATAAAATCATTTTTTCACTAAAATACTTTTAAATTGCGTCAAATTAAATTCTTTTAAATAATATTAAAAGAAAAACTTGACTATTAAGCAGTGTACTTCCCCCTGTTCTCCGTCGAAACCCACGATGACAACTCACCCTCTCAACCTTATCATTTTTTATTTCCTTTTAGAAAACCACTAGAACCATCTTATTGTTTTTAAAATTATATTTTTAGGTTCAAAATAATACTAAAAAGTGTAGAAGTTTCTTGGATTGCGAAGAGCCGTGAAAGTTATCCATCTCTATCTTTACATTCACGGTGTTAATACTTCCATTTAATCCGCATCATCATCAAAATTCTATTTTCACCCAAAATCCTCTTTCTCACGGAACTTTCTCGACAATTAGACGTAACTAACGCAGTACCTTCTCGTTCCTTCCTTTCTTTTTTTTTCTCTCACTTTCTCTCTCTTTCCTCATCCTTTTATTCTCAACCGAACCTTCTAGAATCACCACAATAACATAACCCCTCTCTCTGTCTCTCATCAACCTAACAACACTCGCCGGCGATATTTTTCGTCATGGTTCCGCCTCCACCACCGGTGGAAAACGGCGAATCCACCACAGGTGTTACAATTACAACCCCCGCTGTAGATTCTCAGAGATCTATTCCGACGCCGTTTCTCACCAAAACCTTTAACCTAGTTGAGGATAAATCCATCGACGACGTTATTTCATGGAACGAAGATGGATCCACCTTCATCGTTTGGAACCCTACCGTTTTCGCTAGTAATTTGCTTCCAAAATATTTCAAACACAATAATTTCTCAAGCTTCGTTCGTCAACTCAATACTTATGTAATTCATTATTCTCTGATTTTTTTTTCATTTCTACTTAATTCTCATATTTGATATATTAATTTTGTTTTCGGTGATCATGAATTTGCAGGGATTTAGAAAAGTAATACCTGATCGATGGGAATTCTGTAACGATTGTTTCCGAAGAGGCGAGAGACGGCTTCTATGCGAGATTCAACGGAGAAAAATCTGTTCTGCTGTACCGGTACAGACGTCTGTTTCTTCTGTTACGGCGGCGATGGAGACTGCGACGGTTGCGGTTCCTTCACCTATCCCGCTGACGGTAGTACCTATGGCGATGCCGATGGTTTCACCGTCGAACTCCGGTGAAGAACAGGTGATATCATCGAGTTCGTCTCCGTCGCGAGCGCCATCGGAGCTTCTTGACGAGAATGAGAGATTGAGGAAAGAGAATTTTATGCTGAACAAGGAACTTGCTGAGATGAGATTGCTTTGTAACAATATACACACTCTCATGTCAAGTTATGCTGCAAACAATAACAATAGCAGTGATAATAATACTAGTAATAATAATCAAATGGACGGTGGTACGCAAGGAAGTAGAGAGTCCGGTATGACGGCGGTGAGGCCGTTGGATTTGATGCCGGCGGTGAAACGGATCTCCGGGTTGGACGAGATGAACCCGAATCCGAAGCTGTTTGGTGTTGCTATTGGAACGAAGCGAACGCGAGAGAACGGTTGTGAAAGTGAAGAAAGAGGAAGAGATGATACGCTGTTGCGGCTACATCAACCTGGTTCTATGGACATGAAATCAGAGCCGTTGGATTGTCAGGATAGTGATCGAACGCGGTGGGTTAACCGGTGTGGTAGAGGGAATCAGAGTTTATGTAAATGACAGCTGGCGGTTTAGATATGTTTTAATGGTTAGATTAGATAGTTGATCGTTATAGGGAATCTCACGCGAAGGTGCACCTGATAAGCTGTCACGTGTGTCGTTTAACTGTGTGGGACCGTTTCTCAGAAGATACTATTTTGTTCTTTTCTTTATATTTTCAACTTTTAGGGGTAATTTTTTTTTCATGTATATTTAACTTTGTTGGAAGTATTTAGAATGCTATTTTATTCCATGATTATTTTAGGTGAAAAAAATAGTCAAAATTCTAAAATACCTTTTAGAAAAGATGTCTGTTTTATAAGGACTCGGGGGTGTTATATTCTTCTCCTAATCAATTTCATTTTCGAAATTATGTATTAACTTTTTTTAGTAACCATGTATTAAATAATATATATCGTTTTTGGAAAAATTACTCAAATAATTAAGTTTTAAAAGTACATAAGTTTTAGAAATAAGAGAATGCAGGTGTCATATGAAAAACTACGAGCCTAGGTTCATGTGAGATCTGAAAATTATCTCATAGAGTGTTCAAGTGTATTTTATATATATATATATATATATATATATATATATATATATATATATATATATATATATATATATATATATATATATATATATATATATATATATATATATATATATATATATATATATATATATATATATATATATTTTTTAAATAATAATTATAAAGAATTAATAAAAATTAAAGAAATTAAAACTTATTAAGTTAAATGATTATATTTTGAAAATAAAAATTCCACGTAATTTTATTGGTGCTCGATAGTGATGAGTGGTTTTGCACTTCTAACTTGATGCGTGTCTTTACAAAGTTTTCTCTGTTTTCTCTAGTGGTTGGATTAAAAGGTATGTAAAATTAATGCCTTTAAGATATATGAAATTCGAGAGATCATCAAATCTTGAAGATTCGCTCTTAAAAAGTCAGTTACCCTTGTTTTTAAGTTTGGTCTTGTTGGTGGGAATATGGATCCGATGGCTGGTCTATAGTTTGGTCATTTGAATATGTGGGATAAAAGGAAAATTAATCTTGTAGAGTTTCTTAGTCATATATTTGTTGGATATTATGGCGTTGTGAAGGTATGTTGGGTTGGTTGGGGAATATTTATCTTGGTTGCTTAGGTTGGGGCCAAGGTAAGAATTGGATGGACTCATATAGAGTTATTAGTTGTATAGCATATGTTATTGGTATTGAGTTTGGATATTTGACATGTATTGGTCTTGTGGTTAGAGTTGGGTGCTTGTGGATCGGTATCGTTGTTGTGTTTGTTGAGTGGTGGAAGTGTGTTGCGTATGTTGTCGGATGGTGTATGTTTGTTTGTAATGTTGTTGCGTATTTGATGACGACACATCTTGTGTGCATTCGATCAAATATCTCGGGTCAGACACAAACATTTGAGGGTTAATGACTAATATGTACTAGTTCATATATTCTTTTGTGTCACAATGTTTGGTTCGCAGGCGCGATAGGGTAGTCTAGGACATAACAATCACGCCTTTTTTTCACCCAACATTATTTTGGAGTGTATTCTTTTCAATTGTTAAAAGTGTATCGGACCTCGACTCTACGGAATGTCATGGTGACAAACACGTTGGAGGGATGGAATTCTTTGATGCATACCAAATTGCATTTTGACACGGTCATTGTGGTGTATCTCCACAATGTTGAGCCATATGATCACAGTTTTAACAGTTCAAATTGCTGCATCTTTGGGGTTGGGTTGATGTTGCAGACCATATATGGTCTTCAAACAAACTGCAGAAAAAATATTATTATAAGAAAGATAACTTTATAAATAAACTAGTGGGATACTCGTGCGTCCGCACGCGTACAACTGTGCACCGTAAAATTGTCACCAATTTATCATATAGGAATTCAACAAAGTAGAAAATATCAAAATATTTTTAGAAAAAAAATAGATTGCAAGATAATAATATAAGTTTTTAAAACTACTATTATTAAGAAAAACTATTAAACACATACATTGAAAAAATAATTACGAAAAACAGAAAAATAAACATAAAAAGGAAACTCGTGCATCCGCACAGATTTTGTGTGGACCGTGAATTTGTCACCAGTTTAGTTTTAAATTCAAATCAAATAAATAATATTTAAATTTAATTGTAAAATAGAAGGAAAAAAAATAGTCAAAGATAAATATATAACTTAATTAAGTCAATCATTGTTAAGAAAAAAATATTAAACACTTATTTAGAAAAAAAACAATTTTACAAAATAGATAAAAATAAAATGTATTTCTCTATATTAATTACTGGTACGCTCACACGGTACAGGTGTGGTATGCACGCTTTTGCATTCAAAATATAGTATTGGTGTTTCACTCGTACGTTCACATAGATTTTGTCCTAGTTACCCGTGCGCTCACACGGTACTGGTGTGTTGCCCGTAAATTTATACGTGTTTTGGCCTGATTACCCGTGTGTCCGCACTAATATGCATTGGACTGTGGAATTGTCATCAATTTTGAATTATGGATCGAGATTGAGTAGAAACATAAATTTACATAAAAATTCATAAAGATAATCATATCAAAGAATTAAGTTTGATGTTGTATTTATTAAAAGTTGGACTATTGTTTAAAATATATAAAATAATACTCTTGCGTTCACACAATACTCGTGTATTACTCGCGTGTTCACAAGAATTTTGATCTGCTGACCTGTACGTTCACACAATTTTTTTTCTGGTTATCCGTGAAGTATTACCCCATGCGTTCGCAAAATATAATAAAAATATAAATTAACAAACAAAAATGTTTTAACAAAATATTTTTTTATTTATAAAAGAAATACATATTTTTAAAATTAAAAAAATTAAATTGAGAAAAAGTTATCTTTTGTGATTTTTTAGTAAAATAAATGAATATAGTAGATATAAGAAATAAATTTCCCAATTAATCACAAAACATAAAAAATAAATTATGGAAGGTGACATTTATTCTTGGTAATAAAGTTAATTAAAATTGTTGACTTAGTTTACAATATAATCTCAAAGAGTCGATATATCAATAGAAATCTTTATAACAAAACATACTCTAATAATAATCGATAGAATGCAAATATAATATATCTAATTCTCAAACAATTATTAACTAGAAGTATCTAAATATAATTGACTAATTTTATCCTATAAATGAATAACACCACGCGGTTCAATCAGCAAGAGTTGTTGCAATATATATACATAATGTTTGTTGTATATATATAGGCCTATATTATGAAGTTTCCCAAGTCTTAGTTACTCAAATGGTAAATTTTATAATGTTTCACAATTTTGCTGTATATATAATGTTTCACAATTTTGCAAATTAAACTGGCAGAGGAAAAAACCAAAACGTCATGGTTGAAATAGTGATACTTAACCCACCAAATCAAATATTACTACTTAGTAAAAGAATAATCAAATTAAATTGTCAAATGCCTTTTCTTTAGTTTATGTCAAGTGATTAGTATCAATAGAGCTGTTGTTCCGAAGAGTCACCATCAGTAGGGCTGACAACAAATTGAAGGATGGATGAATATTCTCAGAAAATCAATGACAGGAAGTGCAGAATTTTGGAAGTTTGAAGTTGTTTTTCTTACACCATTTGGCAATTAAGTTCTTTAAGGAACTATTACCTGTTCAATTGCAACAATAACAGGATCTGTCATGATTTCAAGTGTTAGTGGACATAGAAACTTATGAGGGATGATGAAAGAAGTTCTTCTTCCAAACCCCTTATTAGCCATGACAGAATCATCATCTATAACAACCCTAGTTTCTTCCATACATGCAATCCTTTTGAATTGGTTGAGAAGACAAATTATTTTCTGTGTGCTCTCTTGTTGTTGTCCCTTTCCTTCTCTAGCAAGGTATCCAACAACCATTGTTTCTTCCTCAAGATCCTTAACACTGTGAAGTTCCAACTTTTTCGCAAGCCTTTCGACAATAGCACTGTCGGCATTACGGTCATCTTCATCGGAGAACACAACCATCATATCCATTTGCCAACTCCATGTCTTGTTTATCTGTCCTTCTCCTTGCCCTCCTGAATTGCACGTGCATTAGCTCTAGCTGAATAAAGCCACAATATATAACATTATCTCAATATTCACATCAAGAGTACCAAAGCTGAATTGAAATAGAAATGATTAAAATCCAAAACTCATCTTTTAAATCCCTCTGTTAGAATATCCGCTTTCCTTGTTAAACTTAGGTATTGGCCCCGGTTTAAGAGTTAGCAGATATTTATATTGCACTTGCAGAGTTCAATTATATTAAGTAGCCTAATAATATTACGAGGTAATAATTAGTAGAATTTTCTGTATTAGTATATTGGTAGAATTTTAGTAGAACTAAGTTAACAGCAATAGTAGTCGATAATTTAACAGAAAAATTAAGTAGTGATTGAATTAATTAATTAATTTAATAGGTGATTTAGAATAATTAAATAGCTGTAGTATATATATTTATAAGCTATTTTCATAATAGGATTGTCAAGGCTAATTGTTGTTGTTATTGCTTGCACTGATTTTGCTATTGAATTGCAAAGTTGCAGATTCGATGAATTTCGTTGCATTATCTTGTGTTGATGTATTGAATAATGATTTAGGCCTTGTGTCAACGTTGAATGATGTTGTTGAACTATTATTACGATGAAGGCTTATAACCAGTGTTGAAATTATGATGAAGTTGATGTTGATTTGATGATTTCGTTGTTATTGAGTTGCATTATGTTGTCGCATACATTGCATAAACACAATGGCCTAGATTGGCAAAAATATTACGATGAGAGCTTTGCTCTGTTTACGATCGCCTGGATTGGCAACACGGTGATGATGAAGGCTTATGCCTTGTTGATGCCTCAGATATTGGCAGATTTTTACGATGGAAGCTCTGCTCCATTGGTACCACATGCATGTGCATTTGAATAAGTTGTTGCATCTCATATTGCATTTGAGTCACTGTGATTATTGAATGAATTATGGAATTGTTTGTTTGTGTGGTTAATTTACGAAGCGGTGATTCACATGATCTGATTCTGACATATATTATTTATCATACGACCTTTTATATTGTTAGATATATCACCTCTTCTGTTGTGATGTTTCCTCTACGTGGGCAACGTGCAGGTAATCCAGAGTGAAAGTTGTCTACCTACATTAGTTCGAGTCGGTGTTGTAGCTCTGATACGTAGCACTCGGGGGATAACACATGTTTTCTTTATTGATGATTTTATTCTGCTGCTGAATATTTAAGTTGTTGAAAACTTGTTATTTTTAAGTTGTATTTCGTTGAAGAAAGATGCTATGATTATTTGATGTTAAAGACTTGTTGTTTTCACGTTGTTTTGAATTGGCCTTGATGCCAAGATATTTTGGTTGAATTTTAAGAATATGCTGCATAGAAATAAAGTTATTTATTTTTGAAGATTAAACAGGTTGTTAATGTTTTACCTGAAACTATGTGCTATGTATATGTACTACAGGTGACTAATTGTTGTTGTTTTATGCTGAATGTGTGACATTCCATTGTTTGATGTTGAATTTTGTAACTCTGATTTGTATATAATTATTGGGAAGAAATGGGGTGTTACACAACTCACCTAGAAAGAT
The DNA here is from genome assembly GCA_021764765.1 of Vicia sativa. Classification (NCBI taxonomy): domain Eukaryota; kingdom Viridiplantae; phylum Streptophyta; class Magnoliopsida; order Fabales; family Fabaceae; genus Vicia; species Vicia sativa. The sequence goes on along the minus strand of CM038792.1, from coordinate 197,422,783 downwards.
GAATCATTGGGGGAAAACTTGATCTTAGAGGAGGAAAACTAACTTCACTAAAAAAAGAGAACTCAACTCTACTGGGGTAAAACCCAAAGAGGAGACAGAGTTACATCAACTCTATAAATGATAAAAAGCATAGGATAACAACAACTAATAGATAATGATTAACTACCTACTCACATAGGAGGTATAAAAAAGAGAGCAACACCGACTCACAGGGGATAGACTACTAGCTCAAGATTGAAGGTAGAAAATTAGAATAATACCGATTCAGGGATGACGGTAACTACAAACTCAGGGTTGAAGGTAGAAAAGAGCAAAACAAGACTGACTCAAGGATATCGGTAAACTATCAACTATCAACTTAGGGTTGAAAGTAGAAAATCAAAAAATATCGAATCATGGATGACGGTAAACTTCCAACTTAGGATTCAAGGTATAAAAGTAATATAATACCGACTTAGGGATGACAGTATACTGCCAACTCAGGGTTGAAGGTATGAAAGTAATAATATACCGACTCAGAGATGGAAGTAACTACCAACTCAGGGTTGAAGGTAGAAGATCAATAATATACAAACTCGGAGATGACGGTGAACTACCAACTCAGAGATGAAGGTAGAAAATTAATAAGATACCGACTCACAGATGACAGTAAACTACCAACTCATAGATGAAAGTAGAAAAAAGATATGGAATTACAGTATATATCAGCTCAATGTAAGCAGAAATGTGTATCATACTAACCAGTTTCCCGAAGTTCTGGCGTTACACCTAGAATGGGCTTCAACTTCTTCTTTAACCAATATGTCACTTGGAAACAGTAACAAACTTTACCAACTTTTGGGTTTCTCCAAGAATAATAACAATTTATTCTTTAACCAAGATATCACTCGGAAAGGGTAACAAACTTTACCAACTTCTGAATTTCTCCGAGAACAGTAACAATTTCTTCTTTAACCAATATATCACTCGGAAAGGGTAACAAACTTTATCAACTTCTGAATTTTTCCGAGAACGGCAACAATTTCTTCTTTAACCAAGATATCACTCGGAAAGGGTAACAAGTTTCCCAAACTTTTGACGTTTCACCTAGAACGGGTCTCAACTTCTTCTTTAACCAATATATCACTCGAAAAGGGTGAAAAGTTTTCCAAAATTCTAGCATTTCACCTAGAACTGGTCTCAACTTCTTCTTTAACCAAGATATCACTCGGAAAGGGTGACAAAAAAATCTTTCGATAATGAGCTATCTCTCATAACGTAGAGACCGCCACCCATCGGAGTACAAAGTCATTCAACAATGAGCTATATCCCATAACATAGAGACTACCACTCATTAGAGAAAAAAATCATTCACAATGAGTTACCTCTCATGACATAGAGACCACCACCCATCGGAGTATAAGGTCATTCAACAATGAGCTATCTCCTATAACGTAGAGACCACCACCCATCAGAGTACGACTCATTCAACAATGAGCCATCTCTCATAATGTATAGACCACCACCCATCGGAGTAAAAGTCTTTTTTGATAACTAACATAATTACTAGGAGGAGAATCGGTTGCTCAAGTAAAGATGTCACCTCCTACTGTTATGAAAAGAAATGCATTAGCACTGCTAGAGAATGGATCTTGAATTCCTGGGGAAATACAAACGCATTCCTGTTGAAGAGATAGGGTCTTCACTACTACAAAATGCGGAAACAACAATGCCATGGTCACCACGGTTTTTGTCTACACCGTGGCAACATCCCTAAACTAAGGCGCTCCCATATTATTTTTATTTTTTGATTTAAAATTAATTAAATATAACAACGGTTGATGAGCCAACCGTGGTGAAATTTTCAAGCTTTCATGGGTTCATACCTCAGCGCCAACATATATATTATTCTATTAATATTAAGGCGTGCCTTTTATTTTTTATTTATTTTTAAATAAAAAACTTAAATGATTATGACTACGGTTGGATCGTTCCACCATAGTCATATAATTTATTTTTTATTTAAAAATTTTAAATATAAATTAAACAATGGCGCTTCTTTATGAAATTTCACAATAAAAGTAATATATCACAATGGTTTCTGATTTTGGTTTACAAGGCCACATTGTTCGAGTTAAAAAGTGACGGGCGAGGGAATCGAATCAGAATTTGACTCTCTGGCTCGAAACGATTTACTCTTTTGATTTGTTTTTAAAGATGCCGCGAGCATCAAGCTTTATTATTTCCAAAAAAATAAAATTGAGATGAAAAAGGGGAAAGTTGCAATACCCTCAATAAATAATGATATGCAGTACGAGTAGCGTGAACTAGACGCAACGCATTGGGGAGAGATATGAGCAAGGGGATTTGTTATATAAAAGGAAAGATGTGGCACCCTATATATATATATAGTTATCTATAGCCTTATTTATATATATGAATATTTTTGATATGTTTGTGTGTTTTAATTTGCTATTCTATTCTTGGGAGAGTCTCTCCTTTGGATTTTAAGAAAGGTAGGTTATGTGGGATCCTAGGTTTTGTTATTATTGTGCTCGCAAAAATCATTGGGATCTTCTGCATATATATCCCTTAATGGGAATCAGAGCATCTGTAGCTCGGATCTAAAGGGAGCTATGGTTTTGTTTGGTTTGAGGGAGAAAGAAGTATGCTCACCAAGGATGAGACTTTGTGCCTACGTATTCACAAAGGGAGGTTGAGAAAGTCAGAGCAATCGTAGTTCCCACTTATGCTAGTGGAAGCAAAGGATGTTATTAACAGACAAGGACAAATGTCATCTTAATGAAAAATGTATCTAATCTATTTCATCACATACATTTTGAAGGGTGGATTGATTGAATCTTTCATCGTAAGTATTAGGTGTTTTGCTTGAGTGTACAAGCGTTACCACTTACGAGTTAAGAAAGATGTTTGAAAGATGAATGAATCTTTAATTGTAAGTTTTGGTGTTTTGCTTGAGTGTACAAGCGTTACCACTTACAGTTAAAAGATGTTTTTATTTGAAAAGTGTTTGAAAAGTGTTTGATTGTATGTGATGTTATAGATGAGATACTTCTTCCATAGAGATGATAAATGTCTAAATCTCTAGGAGAAATTGATTATGGATTAGGGGGTGCTTTTAAGAAGCCTGTGGGTCCTTGTATTGTAAGCCCAAGAGGAGGCATTCTGAGGTTCATCTAGGGTCTTTGCATTGTGAGCCCAAGAGAAGGCATTCTGAGGGTCATCGAGGGTCCTTGTATGAAGCTCAAGAGGAATCTATAGTTTATGGCTAGCTTTGGCTTTAAGAGTGGTTTCACTGGGAAACCATCCTCTTAGGATTCAAGAGTGATTTCACCGAGAAATCATACTCTCAGGGTTCTATCCTAGCGCGGGTGATTCTTTGTATTGGAAGCCCAATAGGAGGCTGTTAAGAGATTTCTAGGTCTCTTTCTTGTTTGATGCCCAAGAGAAGGCTAAACTCAACGAGGGAGTTCTTTTGAACGAAGCCCAAGATGAGGCTAACTCAGCAGAAGAGTTGTCTTATATGAAGCCTAAGCGGAGGCTAAACTCAACGGGCGAGTTGTCTTATATGAAACCTAAGAGGAGGCTAACTCAATAGGTGAGTTTTCTTATATGAAGCCTAAGAGGAGGCTGAACTCAATAAATGAGTTATCTTATACTAAGCCTAAGAGGAGGCTAAAGGAACCTAGTTGTTAGACTAGTTGTTATGTTATAACTGAACAGTTATATGAACAAGTGTGTGATGTGTATTCACAGGAGTTTATGAAGGAAATATATAAACAAGTGTATAAAACAAGCATTTAAAGCAAGTGTAACTTGAATATATACAAAGGGTTTGGGACTTACACCTTAAGGGAGGCCCATTGGTTTAAGAGCAGTTTCACCGAGAATAATGCTCCTCTTAATACCAATGGAATCGGTGTATAAACAGGCGGATGAAAACAAACAAACGAAGTTTGTTTATGCTTGAATATTTACAAAGACGATTGAATGTGTACAAGGAAATGAATATGTACATGAAAGGGTGGTTATGTACAAGGAAATGAATATGTACATAGGAGGGTTGGGACTTACACCGTGAGGGAGGCCCATGATCAATTAAGAAATTTAAGGAAAAACCTGATTCGGTTTATCTTTAAATCTAATTGATCATGGAAAAAGGTGTGTAAGTTTATTGAAAGGTTTTTGAAAAGGTTTTGAGAATGATTTTGAAAAGTGAAGGATATTCACAAGAAGTTTTAAAAAAGATTAGGTTTGAAAATTGGAAAGAAAACATTTTTGAAAAGTATTAAAAATACTTAAAACGTCTCATTTTTAACCTAATAAAAATATAATCAAAAAAGAAAATATTTTTGGATTTTTTTGACATAATCATAAAATAGGTATATTAAATGACAAGTGTGCAAAAAATCATCTCAAAATGAGAAGTTTTGATTAGTTTTTGAAAATGTTGAAGTTTGTTGAAAAACTTAAGAAAATTAGTGATAAAAAAAGAGTTTTTGGTCCTAAGGAGGTTTGAACTCTGGACATTTGGCTTATAAGTGAAGAGTTTTTCCACTGAGCCATATGTTTGACTTGTCATTTAATTACCTTGTTTTAAAGGAGTTTTGAAAAAATGAATTCTTTGAAAAAGGTCAGAAGTTGGATGCTTCTGAGGGGGGTCAAAGGCTTACTGCTTCTGAAGGAAGGGGGATCAGAAGCTTGCTGCTTCTGAAGGAAGTTAGAAGCGTGTTGCTTCTGGAGAGTGAGAAGCGTGTTGCTTCTGGAAGAGATTAGAAGCGTGCTGCTTCTGAAGAGTGAGAAGCATGATGCTTCTAAAAGGACTAGAAGTGCTTCTGAAGGTAGTAGAAGCTGAATGCTTCTGGATATAGTAGAAGTTGGCTGCTTCTGGAAGAGTGAGAAGCATTAGAAATGCTTCTGAAGGGATGAGCATCAGAAGCGCTTTTGAAGAAGCGAGCATCAGAAGCTGATGAGCCTTTTATTAAAAAAAAGGTCCTAGGGGGATTCGAACCCTAGGCCTTGAGGCGAAGGAAAGGATTAAGAGCGTGTTGGCAACCGCTGGGCGGTAATACATCCGTTCATTTAATCACATCCAAACAAATATATTATGAGTCAAGTTTTAAATTTCTGAGTTTCCCGCTTCATCTTCTTCGTGGAACCGAAAACAAGCATCCATGGATCAAACCTGAACTTTCTTAATTCTTCATCAATTTTAGAAATTCAAAATACAAATTTGTCTAGAATTTCCTCACGATTCTAACCATATAACTTATTAAGGCTAATAATCAAAGATGAATACGAATTTTGATATTCCCAAATTAAAACCTAACTGATTGAATGAATGATTCCATGAACACAGTTAATTTAAATTTAAATTGAGAACCCATATAGCTTTAATGACATGATATCTACATCTTCCTTTTCAAATTTTAAGCTAAAGATGTATGTATGGAGATATCAAGATTTCGAAAGCTTACCTCTTGGTATGAAAAACCAGATCGAGTATGAGGACTTTCAGATATAAAGTGATGATTGAAAAAGCTTCCCTGAACCTCACTGAGTATGCTCCCACTCCTAGATTACTCTGAAAGTTTCTGAAACTCCTGACCAAGTCAAGTTGCAGACTGCTGATTTGGAAATGGAAGATGATGATGGAGTTGTTCCAGAACTTGTTTAAGTGTTTGGACAGTCTCTATATGTTGTATAGAGTGTGTTTGAAGTGAAAGTTTGGAAGATGCACGAGTGGATTTGGAGTTTGGAAGTTTTGGCTCAAACTTGCATTTTATGAATTTTGGAAATGGTTTTTGAGTTTGGCTAATTCTTGGGCTAGCTTGAGGATTCTAACAACTTTCTAATGATGTTTAGAAAGTATTTGAAGCCTAAGATTGCTCAGAAATTGCAAGGCTTGAAATTTGCAAATTCTCCTACTTAGAAACTTGAAACCTGAAAATCAAGAAAGAAAGAAGGAAAGCTTGGATTATGATTGCTTTAGGGTGCTTTTGAATGAATAAGTGAGATCTATTTATAGGCCAAGAATTCTGAATGGTAAGTAGAGGAGATTGGCTTGAAATTGAACAACTTGCCTTCAAGGGCAAGAAAGACATTTTTGCCATAAATGCACATGGAATATTCCTTTAACCATGGTTAAAATCTCACTTGATCTTATCTCCCTCATAATTACTTCTCATCTGATTTTTATCAGCTCTAACCTATCTTAACTTGGTGACAAGGCTTCTAGAAGGAGAAATTTGTGAAAAATGACCTATAGTTCTTGAAAAATGACTTGTAATTCATGGTTATGGAGCTCTAAGTTTAATTTTCAAAATCCTAGATACACAAAGTGTTTTTTCAAGTTCTTGGACATTTTGGAAAGCTTGTAACAAGATCTACAACTTTCATGTTTTGAGTTTATCTTGAATCAAAATGGATCTAGGTGAAAAATGGTCATGAAAGTAAGGAAAAACCATGTTTGTCAACACTTGAAAAAAAATTTAAGTGTTAGAAAAAAATTCAACTTTGACTTTTTGTTGACTTTTTCACATTTCTTGATTTTTTATGATCATGATGGATAATTTGAAATGATTTTAAGATTGAAAAAATTTAGATTTGAAAAAGTTGACCAAAAGTCAAAATTTTGACTTTTTGAATAGATGAATTTTCATCAGATGATTCAGAATTTGTCTGATGAAGAAACACGGATTTTGCAATGTTTTGAACCAAGAAATTAGGTCAAGATGTTGCATTGAGGATGTTAAGATCAATCTTCAAGCAAATAGGTCATTCATTGAGCAGAAAATCAATGATTCACTATCTTCGATCAAAACCCTAATTGGTCGATTCAAGGTAAATCATGAGAAAAAGTTGGGAATTTAAAGATCAAATGTTGATGATTGATTAAGATAGATCAATTGAGGTGAGTGGAAACTCAAACCCTAATTGATCATATCTTGAACAGATGAAATTTTGATAAAACCCTAACTTTGACTTTTAGGAGCACACGTTCGATCTATCCTGTTCTGAAACTGTTAGTGATGCAATGATGCATATGTGAATGATATAGGATGGTATCTTAGGTCAAAAATTGGGGTATGACACGCATGCCCTTTGTTGACACTCAAATGTGAGCTTCCTTGACATCAAGCATTTGTTTTACAAGCAGAAAATGTTTATTCTGAGAATGAAAGTTCCAATGCAACAATTATGCAAGTTTTGAAGATTTTACTAAAAAGATGTCGCAAAACTTTTTGAGCAAATCACTAGCCTGGATGCGACATATTTTCAGTAAAAGCTTTTTCTTTTTCTTTTTAGTAGATGAAACAAATGTAAATCATACGCATACACAATACATAATTAAGGTGCTTAGCGATCCCTCAAGTGAAAAATTAAAGATAAGAGGTTGTAGAAGAGATAACCAATTCACACATGTGTGATCTTGATGAATTGTGATGATATGAGATGATAGGGGATCTTAGGGGCAAAAACTGTGATACAACACTTCGTGTTCCAAGTCATCTGAATTCCCTGGATCTATAACTTTATTAGGGATCGTGTAAAATAAAGGGACTACATAATTGAGTTTGAATCTTCATATATTCAACTAGCAAACATTTTTATTAAACCTCTTCCTAAAGAAAACTTCTTTTTATACGAACTAAGTTAGAAATTCTAAACCAACCATGCATTGTTTTAACTACTTTATGTGCTTCTTCTTATTCTTATTATTATCTTCGATCTCTTCTTAATGTGAAATATGTGTTGTTCCATGTGTTGCGTATATGTTTTTATTCTTTTCCACACTTTTATTATTCTAAAAGGGTGAAGTATATTGTGAGGAGGAACTAACCACTCCAATCTTTTCATCTTAATCTTTTTATTTTATCATTTTCCTCAAAGATGCATTGTTATCATCAAAAATGAGAAGAATGTGATTATATGCTACGTGTAGTAAATTGTGGTTTAGATGATGAAAAATAAAATAAAGTGAAATTGTAATAAGCATCACCAAAGAAGAAAATGGATTGAAGAAAATAAAAAAGCGAGAAGGTTATGAGGTCTGGCACAAAGAAAATCAAATGCTAAAAAATAAAATTAAAAGAATTAAGGTTTATGCAAGCTCTCCTGCAATTTTGTATCTTAGTTGTTTTTATCTGTTTAAGATCATCGATTTATAATAACGTTTATAATAAGTGTGGGTAGTTTTCAAAGTACTAAAATAATACACACACTTAAACCTTTTACTAAAAACTTTAACAAATAAGAAACTCATATATATATATATATATATATATATATATATATATATCAAGGACTCGAAAATTTTAACAAATAAGAAACTCTTATGCGATTAGGGCAAGAAGATAAAGATCTTAGACTACGTGGTGAATTAATATTTTGAGTGCCGTGCAAGAGATATATTCACAATTGAGGGAGCTATAGAAAACTATAATAAGTTATGAAAATGAGTTGGTTTTGAAAACAAGATTTCACTAGAACCAAATTAAACAAAGCAACATGAAATTTGGAGAAGAAATTGAGGACAACTTTGACATATGATTTTCTTTTTCATTGATGTGATAAATCATGTGCATGAAATTTAGCACCATATCATAAAGTTGAATTCTCATTTGCTAAAGATATATTATTTAATTGTGAAGCAAAATTCTTCATTCTCACCTATCCAATAAGACAAAGACAAGCTAAAGATTCTTCCATTAAAATGTTAGATGAAAATTGATACGTTATAAACATCAAGCATTCTATATACAATATAGTATCCAACATGTTCCCCTTAACAATTTTGAATAATACAAATTTGATACTTTAAATAGACATCTTTGCTCAAAATAGCCAAAACATTCATGGAATCTTTCTTTATCCTTCTAAAATCAAGCCAAGTTCACTATCTTCTTTTCTAAATATTCTTATGTTATGGTGCCTATAAATTACTTCAAAAAATCACTTCACAAATATATTAGAGCATACTTTTCTTATATTTGCAACTCATTGTGATTATAATGTCTAGGCAATTAGAACCACTTACTGTGGGAGGAGTGATAGGAGAAGTTGTTGACATTTTTAATCCAAGTGTGAACATGAATGTGACATATTCAACCAAGCAAGTTGCAAATGGTCATGAGTTAATGCCTTCTATTGTTATCAACAAACCTAGGGTTGATATTGGTGGTAATGACATGAGGTCTGCTTATACTTTGGTATGTTAATCATTCAAATTTTTTACCATATGTTACATAAGTTACATGCATGGAAGATCTGTATGTACTAGTCATGACTAAAGAAAAATAATCTAATTGAATCGAAGGTCCAATTGATCAGACTTTCGAGCCAGGGTTCAATTTGTGTAACTATGATTAAATCGAATGACAAATAAATAATAATATATTTACCAAATAATACTAATAATTTGGTTGAATTAAGTTGGTCAGACATTTGAATCATGGTTCATTGTTTGAACAAACATGTTCAGTTTGATATTTAAAACATTGGTTTAAAGGTTAAATAAAACCTGAGACATAAATATACATATGTTTTCATATATTTATACTAACATGTGATGAACTTCTAGATCATGACAGACCCAGATGCTCCTAGTCCTAGTGATCCATATTTAAGGGAACATCTTCACTGGTTTGTATAATCAAAACTCTCACTTTCTCATCTCTTTGTTTTTTGTATTATCAAATTCCTTTTATATAAGCTTGGTTTCATCAAATTTTCAGGATGGTTACAGATATTCCAGGTACCACAGATGTCTCATTTGGTAAGTCTTTTTCTAAGAATAACTTTACTTTGTATAATATTTTCCCCCATCTTTTTTATAAGCGATACTTTAGTCGACAAAAATTGATGTATTTAATCCATATAAAATGTAAGAATGATTGTTTTATTAACTTTGATGCAGGAAAGGAGATTGTTGAGTATGAGAATCCGAAACCAGTAATCGGAATCCATAGATATGTCTTCGTCTTGTTCAAGCAAAGAGGGAGACAAACAGTGAGAGCTCCGAATTCTAGAGACCAGTTCAGCACAAGGAGATTCTCTCAGGAGAATAGCCTTGGCCTACCGGTTGCTGCAGTTTATTTTAATGCTCAAAGAGAAACTGCAGCAAGAAGAAGATGATGATGATGATCAATTCCTAAAGCTGCAGAAAGGGCGCAGTGAATAAAAGTTGTTATATCTTAATTAGATTTTGTTTTCTTATGGTTTGTTATTGTTGAATAAAGATAGATTTTTGTTGAAATCTCTATCACTTCTCATTTTTGTTTGTCTATTTCTTTGGAGGCAAGGTATTGAGAATCCGTTTGAGTTCGTTATTTAGATTGTATCAATGCGCAATAAAGCAGCTTCAAAGACAGTCAGACATAGTGAGAAAAACTTCTCTTACTAAATCTAACTGTCATCACATCTGCTTCACCGTCTAGTTGAGAGTGCATTGTGCATTGCAGCCGCAACTATAGTATATAGTTGCAACCACGATAGTGTAAAAGGAACCTAGAGATAGTGTACAAGGAACCTTAGGTGTGCTTAAAAAATGGCACATATTCTTGATGTACTTCTGTTTTTTGTATTATTAGTAAGTTTATTGAAGTTGTGGACCAAACATTCCTTTTATGTTTTATGATATGATTTTCTTTTTTATGAAATAGAGACACCAAAAACAAAACAGCTAACATATGAAGCTCAGACACCAGAAACACAAGTGTTGTTGGTGCTAGAGTTTTTCTTTCTTTCTTCAGACTTATAGATATACAATAATATTGACTAAATAGAACAATCCCTTAAATAGATATTCATATCATGAAAATTTATATATAAATGGAAATGAAGGACAAAACATATGATTGCTCAATTATGTTGTCTTCAAAAAGTGAGTTGTGTGGTCACAGAAAAAATCCAAGGTACCAAATGCACAATTCCTAAAGATAGTTGAATCTTCTATTCACATTCACTGTGACTTAAGTTTAAGTTCAAAATTATTCAATAAATTTAACAGTTCTATGTAACCTTGCAACCATATTATTATACAGAAGAACCTCTCTAACACTAATCTGATACACACTTGCCTATTGAATCAATCAAGCATTTATTTCTGAATTACATTGATTCTCTCTGCTGCAACTTCTTCTACCCCAAAACATATTCGAACACGTAGTTTTCACCAGTTTCGGTCCTTCCATTTTATCTTGATCAGTCGTCGAAGCTTGTGAGTGACGAGGCGATTCGTCTTGAGTTTCATCTTCCCGGGGTTCAAATGGTGGACAAGGGCCGTCGTTGCAAGTACATAATGGAATTGCTACGGATGGAAACGGTGTACAGGTGACGGGACAAAGCATCTCGGAAGAAACGGAAGCTACCCGGTTTCTTCGAATTTCCGGTGTAGTATGTGAAAGAGAGGTTTGATCTACGTCGCGTGGATGCTGCATGCAGGGAGTACACATGCTGAGCGACACGTGTAATTTGTTTTCTTTCGGTTGGAAATTCGGTAACTTGACGAAAGAGATGATTCCATGTCGACAAAGAGGACAAGGGATGGAACCGGGAGGGCCTTGCATTTCAGAAGAAACATTGGTTGTAGAGCAAAGATAGAGTGCGCATCTTACGCAAAGCTCGTGCATACATCCTGCATGGAAAAATCTTGAGATCAGTTATTACTAAACATGACCGCGTCTTCTATGAAGTCAAATTTAAGTATGACGTGTAAGCCTTTGACGAATGACTTCGATATTCAGAAGTTAGAATACAATACCTTCTGCAGCTACTGAACATGGCTTCTCGAGGCAGACAGCACAGAAGTCGATCTCATTAGAGGAGGTTGTCGGTGGTTGCAATCCACATTCTCTGCGGTAATTCAACTCAATCTTACTTCCATTTGCATTAGGAGAAGTTAACAGAGAAAATCAATAGGATTTCACATTTCTAATTTTCTACGGACTTAAATTTGACATTGGTAAGTTTGACGGTTCCTAATTAGAATTGATTTTGCCTCTAAAATTAATTCTAGCGTAAAGCTCAGATTAATAGTTTTTGCCTCCACGTGAATTTCACATTCAAATTAATTGTTCAACTCACTTTCATGTGAATGTATTTGAACAAAACTCATTTTACATTAAACTTGCTTATAACTAAAATCTATTTTCACCTTCATAAGACCAAACACACTGTCCTTTCGACCAAAAAACATTTCTGCACGGGTACAGGCTTGGACATAGTAACAAATTTAAGACAATTGATAAAAATACCTGGCTATGTTGAGCACGCTCATGAGGGGCAAGGATAAATAATTCGAAGTAGGGAACGATGACACTACGGTATCAGAACTGGGTGTCAACAACGGTTCAAGCCAATGACGCCCCCACATCCTAGCAACATCAAGTGGAAGCCACCTGAGGGAAAATTCAAATCGGTATAGTTGTTTTAGACTAAGCAAACTTTATACTTGAATTTCCATTCACAATATTTACCCGTTGCAGTTCAAAGCCATTCGAGTTGCACCTTTTGCAAGGAGGATCTGAAAAAATAAGAGCACTATTAACAAATCCATACCATGTTTTTACATAAGCAATAGGCTGTTTTCCTGAAGAGCTTATGGAACAGCTGAAAACAGCAGCTTATGAACATGTCATATTGAATATCACGCGTCAACATTAAAGGTATATTGAATATCACACGTCAGAGTTAAAGGTATTCTTACTTGGCAGCATTTTAAGTTTCCACCACAAGCAGCATAATGCAATGGAGTGCTTCCAGCCCCTATATCAATGTTCATCGGTAATTTTCAGGAACGTTGGGAGAAAAACAAGCATATACGTTTTATCATCATATTAAACAAAAGATTTACCTATTAAATCCATTGATGTTCCATAATGATATGTTGCAGCTGACACATTTGCGTTAAGATCAAGTAGGAGTTGTACACAATCGAAATAGCCGTTCAATGCAGCCATGTGAAGTGCAGTAATACCAGCATCAGCCGTCTTGTTTACAAACTTGGACAATGTACTGCACTGGAATGAATTAAATAAATAGCAATAATATAACTTACAGAAATTAAAACTATATTGTATAGTCGGCAATGTTCTAAATTGTAGTCCGCAACCGCAATTTCAATTGCACCGGCCGTCGGCCGCATGAAATTCACTAAACTCTTTTGAGAATTACACAATGAAGAGGAATGACAGACCTTTGTTCGGTTTTTCTTTTCGTATTTGATCCATCGCCCACGTCAGCATCCACGCTAGCATGTAGAGTTTCATAAGGAGCACTTGGAACGAAGTCAGCCACAACAAGTCTAATGCATCTAACATGCCCACTGACAGCTGCAAAGTGAAGAGCTGTCCTCCCACTAAGATAATCCGCTTTCATGACCTGTTATTGAATCTAGTTAGTCTCGACAAGGTTATCTGATATACATGCAAGTCGTATCTCGACTCATTAAAAAACTGAACGCAATTGATCCGAATCTCTAGTGAGAATCTATCTATTTGGGACATGATTCGAATGATAAGTAATCTAAATTCACAATTTCAATTCCCGTCCAACACATGGTTTCAACAATCAACCCCGCAACTTGTATCGTTCCAATTTTAGTGAGAAAAGGGGGAAAATGGATGACAATACTCACATTACATCGGTAGAGCATAAGGGTCTGTACAACTTCCCAATGACCATGTCTACAAGCTTGCATCAAAGCTGTCTATAAATCAAGGATCAAGGTAAACCAAAATTAAAAATCTTATTTAGAAAATCATATTCTTAGCCATTGCATCATATACACGTAACGAAAAGGAAACTAGGATACATCAACAAAAAGCTTTTGAAAGCTTCACATTATCACGCTGACATCTTTTAAACAAAAACCAGATCCATTCATCTGTCAAGAATTATAATGCACACACAAGCCATTCCAGCAATATGGTATAGACAGGGTCGTTTAAGTTTTAGAAGATCCCGTGTAGGTTAATCACAGTTTAAGTGTGGCAAATCAAATAGAGGTCCTATTTAGTCGTGAAAACTATTTTATGAGACCATTTTTAGCCACAGTTCAAACGTGTCAAATTTTGAACCTTGTGAGGTAGCCCGCCTTGCACACCCTCAAAGACGGATCTGGTATGGATTATAGGATCACACTCTCAAACTAGTTAGGTTGACCAAAATTGAAATGTGATTAAAAAATCCCTTTTTATGTTACAGACAGTGCAATGCGACCACGTTTGAGCTGCATCTTTTGCATTTGACTGCAATTCTACACAATATTGAAGATTGTGATGCAGCTGCAGCCGCGTTATTATTACTATATCATGCAAATCAGTCAAATCAAACACTATAACAGTTAAACTCAAACCAAACAAGCCACACAAAAATAAAAATGAAAACTATACCTGCCCACAATAATTTCTCGAATTCACATCAGCTCCCTTCTCAAGCAACAATGCCACAATCTAACAAACACAGCAAAAGACCAAAACATTGATTGACATAAAGAACTTAAACAAAAAACATATACTTTAAGACATGAAAAGGGTAGAATTGAGAAACCTCGTTATGACCCTTGGAAGCAGCAAAATGAAGAGGTGAATTAAGACCACCAAAGGTTGAATATTTAGCAAGACCAGGATTGAATTCCAAAAGCATCTTCGCTTCAACCAAATCACCATCCCTCGCCGCAGACACCAATCTCTCGCCAGAAGCTGAACAGCCAAAAGAATTTCCCATCTCTGATGTAAAAAACAATGGCGGATTCAGAAAATAAATAATGGGGTGTTGATGATTTGAAGAAAAATGAAAACTTTTTGGGTTTGATTTTTGATGGTGATGTAGCAGCAGGAGAATGAAGGTGAAAAGGTTGGAACTTGGAATTGTGGTGGTGGAGTTGTTTTATTGTGTGAGGAAAAAAACATAGGGAAAATTGGAATGAAGGTTCACTTTACCTTGTTTATGTTCTTTTCTTCTTTGTGTCTGTTCCTTTGACTTTTTTGCTTTGCTGTTGTTTACTCTAATCTTAAAATAATCCACTAAACAAAATATAAAATCTTAAATAATTCTACTACTTTAAATTTCAAGTTCACAAAAACAAAAAATCAATTTTCTAGACTAAGTTAATTATTTAAAAATTAAATGATAATTAATAACTACAAAGAAATATTTGTTTAACTTTTTTAATATTAATTTTTTTTGGCATGGTAGTTTTTTCATATATATATATATATATATATATATATATATATATATATATATATATATATATATATATATATCATTTTATATAAAATATGTACTATACATCATTTTTTCTATAATATATATAATTATTATTTTTATAAAAATTGAAATTAAATATTTTGTAGTTTCATTGAATATTTAAAAAGTTATATAAATTTATTTTACTATTTTTATAATTTTTAAATAATTTTATTTATCTGATAATTTCAAAGTTTAGCCGAGTGATATTTGATCTACAATAATTTTTATTTTATATTTACATTTTAGTGTAAACAAAAAATTAATAATAATTTTTAAAAAAATTATTTGGAAGTTATTTCAAATTAATATAAAAAATAATTTATATAATGGTTTCCAAGAATAGTTTTATAATATCATTTCATTATTAAATTTGTGTTGAATCGATAAAATAACAATATACTTGTATCATGTGAATATCATGTCCTATTTTTATTCAAGTCACTATTCTATTATATTTTTATTATATATTGCACATTAAATAGATCACAAATTGATATTTAATTAATTATTTTTAAATTTGATAGTGATTTTTAAAAATAAAGTATTTTATTTATTTAAAAATATTTAAATAATTTATATATAAATAATTTATATACAAATAAATTCTAAATTCAATTTGAAGATAAAAGTATCAAATCTCCACTTTTTAAATAGTGGAAAATAATATATATATATATATATATATATATATATATATATATATATATATATATATATATATATATATATATATATATATATATATATATATATATATATATATATATATATATATATATATATATAGTTATACTAAATATTTAAATATTTTTATAAAATATTCTTATTAAACATGGTTTGATTTATTATTTTCATAAATATATATAAAATAATATTGATGAAAAACAATGTAAGGTTGATTAGAATGTAAAATTAAGGCGGCCATTGAAATGAGTAACGGGAATAATTTGAAATTCAACTTCATTAAAAGTGTTCATAATTAGGTGGATTTGTGTTGAAAATTGAGTTTTACTTAAAACTCAAACTGCGTTTAGTAATTAGATATATTTGTATTTTAAATAATTTGTGTCGGTAAAATAAAGTATTTTTTCTATTAAATAACTTGTACTAAAGATAAAATATTTTTATATTGTAAATATTAATAGAAGTGAATGAGAAAATATATTTTTTAATGTAAAATAAAATGATATTTTATATTTTAAATAATCTGTACCATTAGAAAATAAAAGGAAATTTTATCCTTTAAATAATTTATATTAAGAGTATTTTTATATTGTAAATATTAATTGAAGAAAATGATAAAAATATAAATTTTTAATAAAAAAATAAAATAGTATTTTTGTATTTAAATATTTGTATCAAAACACAAAAAAAATTGTTCCAAGATTTGGTTTGAATCCCGTCCCTAATCTTAAATTTTATTTCTATATTATAAATAATTTTAGATCAAATACATAACAACTAAAATTGTGTGGTCTAATATCTTATTTATTTAATAAATCAAACATATTCTAAAAGAATCATATGATTAGGAGGGAGGTATTAATGTATATAGTGTTTTTAATTTAGTACAATATTTATAATTAAATAGTTATTTATTATTAAATTATAGGTGTAATCGATTTGGTTTGAATCAGTTTTTTATCAAAAAAATATTTAAATCGGAGACATCTCTATTGATTTTATGTGGTTTAATTTTTGGAATTTTTTACAAAAAGAATCAAAGCAAAATAATCAATTTGATTTAGTTTGATTGATCGGTTTACAATATTTTTTAAAAATATTATATTCATCAGTATAATCTCCACTATCATATTTTTCAAAATATTTGTTATTATTTTTTAAAATAATACATTTTATGTAATTTATTTCATACTCTATTTTTTAAAACAAATTATAAGTTATTATCCATACAAAATAGTGACATGATTTCATTTAGAAATAAGTCACTATCAAATATATAAAAAGTTGCATTTGGCATTAGAAGATTGAGAAATAATTTGAAAGTTTAACAAATAAAACTCAATGATAATTGTTCAAAGAAATTCATTGTGTCGAAAAGATTTGATTTGATTTGATTTAAGAGTGTGGAAATAATTTGTTACAAAAATATATTTGATTTAACTCCAAAATAGGTATTTTGGGCTTTTATAGTTTTACGCATTACCTAACCTAAATCTATAAATAGTAACCCCTATTTTTTGTATTCAAGTCATTTACAGTATTCTGCAGTTGCAAAGTGAATAATAAAGTTTTCCATAGTTTGTGGGCAGAGAGTTACTCTACAGAAAATTATTGTTCTTCTTTCTTCCTTATTTTTTTCATTGTCATTGTGTGGTGATATCAATCTTGTTCATCGAGATTGATAGAAATTTATCATGAGGTTTGGTGGATTTCCGTCATCTGGTATCCAGAGCTCCGGTTAATAAATTCAAGGGAAGAACGGTCGTGGAAGAAGAATTCACAATGACATGAATTATGGGAATGCGAATTATCCAACAAGTCTACCAATTTTGAAAGTAGTCAACTATGAGAATTGATTTAAACAGATGAAAGTTTTATTCAGGCGTCAAGGTCTTTGGGACCTTGTAAATGATGGATTAGAAGCGCTTGAAGAAGACGCTTCAGAAGAAGACAAGAAGAAACACACGGAATTGGAGAAGCTGAGTTATAAAGCACTCTTCATAATTCATCAATGTTTGAGTCCAGAAAATTTCGAGAAAGTAAGTGATTCAGAATCTGCAAAAGAAGCTTGGGAGGTTCTTTCAAAGTCCTTTGGTGGTGCAGAAAAGGTGAAAGAGGTGAGGTTACAAACTCATGAGAGAATGTATGAATTACTTCAAATGGAAGATAGTGAAAGCATATCTAATTTCTTCACTAGGATTACAAAACTAATGAATCAAATCAAGACATGTGGAGAAGCAATAACAACAACAGCTGTTGTTTCAAAGATTTTGAGATCTTTGGCCCCAAAGTTCGACCACGTGGTGGCTATAGAAGAGGAGAAACATTTGTCAAAATTAACAAAGGAAGAGCTTAAAGGAACACTTGAATCTCATGAACAAGGGATGAATGAAAGAGCTGCAGGCAAGTCAAAGAGTGATGTGACTTTGTAGGCACATTCAGCAAAAGAAACCAAAGACAAAGGAAAGTGGTTTGACAGAGGTAGAGGTGGCTAAAACAATTCGACTGGTAGAGGAAACCAGAACAAAGAAAACGTGTCGAATCAGAGAAGACCATACCAAGGCAACCAAAGAGGTGGTGTTGCAAATAGAGGAAGAGATGGTGGTCAAAAGCCTAACAAAAGTCACATTCAATGTTATAATTGTCAGAAGTATGGTCACTATTCGAGTGATTGTCCAGAGAAGCTAAAGAATCAACAAAGTGATGCAAAGTTCGCTAAGTATGAAGAATAAGAGATGTTGCTAATGGTCGCAATAAGAGATGAAGAAAAATTGAAGGATCACTAGTATTTGGATTCATAATTCTCATCACACATATTTGGAAGGAAATATCAGTTTGTTAATCTAAAACCCTCAATGAAGAACATGGTGAAATTTGCAAATGACAATACTCTAGCAGCTGAAGGTATTGGAGATGTTATGATCATAAGGAAAGATGGAAAAAGGTCAGTAATTTCGAATGCGTTATATATTCCAGGAACGAAGAGCAACTTGCTTAACATAGAGTAGTTGGTCGACAAGAATTACAAAGTGACGGGTCGAAGACAAGATGATGAGAGTTGTTGACGCGAAAGGAAGATTAATCTTGAAGCCCCAATGTCCCAGAATAGAACCTTCAAGATCAAACTTAATGTGATGGAGCAAAAGTGTCTTTCGACTGCAGCTAGAAGAGTTGAATGGATATGGAACTATCGATTAGGTCATCTCAACTTTAGAGACATCAGAGATTTGAAGAGAAAGAATATGGTTTTAGGACTTCCAAAAATTGACATTCCAAACGAAGTGTGTGAAGAATGTGTGCAAGCAAAGCAACACAAGAATAACTTCAGCAAAGATGCAGGAAGCAAGTCGAAGGCTGTTCTCGAAGTCCTATACTCTGATGTATGTGGATCAATCCAGGTAGATTCTTTTGGAGATAATAAATACTTTGTCACATTCATAGATGATTTCAGTCGAAAACTGTGGACTTACCTGATCAATAAGAAAAGTGAAATGATCGAGGTATTTACCAAATTTAAATCTATGCTCGAAAGGCAAAGTGGTTGAAAGCTCAAAGTTTTGAGAACTGATGGTGATGGAGAGTATGTGTCGAAATACTTTGACAAGTTATGTGAAAAGGAAGGTATTTTGCACGAGGTGGTGCCACCATACACTCCACAGCAGAAAGGAAGAATCAAACCATCATGAATATGGTTCGAAGTATGTTGAAAGGAAAGAATTTACCTAAAGAGTTTTAGGGCGAAGTTGTGTCTACTGCAACTTATATTTTGAACAGATGTCTAATGAAGAAACTATAAGGGATTACTCTAGAAGAATGTTGGTCTGGTGTAAAACCTAGTTTGAGTCATCTGAAGGTATTTGGATCTATTGTACATAGACATGTTCCAGATTAATTGATAAGAAAACTTGATGACAAGTCGAGTTAAATGATTCTAGTAAGATATCATTCGACAGGAGGTTACAAGTTGTTCGACCCATTGAATAAGCATATTGTGATCAGCTGGGACGTGATCATAGATGAGCTGAAAGAATGAGATTGTACTCAAAATGTCAAGAAAGATTCAATGAGAATCTTACTTGAAGAACCAGAAACTCAAGTCGAAAGAGAAGTTCGACAAGAGGAACTAGCAGTTATAGATCAACCAAGTACAACTACAAGCAGACCTCAGAGAACAAGACGCATGCCTGCAAGATTGCAAGATTGTGTGGTTATATCAGATGATGTGGTTGATAATGAAGGTGAGCTGGTACATTATGTTTTCTATGCATATGTCAAACCTATCAATGCAAATGAAGCATTGAAAGATTCTAAGTGGTGAAAGCAATGAACGAAGAAGTGAAATCTATCAAAGACAACAACACTTGGTCACTTGTCGAATTGCCTCAAGGAAAGAAGGCAATTGATGTCAAGTGGGTATACAAAGTAAAGATGAATATCAAAGAGGGAGTAACTCGACACAAAGCAAGGCAAGTGGTAAAAGGATTTCTCCACAAAAAAATTGACTTCTATGAGGTTTTTGCACCCTTGGATAGGATTGAAATAATCAGTTTGGTTGTTGGTTTATCAGAAATAAACAGTGGCACATAATCAGATAGACGTAAAGTGTGCATTCCTGAATGGACCCTAAGATGAAAAAGTTTATGTTAAACAACCAGTTGGTTTTGTGAAACATAACGAAAATAGAAATGTGCACAGGCTTCATAAAGCCCTATATTGATTGAAACAAGCTCCAAGAGCTTGGAACAAGAAGATTGATAGTTTTATAAGGGAGAAGGAATTTGTGAAGTGCACAACTGGACATGGAGTATATGTAAGAAGAAGAAATAGTGAATTTCTTATACTATGTCTCTATGTCGAGTACTTGTTAATAACAAGTAGTTGCAAGAAAGAGATCGAAGACTTCAAAGGTGATCTCAGTAAGGAATTCAAAATGTCTGATTTGGGTGATATTTCATATTTCCTTGGCATCAAATTCTACAAGACTAGTACAAGTTTGATGATGCATCAAAGAATATATGCATGAGAAGTTCTCAAGATATTTGAGATGGAAGAATGCAATTCGACTTCAACACTTGCAGAACCAAGACTACAACTGTCGAAAGATTCAAAAGAAGATGATGTCGACCCAACCCAATATAGAAGACTTATTGGGTCCTTAAGATACATTTTTCATACGAGGCCTGACTTAGCATACAATGTGGGTATGATAAGTAGATTCATGCAGATGCCAAAGGTATCACACCTAGCAGCGGCAAAGAGGATATTGAGGTATTTGAAAGGAACTCTTGACTATGACATTTTATTTTCAGCAGAAAAGAAATCAAATCGGTGGGGTACAAATATTCGAGTCGTTGTTGTGATTTTGAGGATAAAAAATCCACAGCATGATATGTGTTTATGTTAGGTGGTGCGCCAGTTGCTTAAAGTTCGAGAAAGGAACCAGTTGTGGCATTATCATCATGCGAAGCAGAATACATAGTTGCTTCTCTTTGTGTATGTCAAGCAATTTGGATGGTGAACTTAGTTGAAAAAATCACAGGTAAAGATAATGGAGCAATTACCATGAAGATCTACAACATGTCAGCTATCAACCTAGCGAAGAACCCGGTATCACACGGTCGAAGCAAGCACATCGAAATGAGGCTCCACTTTCTTCGGGAGCAGGTAGCTGATGAGAAGATGAACTTGGAACATTGCAGATTTGAGGATCAGATTACAGATATCATGACAAAGGGTGTGCAGGTCGAAATATTTCGAAGACTAAGAGCTATGATGAACGTAGATAGCTTAGACACAATGAATTAGGTGGTATGTTAAAAGTAATTCCTTGTGTCGAAAAGATTTAATTTGATTTAGGAGTGTGAAAATAGTTTGTTACACACAAATTTGATTTTAGATTTAGATAGATTTGATTCAAATCTAAAATAGAATATATTTGATTTAGCTCCAAAATAGGTATTTTAGGCTTTTATAATTTTTGGCATTAGCTACCCTAAATCTATAAATAGAGGGAGTAACCCCTATTTTTTGTATTCAAGTCATTCACAGTATTTTGCAGTTGTAAAGTGAATAATAAAGTTTTTCATAGTTTGTGGGCAGAGAGTTACTCTGCAAAAAGTCATTATTCTTCTTT
The DNA here is from genome assembly GCA_021764765.1 of Vicia sativa. Classification (NCBI taxonomy): domain Eukaryota; kingdom Viridiplantae; phylum Streptophyta; class Magnoliopsida; order Fabales; family Fabaceae; genus Vicia; species Vicia sativa. The sequence continues at coordinate 197,400,708 of CM038792.1, read as the reverse complement.
TTTCCTTATTTTTCATTGTCATTGTGTGGTCATATCAATTTTATTCATCAAAATTCGTAGAAATTTATTATAGAGTTTGGTGGATTTCCAACAATAACAACAAAATTTAACACACATAAATTAACATGTTTTATTTCTTAAATACACATTATAACTATTATTATAATAAAACTATATGAAATTTTGCCGAAGAAGAGAAAACAAAAAAAAATTAAAAATATGAAAACTAATTAATAAAACTTGAATTTGAAGAAGGTGACCATCACATCTGAACGACGATCGAGAAAGCAAAAAGTGTTTGCGAACGACAAGAGCAGTATTGTAACAGTTCAATAAAAATAAGTTTTTTATTTATGATTTTTAAATTCTATGTTTTAGAATTTTATTCTCAACATGTGTGTTTTGCTAAAAGGAAACAAATGCAAACAACAATAGTGAATGATTGCATTTATATAAAATTTAAACTTAATAATGGATGAAATAAATATTAAGACATACTAGTTTGACTATTTTTATAAATTAAAATCAAAAATCGAATCAATTTTATCAATTTATCCCATTTATTAATTTTTTTCATATTTGATTATACCTCTAATTTAAATACCCAGAAAATTTTGTTTAAATATTTTACATCAACAAATGACATGGATCTTTGAGTCAAATATTAAACTTCATATTTTACTACTGTAATTTTTATGTGTGGGAATTTCAAATTTAAATTCAAATTTTTTATGTATCAACATTTTTGCAGTTAAAAATTCCTACCTACAATTAAGGTGAAAATCATAAACATGAATTGATTTAGCACTAATTTCTAGTAGGAATACGACAAGTTGTCATTGAAATGTGGGTGTAAGATTTAACGAACATTAAAACGTGGAGGCCATAATTAAATTTTATTGATTGCTTATTAATATGGTTGGAGGCTAGTCAATTATACAAGGACATATAGTTTTCCTCATACTTCATCTTAAAGCCATAAATGGTTCAAATGCTTCAGGGGCATGAGAAAGCAACCTAACTATACATGATGAGGAAGGTCCTTAATTAAGATTCGTTAGTGAGTGAGACATAAGGGAACCAACAAAACATTTATCATAAATACCTCGTAGCTTGTTTTCACATCAATTTTCTAATGTAAAAATCGGTTTTTATAAGTTGGGCTATGGTAGTATCAATTTAAAATTTTAGAATGTGAAACATTGTCAATGAGTCTAGTTTAATTTAACTTATCTTTGTTGGACTCTATTATATGAATATTGACTTAAGGTACAATTTCTTTGACGTGATTTGTACTTGTTTTTAATAAAAATATGATAAGTATATAATTTCTTTTACACATATGTAATTTTCTCTTACATCTATATAATTTTTTTTTTTAATTTTACTCTTTAAAGAATATTTAATATATTTGTCATATTTTTATTGGAGAAAAATAAGAACAATACCTATAGAATTGTATCTAAATATTCTCCATATAATATTGTCAAATGATTCATTTCAACTTGTTATATCAAAATATAATATTGACTTAATATCTTTTTTTGTATTGTGTGATAGATCCAGGATACATTTTTGTCCCTTAACTTAAAAAACATCATATTGATCTTTTAATTTTTCAAAATGCATTGTGTTGATCATTTTCGTCTAATCAGCGACAAAAAGACTTTTAAAAAAATTGATCTCTAAATCAGTTGCTAATATGAAAAATAAAATAAAATTGTAGGTATTGAAAATGTAAAGGACATATATGAAACTTTTTGAAGTTAATTAACCAAAATAAACCCTGAGATTAACATACGAGAGCAAAAAGATTATTTAACCTATATTATTTAAGAATTAAGATTTGGCAGTTAGACTTAATATTAGTTGGTTACTAACACTAAAGTTTGCTATCCATGTATGGAAGTTCCTAGCTAAAGCTTAGCAAGTAACTCTCTTATATATAACGATCATTACATATCAATAAACAAAAATGATTTCTACTTGCACTAACAAATGGTATCAAAATTAATAGTTTGAGTAAGGGACGAACTTTTTGTATTAAAAATCTTCTTGACATGGTGGTAGTAGGGTGGGGTTTGAGTGGGAGTAAAGTGGATGGATTCACTCTTGAGGAAGAGATTGTCGAGAAATAAGTGTGAGTTGTAAGTCTCACATTATTTACAAAAGTTGATGTTGAACCCTTTATAAGTAAGAGGACTCATACACTTATATTCTTAAGATTTTGGGTGAATATATGGTGACTCTCTCACTTGTTTGGATAAGTCCTTGACTCAATGTGGATACTCCCTCTCATGATGACCTATCAGGGGTATCAGAGACATGAAATAGGAGCCCCTCAAAGGGGTCTTATTTTCGAGATAAATAAAAAACAAGATTTTTTATGGGTTGATACCATTTTACCCTCTGCCATATAGGCGAATTCTGGTTTTTCTCACAGTAATTTTTTTTGTAAAATCAACCTTGCCACTTGAAGATTCTATCATTTTAAACCATATAAAAATTTTGTTTTTAAAATCAACCTTGCCACTTGAATATTCTATCATTTTAAACCCTGTAAATATTTTTTTGTAAGACCAACCTTGCCCAATCAAGCCTTTACTATGGTGGATTCCTTAAAGATTGCAACTCCTGTGATTCTCATGTTCGATGAATTCTTAGTAAATCTGATAGAAATATATGGGTTTTACCATCTTGTTTACCATCTGATAGAAATTATGTCTTACCATCTTGATTTTATGTTTTAGTAGTTAATTTAAAGTCACTAATATTAAATGAATTAGTTATAACATGGGTGCATTCAATTGATGGCCCATACTAATGGAATGAAGCTGAAGAAGTTTTTCAGATGTGTATATGGCCTAATGAGGTCATGAGTTTAGTGGATGGTGGTGGCTTGATCCATCTAGTGAAATGCTTGTTGAATATGTTTGACTCCCTTTTGTTATCTACTTTTTATGGAGTGATGGAATAAGAAGACATCTTTATTCCATCTTCTATTTGGGGAAATAATGACCGCGATGGATGATCTCTCTAACCTATTCCATCTCCCCCTTAAATGTGCATTTTCACTCCTCCATTGATGAGTGTTGAGTTAGATACTATGAATGCAGATACGTACTTGAGTGTTATAATGGGAAAGATTTTGGAGGAGTTTTAGTTTAATAGTGGTGCTCATTTTCTTTTATCTTGGATTCGTGAGACTTATATACCATTAGTAGAGCATACTATGTATTTAAAAGCATAGATACTATACATGATGCATTTAGATGGATGCCCCAATTTGGTAGATAAGTCACATGTCTACACTGGTATAATGTACATATCCTTGTTCATCGATCTTGGATTTTGAAAGAGGCTACTGTATTTAAGGCAAGACAACTTGCTGGTTATATGAGCCACTTTCAAGTATATATTTCTTTTTCTTTGTTAGTACTAGTGTTACATTGTGTGATTTCAAATTGTATGTTTTACTGTAGTGTTGGATCTACAAGCACTTCCTCTCCTTTTGTGATAGGTATAATAGGAATTGTATTAATGATGGTTGAAGCAACTCGATTTTCAAAAATCTTTTAATTCTCGAAAACAGTGAAATCGCCACCTAATTTTATTTGTTCTAAAAAGAACGGGAAAATATAGATAAAACCCAAAACATGCGGATAAGGCGGTCTACATGACCAAAAAAGTGGGATCGGGAGTCGGTTATGTAAGGGGAAGGTATTAGCACCCCTTACATCCATCGTACTCGATGGGACCCATTCAATTCTACGCGTTTGTGTGTGTGTTTATTGCTAAGTTATGAATGCCAAAAGAAAAGAGAATTGTTTGTTATTATTTTGAGTTTGGCACGGTTTCAGAACCGTGTGCCTACATATTCCCTTGTGCAATGGGAAAGTCAAAACTCTGTAGTTCCTCTTAAAAAGGTTTTAAGTTTGTTGTTTTGATTTTATAAGAAAAATCGTGTATTTAGACATTTCAAATACTTTGAACTAGGACTTGTTTTGTTTGTTTGAAAAGCTTAAGTCCTCGTTTGTATTTGAAACGACTATTACACCCTCTTTATCCGAAAAGAGTTTTTACGATCGCATATGAGCGATAAAAGAATTTGAGTGGGTTGAATTGTTTTTTATGTGGATGAAAAGTACCGAACCATAAGACTAGCATCCTATGATTCAAATACTAGAAACAAGATGAACTCAATGCTCAACGAGTCGTCTATCATCCCAAAAGTTTTTTCTTTTATGAAAGAGTGAAGTGAAACAAGGTTCACGTTATTAAAAATCTTTAAGTAGTTAGTCTAGCATCCAACGACTTAAAGATTCGAAGTTTATTTTTTTGCAAGTGTTTAAACAATTAGTCTAGCATCCAACGGCTTAAACACTTGAGTTTTCTTTATGAAAGAATTTTGAAACTGCACTCGACGTTGGATCGAGGTTTGTAATTTAATTATGAAAGTGTTTTGGAGATACGGGTTATAATTAATTAAGCGTATGGACTAAGGTGTGATAATGGAAATGAGCGATTAATTGCATACAAGCATTAAATAAAGCGAGTAAATAAATTAAAAGCTCATACAAGGTGGCTGACACAAATAAATAAACGATTTATATTGTGTAGGTGCATGCGCGAAATAAATTTAATCGACTAATTTAAACGAAACTTAATCAAGTAATTAGTTTAATAAAAATTAATTAGGTAGACTAATTAATTTTAAATAACCTAATTAGATAATTAAATAACGTTTAACTAATCAATCAAAGTTTAATTGTAAGCCCAAGAGTAAGCGTGGTGTGTGCACAAATGTGTGGCCGTTGTGACGCTTCGAATCTTTGTCAACTCAAGGGTTTAAAATGATTCACAATTATTAGTTTAAAAAATGATTTTTTGATTTTGTGTAAGTGATGATTAAATAATAAAGTAAATGCGGGCTAAATAATTATTACAAGTTTTTGTGGGGAGAGGAATACAAATTTACAAATGGGGATGATGAAATTACAAGTCTAATATAAATATACAAGTGAGATAATCCATAATCTAACAATTAAATCATGTAAAATTAAATCTAAAGAAACTACTAAAAAGAAATTAACATCTAAATTTATATTCTATCTGTTTGTACTATTATTTAGTAAAAGATATTTTAGTAAAGATTCAAGGAAGTATTTATAGCAAATAAAATAAATAAATAAATAAATGAATATTAAATCTAAAGAAACTACTAAACATCTAAACTATATATTCTATTTTTTTTACTATTCTTTAGTAAAACATATTTTAGTAAAATAATCATGGAAGTATTTATAGCAAATAAATAAAATAAATAAAATAAATAAATAAATATTAAATCTAAAGAAACTACTAAAAAGAAAATAACATCTAATCTATGTATTCTATTTTTTGTATTATTCTTTAGTAAAACATATTTTCAGTAAAAATTCATGAAAGTATTTATAGCAAATAAATAAATAAAATAAATGAATAAATAAATAATAATAATAATAAAACTAAACTGTATCAAGAGGTGAAAACAAAAACTGGAAAGGGTCGATGGGTACTATGTATAGAGGGAGGCCATGAAAGGAAAATTGTGTTTGAGATGGAGAGAGTACTTGTTTGTATGAAGGAGAGAGTTGGTATGATGAAGGAGTATTATGTGTGGATGGTAGCGAGGGAGTATTATTTCGGAGTGGGGGTGAGATTTGTGACATGAGAGTGAGAGGGAGGAGTACTGTTAGTGAGAGGGAGGAGTACTGTTAGGAATGAAGAAGGGAGTTTTAAGGAGGATGGTAGAAGGTAAGAAGATGAAATGAGGAAATATAATTTTTTTGTCTGCGCAGCTTTTCTATTTTCCTTTCCTCTCTCCCTTCAACAATATGAACACTCAATATATATAAGATAAATTAGGTTTAGATAATTTTGATAATACCAAAACTACCCCTAATGAGTAAATGGGCCACAAAAATGAAATGGATAAAAAATAACAAATTCAAAAGTGTTTTTGTTTGAATTTTCTGAAATAAATATTGTACATCTAAAATTGTCAAAAACGATAAAAGTTTAGACAATAAATTATTTGAAAAAAATAAATGAGCACATTAAAATAAACTACGGGTCTCAAAGATTAAAAAATAAATAAAAATAATTAAAGTCGAAATAAAATGATAATAAAGACTACCCAATTGTAAAACACTTACAGTTAAAAACGAGACTCCAAAATATATCGGAAGATTAGAGAGAACATATTTTTGTGATCTACGCGACACGTAGATTCATAAAACAATGAGTTAAAGACAAAAACTTGAAATATTTTTCCGCTAATTTTTCGCACAGTGTCGAATCGCTTTTTACGGTCTGTTTATAAAACCGAAATATCAATATTATCGACATATAATCAACTTAACATGATGCAAGAAACATGTAGGAAGATAAAAATGCATGAAGTAAAATAACGGGCATTTTACAACTACAAAACGATGCAAATGTCGATTTAAATTGACTTTTGGTCAACTTAAATATGACGAATGATGCGGATGCATATGCAGGTGAATGTGAAACCTGAGTCAGGTAAATTGAAGTTAGGAGGGTAAATTTTGGGGTGCGACAATGGTTTCCCACATGAAAAAGATGGAGAGTCATAAAATTTTAGTCGGTATCATCTTTTATTTTAATGTTCTATTAAATTTTATTTATATATAATTTTATTTGTTGTTGTTTGTAATTTATGTGTAATTTTACTATTTTGATTATTCAATTAGATTTTACCTTTGAGCTACTCTTACATTCAAACAAAATGGTTTTGGGCCCTTATTAATGTATTTATTAGCATGAACAAGTTGACTAAGTCAATATTTTGAATGTGACTTGAATCATAAGATATAAAGCTTAAAAAAGGTTTATCTGAATCTGGATTCGTATCAAGCATTATGTTGACTCAAATTAAACTATCAACGTGAAATCATGATTTTTTTTCAATGACAATCTAATTTAAATCAAAGATGTGTGTGTTTCGAATCACAACATTTTTTGACTCGAATCATGATTAATTTTGACACAAATTATGAAACCTAAACATATTTCTAAGATAATGCTTATTCAAATCATATTTTTGCTTGACTCGAATCATGAATACCAATCATGATTCAAATCAAAATAGCAACCTCCTAATTTTACTAATTTGATTCAAGTCATTATTTATTTTAATTAAAATCATAATCTCATGATTTAACTCAAGCTATTTATTATTTTCTTTACTTTTTGGGCCTAACCTCTCGCACGTATATACGTCTTTTTAGTCTCATTTATCAAGATAACCATAAAATGATTAATCATGAAAAATGATTCAATGTTTTCCATTTCCTTCTAGAGTGAGGTCTAGTTAGATTGAAACACGTGTTTTTCAAGAAGCTTTTGAAAAAACTAATGAGAGTTTTCCCTTTCACAGACATTTTTCCTCCATGATTTAACCTTGTGAAATACTTCCTAGAATGTTGATATTATGAGGTCTAAGATGTGTTGTGTGGTAATATTTATATACCATTCATAATCTTCAACCTCTTACCAAGAAACTATTATCGTGGTACTCAATTATAAAGATTGAGTGTGAGTGGTAGTTCCAAGATACATTTGGAAAGCTAAGGTTTTTGTGAAATTGTGTTGTTTGCATCAGAAAAAATAATTGCTTTTTGTCTATAGCATACGATTGTGATTATCCAATAATACAAGTGTTTCTTTATATTCCATGGAAGATTTCAATGAAGCTGAGTAAAGATTGTTGTAAAAAAAATTTGGGAGTTGCCTAATCATTCTAGAGTAGAATAACCACTCAAAAAAGGAACCGATAGGGTTGAGTAAAGGTTGTTGTAGAAGGGAAGCTTGTATAGGTATTGTTGTGTATATCAAGATCGTTGGACAAGATCATTGAAAATCTTGAATGTTTGCAGTTTGAGTGATTTGCTTCAAGAGAAGGGAAAGTTGATTTAGATATGTGTTGGCTAAAGTAGTTGGCTTGTAGTGTTTAGATTAATGATTATACATTGAACCAAAATACTTGCATATTAACTTTTCAAATAGCGGAAAACCTAAAACTTTTTAATGGCGAAACCAATTAAGAGTGAACTGAGCTCTAGCAAGGAAGAATGAGTTGAGAACCTAAAAATTATGGAACCTTGTTTTGCAGGGAATATATACCTTTAATAAAGATCAGTGTAACACCCTAACTTACCCATATCATATTTATAGAAAAATTAGAGTAATTTAAAAGCTTCAATACAACATCAATTAGGATGTCACATAATCAAAAACCACAACAGCTCAATCAAGTAGATACATAACACATTTTTGGAATAAACATAAAATAGTCTTAATTAAACAACTTCATTGAAATAACAAAAATATTTCAAATCCAACAAAACAACTTCAAATAATTATTCCGGATTTTAAAATGCTCCATCAGGAATCATCAACATAAAACCAATTAAATAAACAAGCGTTTATCCCTAATCCAAGTTTTACGTATCAGAGCATAACGCCAACTCGAACTAAAAAAGAGTAACCTCTTTGACTCCTGATACTCGAAATACTCTTGAGTATCTGCACGTTATCCACGTAGAGGCAACATAACAACAGAAGGGGTGAGATATCACAACAATATAAAGAACAATATAATTATATATATATATATATATATATATATATATATATATACAAAATTATCATGCATAATTATTAGTGTTCAATTATCTCATCATTACAACATAATTATTATTAATTGAATAATTAGAATTCCACAATCAATCATTACATCACAGTCAACAACAAAGTATGCAATGCAACTCAACATCGATACTATACATATGGTACCGAGATTACCACCGAATCCACTCCATCTAGGATCGGGGTCACCATTTTCGTGAACAATTGGTTCAGCTAACTAATAATCCACTCCATCTAGGATTAGAGACATCAACAAAAAGGAATAAATGTATTCACCTCGCTCGTATCCACTCCATCTAGGATTTGAGTCAACAACAACGATGCAATATAAATGCATCAGACATAACCATGCAATTCAACAACATAATACATTAATTTCAATCCTCATCAATGTCTTACCATTTCCAGCCACCTGCTCCAAATCAACAATAACAACAACACATCGTAACACAATCACCAATTCCACACCATTCACACACAACAAGTAGTCAAAATACACACGAAAAGGATTTAACTGTAGAAAATACTTGGCCACTATTTTGAAAATTATTTTTACAGAATATATCCCATTTTTATCTTTCCAATGATTCGAACGGCGTGTCAAACGGACATCCGAGCACAAAGATACGAATTTTTAAAGTTTGAAAATAGTTTGGTTCAACATATACAGGAAACCGATTTCTCATAAACAGGGGACCGATTTCTCAGATCAAGGAACCAGTTTCTACAGTTTTTTTACAGAAACTTTTCAGAAAAATTTCGAAGAGGAAACTGGTTTCTTCTACAGAAACCTTTTTATTTTTCAAATATAGCAGCGGAAACCGATTTCTCCAAAACTAGTAACCGGTTTCTGCTGCAGAAAACAAAATTTTCTACTATAGAACAAGTTGCGATTTCATGAAAACCCAATCCCAAAACACATTCCAAACCTGCAAATTGACTTCAACGAATTTGCACATCCAACATACAACAAACCACAACAATTATGGCATGCAATTCATCAACAAAACACCAATTTCAACATAGTTTCACCATTGAAATCATAAACCCAAACAATTCAAAATCATGAATAAAACATATAACAACAATCATACAATCAAATCCCATATACCTATGATTATACTATCCCTTAGAGAGGTGGAACTCCATCCTTACCTTAGGATTGAAGGATCCCCTAAGCTCTTGATAGGTCTCTAACAATGGAGTTTCCTTTTCTTGCCCTAATCCTCTTCTCTTCCTCTTCTATTTTTTCTTATTTTTTAGATGTGAATAATGAACACTAAAACCCCCAAATCTTCCTTATATTCATATTTTCTCTTAGGACCCTTTTTATTGGTTTCCCTTTTCTATTCTCACCTATGCTATTAAAGTTACTACCTTGCCCTTGTCATATTTCTACTACACTCCTTTATTTTAATTATTTAAATAATAATCAACTAATTAGTAACAACTTCTATTTTCTAATATTTCTATTAATCCTATTAATAATTCTAACTTAATAATTTATTTTCAAATTAATAAATCTAAAACAACCCTTCATACTCCTTAAATCCGACACTATCCCACACAAAGTAGTATCAAAACACACAATTCAACACACCAGTTATCATATAATTTCTAACTACACAATTAAATAATTAAATAGTTAATCTGGGCATTACAACTCTCTCCCACTTAAAATATTTTTGTCCTCGAAAATCACCTAATACAAACATCTCTGGATACGAATCTCGCATCTTACTCTCCAATTCCCATGTCGCATTCTCGTCGGTAACTCCTCCCCAATCCACTTTCACCAAAGCAATCTCTTTTCCCCCTAGCTTCTTGATCTCGCAACTTCCAATCCTCACAGGTGCAATTTCAACAGTAAGATCATCATGCACTTGTACATCGTTCATCAAAATCTCATGAGATGGATCTGAATTATACTTTCGGAGTTGTGACACATGAAACACATCATGCAAATTGGACAAATTAAGTGGCAAGGTCACTCTATATGCAACAGTCCCTACTTTCTTAGAGATCTGATACAAACCAATAAATCGAGGAGTCAACTTCCTAGATTTCAAAGCACGACCTACACCAGTTATCGGAGATACTCTCAGGAATACATGTTCCCCTTATTGAAACTTAAGTAGCTTCCTCCTCTTGTAATGGTAACTCTTATTCCTACTTTGATAAGCCTCCATCCTTTCTCGAATTAATTTCACTTTCTCGGTAGTTTCTCGCACCATTTTCGGTCCAAGTACTACACTCTCACCGGATTCATACCAACATAAAAGGCGTTATGTACCTTCGACCATACAATGCTTCGAAGGGTGCCATACTAATATTAGAATGAAAACTATTATTGTAAGTGAACTCAATTAATGGAAGATGACTATCCCACGCACCTCCCAAGTCAATAACACAAGCCCTCAACAAGTCTTTCAATGACTGAATAATCATCTCTGTTTGCCCATTAGTCTATGGGTGATATGCCGAACTTAATTTCAACTTCGATTCCAGTGCATCCTGCAAACTTTTCCAAAAATCAGATGTAAATCTTGGATCTCTATTCGACACAACACTTAACGGAACACATTGCAACTTCACTATTACCCGAAGATAAATCTCCACCAACTTCGGAACAGGAAAATTAATACTAATCAGAATGAAATGAGCTGACTTCGTTAGTCTATCCATAATCTCCCAAATCGAATCATGTCCTCGATATGATATCCCACTTTTATTCTGGAATTTCCAACGGTTCCAATAACTCTGTCGATTTCTAATGTTCAACCTTCAATTTTTGACAATTCAAACATGCATACACAAACTGTGCTACATCCCGTTTCAATCCAGGCCACCAAAACATCTTCAAATCGCAATACATTTTAGTAGCTCCCAGATGAATACTCAATCCACTTATATGGCCTTCTTCCAAAATCATCTTTCTCATTTCTGCATCATCCGGAATACAAATTCTACATCGGAATCTCAACACACCTTGGTTATCTACTTTAAAGTCACTATCTTTCGATTGATAATTCCCGTCCATTAAATCCACCAACTTCACCTCTAACTTTTGAGCCTTTTTTTTTATCCAAGAAATCATTGTGAATCTTCAACATTCCCAATTTTCACTTTGTGGTGTCGTTTAACATACCAAACTCATGTCTCTAAATTGTTCGATCAATTTTAATTCTCGAACCATTATAGCAGACATATGTAGAGATTTCCTACTCAAAGCATCCGCTACAACATTAGCTTTACCATGATGGTGATTTAAACCAAAGTCGTAGTCCTTCAATAACTCTAACCATCTCGTTTGACTCATATTCAATTCCTTCTAATCAAATACGTACTTCAAGCTTTTATGATCACTAAACACTTCAAATTGAGAACCATATAGATAATGCCTCCAAATCTTTAATACAAAAACTACTGCAGCAAATTCTAGATAATGAGTAGGGTAATTTCTTTCATGAGTCTGCAATTGTCTTGATGCATAAGCTACCACCTTATCATTCTGCATAAGCATGCAACCTAAACCCAATTTAGAAGCATCACAATATACCACAAATGGTTCATCAGGCTTAGACAATGTCAAAATCGGAGTTGTCGTCAATCTTTTCTTCAGCTCTATGAAGCTTTCTTCACATTGAACATCCCACACAAACGCCTTTCCTTTATAAGTCAACTGTGTCAGCAGGAGTGCTAACTTAGAAAAACCTTCAATGAATATTCTATAGTAAATAGTCAAACCTAGGAAACTTCTGATCTTGGTAACTATCTTTGGAGCTTCTCATTGCAACACTGTATCTACTTTGGATGGATCTACCACAATTCCATTACTTGAAATAACATGACCAAGGAAACTAACTTCTGTTAACCAGAATTCACACTTAGATAATTTTGCTTACAACTTCTTTTCTTTAAACACTTGCAACAAAATTCGCAAATGCTCAACATGTTCTTCCTCTGATTTAGAATATATCAAGATGTCGTCAATAAACACTACCACAAACTGATCTAAATAAGTATGAAAAATACGGTTCATATACTCCATAAATACTCCCGGTGCGTTAGTAATACCGAATGGCATCACAAAATACTCATAATGTCCATACCAAGTTCCGAAAGTTGTTTTTTGAATGTCCCCGTCCTTCACTCAAATTTGGTGATAACCTGATCTCAAATTAATCTTGCTAAACAGACATGCACCCACTAATTGATCCATCATGTCATCTATTCTCAGAAGTGGATACTTGTTCTTGATTGTTGCTTTATTCAGCTATCGATAATCAACACAAAGCCTCATACTACCATATTTCTTCTTCACCAATAACACTGGAGCTCCCCAAGGCGATATACTTGGTCTCACAAATTTCTTCTCAAGTAATTCTTCCAACTGATTCTTCAACTCGGCTAATTCAGCTGCTGACATCCTGTACGGTGCCATAGAAATAGGTCTCGTACAGGGAACAAGATCAATAGCAAATTCCACTTCTCTCTCTGGAGGCACATCTGGAATGTCATATGGGAAAATTTCGGGAAATTCACATTCTACTTGTAACTCATTAATCGCCGCTTGATTCTCAATAGACAAGGATGCTAGTAATGAAAATACCATAACTTCTTCCTCTATCAACTTCTTCAATTGTTTAATAGATAAGAATTTCTCTTCCTCCTCCTTAAAAGTAGAAAACCTCACAGATTTGTTGAAGCAGTTAATATGAACATAATTATACTCTAACAAGTTCATACCTAGAATCACATCCAGACCGCTCAACAACAAACAAACTAAATCCACTAGAAAGTCTCTGTCATAGATATACAAAGGACACTTTAAACATGCTAGATAAGTAGTAACTGATCCCTTGGCTAGAGTTTCGATAATCATTTCCCCAGACATAGATGATAACAATAGACCCAACTTTTTCACACAATCAGCAGAGTTAAAACAATGCATAGCACCAGTATCAATAATAGTAATTAAAGGAGTACAATTAATGAAACATGTACCTCTAATTAAACGATCTCCACTGAATGTCTGACTCTTTGCTAAAGCGAACACCTTTCCACTAGTTAGAGCTTGCCTCAGTTTCTGACACTGGGTGCTGATGTGTCCCTCTTCACCACAGTTGAAGTAGATCACTCCTTTGTGTTGACATTCAATCCCATGTCTAGTCTTCCTGCAACTGTAACACTTCTTTACTTTGGTCTTGCATTCACCGATCTGATGTCCTAGCTCTCCATATTTGAAACATCTAACAATAATAGGAGCACCTCTCTCACCTGGCCTCTTACCATCATAAGCTCTCTGCTTACCCTTATCAGCTGGAACATTGCAAGGCTTCTCGCGGTTCTGTTGTTGCTTGCCTCTCTTTTCAGACATAACCTTGTAGTGAGCCTTATTGTCGTCTTCAAATATCCTGCAGTTATTCACCAAATCGGAAAACCTTCGGATTTGTTGATACCCAAAAAATTTCTTGATTTGAGAGCGTAACTCGTTTTCAAACTTGATGCACTTCGAGAACTCAATAGTCGCCTCGCTGTAGTGAGGGTAGAACTTGGCCAGCTCCACGAGCTTCGCCGCATACTCAGTCACAAACATGTCTCCCTACTTCAGTTCCAGGAACTCAATTTATTTCTTCCCGCGAACATCTTCAGGATAATACTTGGTCAGAAATTCCATGCGGGACATATTCTAATTGACAGCCTCAGCTACACCTCCCAACCTCTGACGAGTTTCAACCCACCAGTCATCAGCTTCTCCAGTCAGTTGATGCGTACCAAAACAAACCCTTTGCGCATCCGTACAATCCATGACTCTGAAGATCCTTTCAATCTCCTTCAGTCAACTCTGCGCTTCATCCGGGTCATGCTTGCCATTAAAGACAGGTGGATGGTTCCTCTAAAATGTTTCTAAAACACGAGTCCTGTAACGCCCGTTTTATTTAATATTATATTATATTAATATTTTTGAATTATCGTTTGACGATTGTTTTAGCGACGAAAATAATTATATTAATCTGTATATCTATTAATATATTTGGCGACGTTTAGTTCGGTTCGGTAAAATATTATTCGGACCGATATTTAATTTCCCGGAATTAAATTAACAAATTGAGTTAATGATATAATTAGATGATATATTTAGTATATTAAGAGTAGAAGAGGGGTATGTGAGAAATTTATTTAAGTTTGGATAGCAAGACATATGTAATATAAAAACACTTCTTCCACCCATTTCCTATCATAACTTCAAAAACAAAAGTTTAGAAGTTTGGAGAAAAAGCTAGGGCTTTGGTCGAGGAAGAAGAAGATAGCAAGAAGAAGTGCAAGGCTTGGTTTCTTGGTTGAAGAATCATCAAGAACACTCAAAGCTTGCTAGGTAAGGGGTTTGATTTCCATTTCATTTAGTTAGGGTTTGATGTATTTAGTTTGAATTGGGAGAAAAATTGATAGTTGGTTTATAGGGTTTTGTTGAGTGATTGTTGAAATGTTTAGAAGAGTTGGATTTGTTGTAAAGATTATGGGTATTATTATTAGTGTTGTAGTGTTTGGATTATAGTATGAAAATAGGAATGAAATGGAAATGGAAAAATGAAACATAACAGTAAAATGAAAAAGAAAAACCAGAAAACAGAGAAAAGATAAGAAACTGTAGAACTGTATAAAATGCACGCAGGGAAGACGAAACAAAATTGAAGGAAGCAAGGAGGGGGAGGCGCCCACCTCCATGTGTGGGGCGACCGTCCCCCTAGGTGAGGCAGCCGCCTCCCTTCACTAGCAACAATGGGGACGTGTGTCCCTTAAGTGTAGGAGAGTTTTGGTTTTTGCTGTTTTTCCAATTTTCTGTAACGTGGTTTTTTCTGTTTTCTGTCAAATTTCCCTGCATAATTTTCCTTTGCAATTAGCTTCTGTTTTCTTCTAAAATTCCAATACCACATAGTAACCTTGTGTATCACTAAAATATAATTAGGGGATAAGATAGCCGATTAAATTTAGAACCCGATTATGTTCCGATTTTCCGATTTTGGTAAATTCGACGATGGAGCAAGTTGCTCCGAATTCAACGAAAATTGACGTGCTAGCTAAGTTTGACGTGTAGAGCGTAGTGGTGAAGTTAGTTTTTCGAAATTACGAGTTTTAACGGAACGACCCGAAATAGGACAATTTACGGTAAATTGACCCGGATTGTGTTTTAGTCAATTTAAGACATATATGAACTATCCGATTTTGAAGTTGATGTTTATAAATTATACCGGTAATTAAGAATGGCTTTCGCGACAATTATTGATGTTTTTACTATTTTTCCGTTTTTGGAAATTGGCGGATTAATTGACAATGATGTTTGCGACGGTGTATATAATTATGAATACTTGTTGTTTATGCGATGCGATGACATGTTTATTGATGTGAATAAATATGGCGATGTGGACTTCATGTCAATTGTGATGAGCGATGATGATATGTTGTTGTGTGGTCTTTATTATTGAGTCACATACATTTCATAAGCGAAGAGGGCTTTCATGCCAAGCGATGATGGCTTTTATGCCGAGCGAAGATGGGCTTTATGCCAAGTGTCCCTAATTACGGACAAAGTGATGGGTACCACATGCATAACATAGTCGTGTCTCATGGAGTCCATTATGTTTATTTTAGAGTCGGTTATGTTTATGTTCGAGTTGTTTATCATTGAGTCTTTAATTGATAAATGATGATTGAATTGCGACGGTACATGATGTTTGGTGTTGATGTGGATATAATGATTATGTGATGGAGTTAAAGTGCTAATTTATACACTAATGCTAATTTGAAGTATGTAAACTTTTAATGCGTGTCGGCATACTTTATTTAACTTATATCAATTGTATTTCCAAAAACTATCCATATATTCTATCATGCTTATAATTATATGTATTGGAGTATCTCACCCTTTACTTGTTTCGCCGTTGCCTATATATTGGTAACGTGCAGGTGATCCCCGAGGATGAGGAGGATTAGCTCGAGTCACTTTATTTTTGTGTCGTTCTGCTCTGATCATAGTAACACTCGGGATTTGGGCGACGTCATTATTTTGATAGGATAGTTTGTATATACTATCTTATTACGTTATAACCTTATGTATTGATGACAACATGATGTTATGTATATTTTGTAAACATATCCGATGTGCTGTGAATATTCATATGTACGTATGATGAATTATGTATGGTTCGGTATATCCGACTTTTGGATGTGCATTATAATGCTAATTGTTGGAAATGCGAAGACGTGATGCCTCAATTTTGTTAAATGAAATTTTGAAACTCTGATTTTATTATATAATTACGCGGGGTAGAATTGGGGTGTGACAAGTCCCATCATTGCCACCAGTAATCGATTAATGTTGCATCACCTGAGCCATTGCCTATAAAGCAACAGAAATCGCAACATCGTTTCTTCCAGCCACCATCGTTCTGTTCTACAAAATAACATCAAACAATGGTCAAAAGAAACACCATAACAATATTCCACTGTTACACTAAAGACTCAACAACCTGGCCAGACGGGCCGACCTGTTGTGATACCAATTGTAACATCCTAACTTCCCCATAACATATTTATAGAAAAATTAGAGTAATTTAAAGTTTCAATACATCATCAATTAGGATGTCACATAATCAAAAACCACAATAGCTCATTCAAGTAGATACATAACACATTTTTGGAATAAACATAAAATAGTCTTAATTAAACAACTTCATTGAAATAGCGGAAATATTTCAAATCCAACAAAACAACTTCAAATAATTATTCTGGAGTTTAAAATGCTCCATCAGGAATCATCAACATAAAGGCAATTAAATAAACAAGCGTTTATCCCCAACCTAAGGGTTACGTATCAGAGCATAACGCCGACTCAAACTAAAAGAAGAGTAACCTCTTCAACTCCTACTACTCGAACTACTCATGAGTATCTGCATGTTACCCACGTAGAGGCAACATAACAACAGAAGGGGTGACATATCACAACAATATAAAGAATAATATAATTATAGATATACGAAATTATCATGCATAATTATTAATGTTTAATTATCTCATCATTACAATATAGTTATTATTAATCGAATAATTAGAATTCCACAATCAACCATTACATCACAAGTCAACAACAAAGTATGCAATGCAACTCAACATCGACACTATGCATATGGTACCGAGATTACTATCGAATCCACTCCATCTAGGATCAGGGTCACCATTTTCGTGAACAATTGGTTCACCTAACTACTAATCAACTCCATCTAGGATTAGAGCCATCAATAAAAGGGAATAAATGTATTCACCTCGCTCGTATCCAATCCATCTAGGATTTGAGCCAACTGTTATACCCCAAAATTTGCCCTCATATTTTTCAAGTCAATACACATCTCCATACTCAAGGACCACTCAAGAGTTGACCAGACAAGCCTTCTCTTAAGCAATCAACCCACAACTAGGGTTTTGTTTCTCTCAAGTCAAGGATGATTTCTAATGGCTCAAGTGATCATCATACCTCCTCATATGTCTCAAAGCATCACCATGTCAAGTTTCAAGCCTCATAGCTATAACACACAACTGAAATTTTATTATATGTCACGTATTTTAAAAAGTGACATATTAGCGTTTTTTGTAGCCAAAGTAGAGATGAGAGATCAAAAATGTTTAAAAATAAAATAGGGGGACAAAAATCGTGAAAACACTAAAATAAGAGGACCAAAACTGTAATTTAGCCAAAATAAAAATACTAAGATCTCTAAAAATATATTTTAGTTCTTTAGTTTTTAAAACTTTCAAATAGAAAATAGTTTTGAGAAATAGTTTAATAAAATTAAACTATCAAATAAATTTTATTATTTTTAAATTAAAAAATAATTTTACAAAACTAAATTAAATAAGCCATTTTCAATACACTTCATTACTATCAATACTAATAATATTGATACATGAATATAAATTATAGATAATCGAACTGATAGAATCTAATATTATATTAAAAAATATCTATATTAAACCTCATCTTTACAATCTCAAGTTAAAGTGATGGGAATTAATTTATAAACTATTTTTAGATTACGTTATAATTTTAAGTGGCATTTGGATTTTTTTCCAATACTTACCATCCCTTTAAAATCTTTTAATATAACTCTATAGTTTAAAATTTTAATTTGGTCTCCTAAATAATTAATTTTACTAAAATGATTCGAGTTTAATGACGTGTCACAATTTTCTAGATTTTTTTTTAAAGGTAACTCATGAGTAAATGTTTTTTTGTTAGAGTAGAAAATGTGTCAGATTTTTCTAGAATTTTTTTAAGGTAACTCATGAGTATATTTTTTTTGGTTATAATAGAAAAAAATAAAAAAATAAAATTCCATCGGCATCAACTCACAAGAGAATGATGATTCGAGCAAAAAACCAGACTGCATGCACCGTATCATTATCAACTTCATGTTTGATTAGGTAATCAACACAAATATTTTCTAAAGTGTGAAATATTTGAATTTGTCATTCCCTAAAAAGAATTGATAGCATAGTTGAATTCACAAAAATGATAGGTTTCCATGTCATACACAAACAATGATATCATATAACAATACATTAAGTTATCGATAGGTTTCCATGTCATACACAAACCATAATATAACATCATCCATGATATATCATTTTAAACATCATCAACATTTCAAATCAATCCACTAAAACTTGAAATATCAGAACTGTCGAGACTATTGTCATCGGCATTCAAAATTATATTACTATCTATTGTGTATTCCAATAAATAAAAAACATTAAAAAAATATATGAATTAGAGATTTTGTTAAATCGAAGATTTTGCCTTTATTGAATTTTTCCAGAGAATTACATAGATGAACTTTGCGGGAGGAAAATGGCTTCAGTGATGTCGAATTGATATCAATATTTTCAATGAAGATCGACATGAAAGAGCCCAGTTCCATCAGTTCTAATTGGGTTTGGATTTGGGAGAACTGAAACTAATAAATAGCTTCTTTCTTCTACTCAAAAACAAGTGAATAGCTATGAGAGAAAAATAGGATAACAAAATGGAAGCTTCCGAATGAAGAATACACAAGAGAGACAAATCACAAACACACAGAAGAAGACACGACGTTTATGTTGTCTAGTACTACAACCTCATAACAAGTTTGCTTTCCAACTTGACCGAGATCGGCGAGTTTCCCAGCTCCAATTCTACCCACATCGTAGATGCAAATGTAATATCAATATATCATACAATCCCATGTAGCAACTTGGGATTCCACAGGTACTGCATGAGAGATTCCAAACTAGGATCAAAATTCAGCTATTCAAGAACTTGGTGACACGGAAAAAATCAGATGAGTTTTGTTTTTGAGACTAAATAAGTAATGAAAATCCTGCAAATAAATATATACTGTCCATTCATTGAGAACATCATGGAGTATTCAACACAGATTCTTGAAAGAAAATTCTATCCTGTAGTAAATTAGTATCAAAATCTAAAAGTACAGAGATTTAATCAAGTGTCTGATATGTAAATCAAATGCAGATGGCTTGCTTCAAGCACAAGGCTTCAAGATCAACACTATCACTTATTTACACATTATTTTCTTCTACAAAAATGGTTCCGGTATGTCCAACCAAATATAAAGTGACACGGAGGCAAAGGAGTCCGTGACTGGGTTGATACTTTACTTCCAAGTTACTATTTTAAGTTGGAAATAATAAAGTAACAATGTTTCTCTTGGTAGAAAATCTGAGGTTTCATCAGTTATCATCCTCAATATAATCTTCTAGAAAAGCCTCCCACATTTTCATGGTTAACCCTGTAGTGTAATTCTCCGCCCAGTTAACACAGTAGCCAATCAATCACATAAAAAATCTCACCTCAGTTATGAGATACCCACGGAGACAAGCGCAAGTGGTTGGTGTGCAGGATGTATGAGCATTGTAAAACCCGGTTACTGAGTTTGATTTCTAATCAGATAAAAAGTTAAGATGCAGTAGAAACAAGAAACTTAACCCCATATTGCTGTTTCTGAAGTTTCAAAACTATACAAGAGACAGGAGTGGCTGATAGAAATCTTAGTCAACGGTTAAAAATGAATCAGGGATGAGTGAGGTTAAATAGTGCAGTTCCACGTCAGTTATTATCGCCACGGGATAGTCCAGTCCCATCAAAGAGACTTCTCAACAGCATAATTGGAAGATTATAAAGATTCCCGTAATACTCTGACTGAAGTGATTTCCTTTGCATTGATATACTACCCATCAAAATCATCATCATCCTCATCTCCTGAATCAACCTCAGAACCAATATCTGATGACAAATCATCTTCTTCATCCTCACTTTGTCCTACACCATTTCCACCCTTAAAGTCTTCACAAGCATCCTCAACATATGCTCTTGTTACTTGCCCCATTTCATCATCTAACTTGCTCCTCCTATACCCAACCAACTCCCTATCAACCTTAGCTTTCCGGGGGCTCAAAATCACAAGCTCGGCAAGCTTCCGCCGCGCCAAATACAAATCATTAGGCTCGACCAACTCCCCTTTCCTATAAGCCTCCCTAAGAAAAACTGTATGAAGCTTCCCGTGATTCCCTCTAGTGGAAACATAGAAAATCCCCTGATGCTGAAGCAAAAACTCCTTCAACTTTTTCGGCAAGTCCATCGCCATCCGAAAATGCGCAATCCTCTCCAAAGTAATCTTCTTCTCCACAGTCAAGGACAACAATTCATGAATCATGGCAACAGCCCTTTTCTCCATTCTCTTCTGCGCCTCAATCGACCTCAAATCATACCCAGAAACAGCCTCATAAGGCGACCAATAAGGTAGCCTCTGCCACTTCCACATCGCAATCCTAAAATACTTACTTATCTTAAAACCAGGCGGAAAATCAATCAAAAAAGAAAACCTAACATCTTCAGCATCACTACCTCTCTCTCTATAAACTCTCTCCCTAGCATCTTCAATCGCACATATTCCTAACTTAGGGTCAAATTCCACAAGCTCAATATACTTATTCCTAGTTTCCTTAGCATCAATTAACCGAAAAAACTCCGGATACCTCAAAACAACCGAGTACTCAAAATCATCCGGCAAACCAAGCGCCGACCGCGCAATCCTCACATGCTCAAGGCGTAATCGAAGCCCATTCGACATCATAAGCAGCTTCCGAAGACGCGTGACCGCTACCGAGACCTGATCAGCAAGTGCAACCCGCTCCTGATCAATCTGAAGAATGGCCTTCCGTGTCAATCTACAGAAGAGGATACGCTGAACCGGGTGCTCGAAGATTTCGAACACATGCGGGAATTTCAGAATGAACGCGCTGGCTTCATGGCGCGTGAAGCCGATTCGATGAGCTAGGGTTTCGAGACGAGGGATGGGGATGGATTGATTGGGTTCGGAGAGGATGAGGTTCTGGAATTTGAGGACTTTCCGGGTTTTCTTTTCGATTTCCATGTAATTGTCGTAACCGTGGTCGCGGATTCGTAGTTGTTTTTTGGGGATTGAGGTGGATTGGGACATTTCTCTGATGGGGTTGTGTTGGTGGTGATGAATCCATTGGGAAATTTTGAGATTTTGCTTTACGATATTGGGGAATCGAAGATGGAAGATTCTCATTTTTAGGGTTTTCAGGATTTAGGGTTTACGGAGGATTGTATACTTAACGAAGAAATTAGTATTTTTTTAGCAGGCAGGAAATTATTTTCTTTCCTGATTTTCAAAAGGAAAATACTTATTAGTAAGAAGAAAAGGTGAAAATAAGAGATGCATGAATAAATCTTAACTATTTATTATCACTACCATCCATGATTCATATTAAAAAAGAAATTAAATTTAAAATAAATTTAAAATATCAACTAAATTATGGTCTAAGCATGCTTTTTTATTTTATCTCAAATGTGATGTCTTAATGAATAATGTATCTAAAGTTTTTAATAGCATAATTTTGGTAGTTAGGGATAAACCAATCTTAACCATGTGTGAATGGATTAGAAACTGCCTAATGAATAGAAACACTAGTCTTAGAGAAAAAGTTGATAGGTGGGAACATAGGATAATGCCAAGACCTAGAATTAGGTTAGATAAAGAGGCAGAACTTGCTGGTAATTGGGTTCCATGTTGGTCTGGTGATACTATTTGGCAAGTTGAATATATCCGCAACAAACATAACTTCATAGCTGATACTTCAAAAAAAATTGTACTTGTAACTTTTGGGAGTTGGTAGGCATACCATGTAGGCATGCAGTGGCTGCCTTAGGCTTTAGGAACCAATGTCCAGAAGACTGTGTGGATGACTGTTATTCCAAAGAAACATATGTGTCACGTTATGGTTTCAATGTTAGCCCAATTAATGGCCAAGACATGTGGCCTAAGGTGGATCTGGAAGAGATGTTGTCTCCTTTCTACAAAAGAGGACCTGGTAGGCCCAAGAAACTAAGAAGGAGAGAACCTGATGAGGACCCTAACAAGGGAAGGACGCAGACAACATATTGTTGTACAAAATGTGGTGTACATGGCCACAATACAAGGAGTTGTACACAACAAATTCCTGACCCTGAAGCATAGAAAAGAAAGGTATCATATTAACTCGGTTTGCATTGATTGTATTTTTACTAATTATTAACAACTATCATTGATTGTATGATTGTATCTCTCTGTTTGTAGAAAAAAACCAAAGACAATTGCTACAACTGAAACTTCTTCTGAACCAACTGTTATACCCCAAAATTTGCCCTCATATTTTCAACTCAATACACATCTCCATGCTCAAGAATTACTCAAGGGTGGATCAAGACAAACCCTCTCCTAAGCAATCAACCCACAACTAGGGTTTTGATTATCTCAAGTCAAAAATGGTTTCTATTGTCTCAAGTGAGCATCATGCCTCATCGTATGTCTCAAGGTATCACCATGTCAAGTTTCAAGCCTCATGGCCTAAGTTTGCTCAGTCAATTGCTTAGATGGTTGAAAATCAATTGTATTGGACAAAAAGTCAAATGTGGTCAACATGTAGTTATTTTTGGTCAACATCAAGATTTTGAAGTCAAATTCATCATTTGAACAAGGGTTGATCATGGTTCATCAAGAAAATCCAAAGAATGATCAAAAGTCAAAAGTTTCTAAATTAGGGTTTCTTAAGGGAAAGTCAACAAAACTTTGACCACACATAACTTTCACATACTTCATCAATTTTTTTTTACCAAAGCTCATTTTAAAGGGAACTCAATTCTCTACAACTTTGTGTCTCACAAGTTGTGCCCAAAAATGCTTCATTTGAAAGTTATGGGTCAAGACATTATAGGTCATTCTAAAAGTCAACAAAAAGTCATCTTTTTCCAAAGAGTTGTATATGAGCATGGAAGCTTCAATGAAGATGAAACCAAAAGGAGAATTTAGAGGACATCTTAAGATTTCTAAAAAGCCCAAGAACACTCTCAAATGATAAAAATTGAGCAAGTTATGGTTTGAGCAAAAATGACAATTTTGAAGAAATGCATGAAATGTCAATTGGGCAATTTTGACTTTTTTGAGTAAATGGACCTAATTCTTGAGGTGTGAACGTGAACATAACATGTTAGAGGATTTCTAATCCCATTTGTGCATGGCCATGATTTTTATTTCATTTATTTTTTTATCCATTTAAAATCAAAATAAATGAAATAAAATATGGAAATAATTAGATGAGGCGCATGGGATTTATTTTCAATCAGAAAATCAATCTAAAATAAAGCTTGAGGGTCATGAAAATCATTAGAGCTTGATTGGTGCAAGATTGGCCAAGAATAGAAAGATTTCATGCATGATTTTCAATCAAATATACTCACATCAATGCAAGATATTTTTTACACATTTGTTGACCTAATCCTTCTTCTCTATAAATGCACAACACCTTCAGATGCCAAGAGGACGGAATCCTTGCCTCAAGAGCCCTAACAAAACCTCAAAAATCTGTGACTTTCAAGTAACTTGCATACCAAGAATTCCTTTGACTCAAGTCATTCCAAGTGGTCCATTAGCTTCATCGGTGTCCTCTGGTCAATTGCAGTCACTTACAAGCAATCAAAACACCTTGAAACGTAAAATCACGATTTCAATTTTCATTCATACTTTTGATTTTTGATTTCATATTTATATGCACTTTTAAGATGAATTGATGATATATTTGTGTTCACAATGAAGTTTCGATGCTTTCTGTACGGTTTAATTGGAGTTTGAGTACAGGTACACAAATCCACCATTTCTAGGGTTCGAAGCTTTGAATTAGGGTTTTCTAATTTAGGCAAAATTGGATGAAACCAATGGTACCATCGTGTTCAGGGGATCAAACTTGATAGATTCATGTCCTCATAACTTATTTATATTGCATATTTTGAGAGTTGTGATTTCCAGGTCATGTAGCTACAAACGCGAACGTAGGTAAAACCTTTACCCACGAATTGGCCGTAGGTAAAAGCTTCCAAAAATTCAAATCGGGGACGAAGCCCCTTCGCGCGCGTATTCGGTTAAAATATTTTAATATTTTATTTTATTATATATTATTTTATGTTCATTCCATTTACAGATCAAGCAAGTGGCACATATGGCAAGGAGGTGTGGCTGTTGACCCCTAGGTCTTGAGTTCGAAACCCAGGGGCTGCATATATTTTTTGACATTTTACTAACCCTTGTTTTTTTTTCTTCATATTTTCCTTTTCTATTTTCTTTTTTAATTTAATTTATTTCAAATATTTTTAAAAAAAAAACCACAAAAAACCATAAAAATATTTTATTTTCTAGATTTAGGTTTTAAAAACCCTAATTTAATTTTTGACACCAAAAATTTCTTTTATTTTAATTAATTGTTTAATTAACCATAAATTAAACTTTAATTTCTTTTCTTAATTAAAATTATCTCACAAAAATGCAAAAAATATTTTCCTAGTAATTAGGGTTTCCATTAACTTTTACTAATTTTAAAACTTTTTCTACTAACATCAAAAATCTTTTTTCTAACATTATTTCTCTTATTTCGATTTAATCCTTCTAACGATATTTTTCTGATTATTGTAACTGCTTCCAAGTTATAATAGCTAGCGTTTATTTTCTCGCATTTTCCAATATTATGTATTTGCTCACAGGATGTAATAGTTAATAAGGATTTATTTTCCGCATGTACTTTCCGCACCTCCTATTATGTAATTGCCCCAAAGCCATGTAATAACATAAGACTTTACTTTTTTCGCATTTACTTTCCGCACCTCTACTTTCTGTACATATTTAATTGCTAGTAACTAGGGTTTGTATGGCAAGACTAAAAACAACATAGATAACCTTAATCTCAAGATAAATATATGAAATCACCACACTTTTCACAATTGCACCTTTAGGGTATCATCTCTTGTTGCCTTATAAATGGTCATATCCCTCGAACGTAGGGATACCATTAGCAAAAGACCCTCTATTCAAAAATCATCACAAAGATCCTAGTCCCTCGGTGTTGCCTACGAATAAGTGATGATCGTCCCTTTGAATTGCTAAGGTATCCTTATAATGTTGCCTTCAATGATCATACGATGACCCTACGTTTGTCCCTTCACATCCAACAGATATAGAGTTACCTACCAACTAATGGTATGGATAGAGATATCCTAAAGGAGAAGGAAAATAACAAGAACGACCTTCTGAGTAGGTAATAAGACTCTAAATTGCTTGCTCCAATCAAAACAAATACTTTTCACACCTCACACTCTTTTCAAAAATACTTTCAAACAAACACTTTGTATACATTCATACGAGAATCATTACAAAGTTACATTTTCAAACAAATATTTTCAAACACTTCGTATACATTCTTGAGGACTGATACAAAAATCATTACGAAGTTAAAGTCAAAATATTTTCAAACAAATCACACACACACACACTGTAACACCCCTTCTAATTACCCGCGTTTTATAGAATTAAATAATCAGAGTTTATCCACCATCAAGAGGCGTCACAATTTAAATCATAAAATTTTAACCAAAACAACGTCATGCTTCACTGAAGAATACTCATCAATTAAATCATACTCAAAATTATGT
Source organism: Vicia sativa (assembly GCA_021764765.1). Lineage (NCBI taxonomy): Eukaryota > Viridiplantae > Streptophyta > Magnoliopsida > Fabales > Fabaceae > Vicia > Vicia sativa. Next base: position 197,373,899 of record CM038792.1, on the reverse strand, counting down.
TTAACAGCGGAAATGAAACATAATTAAATCCAGAATACTTTACTCAACAGTTATTCCAGGATAATAAATCAGCATAATTCCAAAATTATTAAAATATCCATAAAAGGATTCCAAACAATCGTTTTCCCCCAGTGTTACATCTACCAGAGCACGACACTGACACGCGGACAAAGACTCGAATCTAAGGCTATCCTCACCAACTCCAAGCAGCTAATCACTTCGGATCTGAAATTGTTAAAGTAAGGGTGAGATTTCGATTCAATATAATATGCGTTATACGTTCTTAGATCCAACAGAACAACCGAATATATTAGTTCGTCAACCAATTACAAGACCATAAACAATGCAGAAAACAGTTCACACAATGATCATGTATATATCAAACGATGGCAATTGCAACACTGGAAACCATCCTAACATGTTACAATTCCATATGCAATGCAGACTCTATGCATGTGGTACCAATACGTGAACCGCGTTCACCCACTGCTCCGTTTACTCGTGGAAAGACAGTGTAATCCATGATTCTCCCACAACCATTGGGTCAAGAATCTAGCCTCACTACCTCCGACCAGGTAAGTCTATTGGCTCTGCAAGCTCACTTCCTCACAATGGGAATGAACCAAATCAACAAATGTTTATGCATGCATCACAAAAGCATGCCATCATTATTTCACATATCATGATATCAATACAAATCACATCATGTCAAATCACCAGTGCATCTCATTCAATCAAAATGAATATCATATATATATATATATATATAACACTGTAAGCACCAATACCTCATCAGATAACTCGTACCATACATAATAGTTTACCATTATCCTTAACTACTCATTCTTTTCAAAAATCGGGAGCGCGACTATTTTTAAAATAATTTGGCAAAGTAGTATTTTTATCTTTTCAAAAGGTAGTATTTAAAATTTAAGAAATAACGCCAAAAACGGCACTCAAATCGGAGTTACGGTTTTGAAAATATGAATCTTCAAAGTTTTGGAAAAATTGGAAAAATGCACATGGAACCCGGTTCCTACCTATCAGAACCGGTTCGAAAGTTTTCAAAAGGCTCCTGGTTTTGTATGGGAACCCGGTTCCTACCCATACAGGAACCGATTCCTGAGTGTAAAAAGTCTCAGTTTGCCAATTTTAACACTGGGAACTCGGTTCCTCCCCACAGGGAACCGGTTCCCACGACCTGTGACAACATTTCTGCTACTTTTTGACAGCATTTTCCATCCTTTATCATTACCACACTTTCCAACACGAATTGGTACATTAGAAACACCATTTCATCATCACTTCACACCATTATAACAACAAACAAAGTAGTTTATTCATCCCTATCAATTATTTGACATACTATGATCCAATTTCCAACACCGACACAAAATAGGGTTTATTCCTATAACTCCTAATCATAAAAATTCAAACTTCCTAACATACCCATTCATTCCTATGGTTCCCAAAACCCATAAAACATATTAACTGATCAAAACCACCCTTACCTTGCGATGATTCTTGGTTTCTCTCGGTCGGCTTTTCCTCTCTTCTTTCTCCTTTACGTGAAATGATTTCTCCAAAACCCTTCTCTTTTTCCCTTCTTTTCCTTTTATATTTCCTTTTAATATTCCAATAAAATAAATAATTAATACTTAGTAATTAATAGAGTGTTTTACTCTTACACCCACCATTTACTCTGCACACCTCCAATCCTTTCCTCATTAAATGACCCAATTAATCCAGATAATTAAATATTTAAGACTTTAATCAATTAAATAATTAATTCTCATTTATTTAATATTTGAATTAAATCGGGGTGTCACAACTCTCCCCCACTAAAAGAGTTTTCGTCCTCGAAAACATACCTTAGACGAAAAGTTCGGGATACGAGTCCTTCATCTGACTCTCCAGCTCCCAAGTCACATTTCCTTCAGCTGGTCCTCCCCAAGCTTCTCGTACCAGAGCTATCTCTTTACCTCGCAATTGCTTCACTTTTCGATCCTCAATTCTTGCAGCTCAAGCTTAAATTATCCCTTTTGAACATCATCTACTTGAATCTCATGAGACGGATCCGCAATGTACCTCCTCAACTGAGACACATGGAAAACATCATGCAAATTTGCAAGTGACGGCGGTAAAGCAATCTGATACGCAACTTTCCCAACTCTCTTGGTAATCTGAAACGGACCAATAAAGCGCGGAGTCAACTTCTTTGACTTCAAAGCTCGACCAATACCGGTCATCGGAGTAACTCTCATAAACACGTGGTCTCCTTCACCAAACTCAAGATCCTTCCTCCTCTTATCGTGATAACTCTTCTGACGACTCTGAGAAGTCCTCATCTTCTCCTGAATCATCTTAATCTTTTCTGAAGTTTGTTGAACGATTTCTGGTCCAATCACCGCACTTTCTCCAGATTCGTACCAACACAACGGTGTCCGACATCTCCTACCATACAATGCCTCAAACGGAGCCATACCAATGCTCGAATGAAAACTATTGTTGTAGGTAAACTCTATCAATGCCAAGTAGCTATCCCAGGCTCCACCTTTCTCTAACACACAAGCCCTCAACAAATCCTCTAACGACTGAATCGTCCTCTCCGTCTGACCATCTGTCTGTGGATGATATGCAGAACTCAATCGTAACTTAGTACCCAGAGCTTCCTGCAATCCTGTCCAGAACTTAGAAGTAAACCTCGGATCTCTATCCGACACAATGCTAGACGGAATACCATGCAAACTTACCACTATCTCAACATACAATTCTGCCAACCTCTCCATCGGATAATCCATTCTTATCGGAATAAAGTGAGCAGACTTCGTCAATCGATCAACAATCACCCAGATAGAATCACAGTTCTTCGCTGTTCTAGGCAAACCAGACACAAAATCCATAGAAATGCCATCCCATTTCCATTCCGGAACGAATAACGGTTCCATCAGTCCCGACGGCTTCTGATGCTCAATCTTCGATTTCTGACAAACCAAACACGCATACACAAACTCGGCAATTTCCTTCTTCATTCCTGGCCACCAAAACAACTTCTTCAAGTCATGGTACATCTTAGTAGCACCAGGATGAATACTCAATTCACTACGGTGTCCTTCCTCCAAGATACTCTTTCTGATCTCAGCAACATTCGGAACACAAACTCTATCACCAAATCTTATGACACCATTCTCGTCAATTCGGAACTCACCTCCTTGACCTTGGTTAATCAATGTCAGCTTGTCCACTAAACCAACATCAAACTTCTGTCCATTTCGAATCTCTTCCAAAATACCACTAGTCAGCTTCAACATGCCCAACTTCACACTATTCGAAGTAGTCTCACAAACCAAACTTAAGTCTCTGAATTGTTCCACCAAATCCAATTCACGAACCATCAACATCGACATATGCAGGGACTTCCTGCTCAATGCATCTGCCACCACGTTTGCCTTACCAGGATGGTAGTTCAAACCAAAATCGTAATCTTTGAGAAACTCTAACCATCTCCTCTGCCTCATATTCAACTCTTTCTGATCAAAGAGATACTTCAGGCTCTTATGATCACTGAACACCTCAAACCGTGAACCATACAGATAATGCCTCCACAATTTCAACACAAACACAACGGCCGCCAACTCTAAATCATGAGTCGGGTAATTCCTTTCATGAGTCTTTAACTGTCTCGAAGCATAAGCCACAACCTGCCTATCTTGCATCAAAACACCTCCTAAACCCATCAAGGACGCATCACAGTACACCACGAAAGATTCTTCCGGATTCGGCAAAATTAAAATCGGAGCACTAGTCAACCTCCTCTTCAATTCTTGGAATCCTTCCTCACAATCTGCATCCCAAATAAATGCTTGACCTTTCCTTGTCAACTTAGTCAACGGTAATGCTAACTTCGAAAATCCCTCAATGAACTTCCGGTAGTAACCTGCAAGACCAAGAAAACTACGAATCTCTGAAGCATTCTTCGGCGCTTCCCACTGAGATACCGCTTCTACCTTTGTAGGATCAACAGCAATACCACTCTTGGATATCACATGACCCAGAAAACTCACTTCGCTTAACCAAAATTCACACTTCGACAATTTCGCATAAAGTTTCTTTTCCTTCAACAATTCCAATACAACTCTGAGATGCTTTGCATGCTCCTCATCATCCCTTGAGTAGATCAAAATGTCGTCAATAAACACCACCACGAACTTGTCAAGATACGGATGAAATATCCTATTCATGTACTCCATAAACACACCAGGTGCATTAGTAACTCCAAATGGCATAACAGAATATTCATAATGCCCATACCTCGTTCTGAACGCAGTCTTCTGTGAATATCTTCCGCCTTAACACGAATCTGATGATATCCAGACCTCAGATCAATCTTGCTAAACACACAAGCTCCAACCAACTGATCCATCAAGTCATCAATCCTCGGTAATGGATACCGATTCTTGATCGTCACTTTATTCAATCTGTAGTCAACACACGCCTCTCATCTTCCTTCTTCTTAACCAACAACACTGGCGCACCCCACGGCGAAACACTAGGCCGAATAAATTTCTTATCCAATAATTCTTCCAACTGTTTCTTCAGTTCGGATAACTCAGATGCCGACATGCGATAAGGCGCCATCGACACCGGACTAGTTCCAGGAATCAATTCTATAGTAAACTCCACTTCTCTCTCAGGTGGTAACTCATTAACATCTTCCGGAAACACCTCTGGAAATTCATTCACAACAGGTAACTCTCCACTTTTAGCCTTTCCTTTCACTTCCGTCAAAGAACATAACATGAACACCACAGCACCCTCTCTGACTGCTGAATTCATCTGCTTAACTGACATGATCGCATCTTCAACTTTAGCTACTTCAGGAAATATAACCGTCTTCTCAAAACAATTGATATGAACCTGGTTGAAGACCAACCAGTTCATTCCAAGGATAATATCGAGTTGTTCTAATGGTAGGCACACTAAATCCATACCGAATCCTCTATCGAAAATAACGATAGGACAATTCCTACACACATACGAAGTACTCACCGCCCGCGAGAGTGTCAATGACCATACTTCCATCCAAATTAGAAATTTCTAGATTCAATCTCTTAGCACAGTCCAAAGAAATAAAAGAGTGTGTCACTCCAGTGTCAATAATTGCAATTAAAGGTATGCCATTAATAAAACATGTACCTTTAATCAACCGATCATCCGGCTTAACCTCTGATCCTGACAAAGCAAACACTTTCCCACCAGCTTGCTCTTTCTTTGGCTTAGTACACTGCGGACGAGTGTGTCCTTCTTCGCCACAGTTGTAACAAGTTACTCTTCGGGATCTACACTCAGCAGCTAAATGACCAACTCTTCCACAATTGTTGCATTTCCTCCCATCAGCCTTGCATTCAAGAGATCGGTGACCCAATTCACCACATCTATAACACCTCACGGAAGAACCAGAAGAACCAGAGCCTCCCCCACTAGACTTCTTCCAACCTCCAGATTTTTGATTATTCCTATCATAAGGCTTACCACGATCCATCTGTCTCTTACCCGTACGGTCAGCATAACTCTGAGCATTTGCCTTAGTACTAGTAAGATCTTCCTCCAGAATCCTACTACGATCAACCAAATCGAAACCTTCTAATGATACGATACCTTGCTTGATCTCATCTCGCACCATTCTCAAACTTGATACATTTGGAAAATTCTCCATCGCATCGTTAGGATAATTAGCATAATACTTTGCTAACTCAAGAAACTTGGTCGATACTCACTCACGGACTTGTTGCCTACTTGAGCTCCAAAATTCAATTTCTTTCTTACCGAATGTCTTGGAAAATACCTTCTCGAAAAAGCTCTCCGAACACCAAGTCAATGCAATCCGTCTTCTTCCAATTCGTCCTGGTAGCAACCCACCGGTCATCGCCTTCCTGCCAACATGTGAGTACCATATCTCACCTTCAACCCTCAAAGAATCAATCACTCAAGATTCTCTCGATCTCTTTCAGCCACTCGAGCACCCTCGGGATCATGTGACCTTTAAACAACGGAGGATTATTCCTCCGAAAATTCCCCAATTGTGCATCGCGACTCCTGCGATTCCCTCCGAGCACTCCATAACATTCCCAAAGCCTCGGAATAACATCATCATTCCTTCCGTTACCTCTTCCACCATTGTTCGTAACATTACAAAACAATCTACATCAAGACACAAGTATCGAATGTTACTTACACTAGTCGCATACTAAAAGGGATAACGACACTAAGACAAGACCGACTATGCTCTGATACCACTATTGTAACACCCCTTCTAATTACCTGAGTTTTATAGAATTAAATAATCAGAGTTTATCCACCATCAAGAGGCGTCACAATTTAAATCATAAAATTTTAACCAAAACAACGTCATGCTTCACTGAAGAATACTCATCAATTAAATCATACTCAAAATTATGTTTAACAGCGGAAATGAAACATAATTAAATCCCGAATACTTTACTCAACAGTTATTCCAGGATAATAAATCAACATAATTCCAAAATTATTAAAATATCCATAAAAGGATTCCGAACAATCGTTTTCCCCCAGTGTTACATCTACCAGAGCACGACACTGACACGCGGACAAAGACTCGAATCTAAGGCTATCCTCACCAACTCCAAGCAGCTAATCACTTCGGATCTGAAATTGTTAAAGTAAGGGTGAGATTTCGATTCAATATAATATGCGTTATACGTTCTTAGATCCAACAGAACAACCGAATATATTAGTTCGTCAACCAATTACAAGATCATAAACAATGCAGAAAACAGTTCACACACAATGATCATGTATATATCAAACGATGGCAATTGCAACACTGGAAACCATCCTAACATGTTACAATTCCATATGCAATGCAGACTCTATGCATGTGGTACCAATACGTGAACCGCGTTCACCCACTGCTCCGTTTACTCGTGGAAAGACAGTGTAATCCATGATTCTCCCACAACCATTGGGTCAAGAATCTAGCCTCACTACCTCCGACCAGGTAAGTCTATTGGCTCTGCAAGCTCACTTCCTCACAATGGGAATGAACCAAATCAACAAATGTTTATGCATGCATCACAAAAGCATGCCATCATTATTTCACATATCATGATATCAATACAAATCACATCATGTCAAATCACCAGTGCATCTCATTCAATCAAAATGAATATCATATATATATATATATATAACACTGTAAGCACCAATACCTCATCAGATAACTCGTACCATACATAATAGTTTACCATTATCCTTAACTACTCATTCTTTTCAAAAATCGGGAGCGCGACTATTTTTAAAATAATTTGGCAAAGTAGTATTTTTCTCTTTTCAAAAGGTAATATTTAAAATTTAAGAAATAACGGCACTCAAATCGAGTTACGGTTTAGAAAATATGAATCTTCAAAGTTTTGGAAAAATTGGAAAAATGCACATGGAACCCGGTTCCTACCTATACAGGAACCGGTTCCTGAAAGTTTTCAAAAAGGCGCTCCCTGGTTTTTGTATGGGAACCTGGTTCCTACCCATACAGGAACCGATTCCTGAGTGTAAAAAGTCCCAGTTTGCCAATTTTAACACTGGGAACTTGGTTCCTCCCCACAGGGAACCGGTTCCCACGACTTGTGACAGCATTTCTGCTACTTTTTGACAACATTTTCCATCCTTTATCATTACCACACTTTCCAACACGAATTGGTACATTAGAAACACCATTTCATCATCATTTCACATCATTATAACAACAAACAAAGTAGTTTATTCATCCCTATCAATTATTTGACATACTATGATCCAATTTCCAACACCGACACAAAATAGGGTTTATTCCTATAACTCCTAATCATAAAAATTCAAACTTCCTAACATACCCATTCATTCCTATGGTTCCCAAAACCCATAAAACATATTAACCGATCAAAACCACCCCTTACCTCGCGATGATTCTTCGGTTTCTCTCGGCGTCGGCTTTTCCTCTCTTCTCTTCCTTCTCCAACTTTACGTGAAATGATTTCTCCAAAACCCTTCTCTTTTTCCCTTCTTTTCCTTTTATATTTCCTTTTAATATTCCAATAAAATAAATAATTAATACTTAGTAATTAGTAGAGTGTTTTACTCTTACACCCACCATTTACTCTGCACACCTCCAATCCTTTCCTCATTAAATGACCCAATTAATCCAGATAATTAAATATTTAAGACTTTAATCAATTAAATAATTAATTCTCATTTATTTAATATTTGAATTAAATCGGGGTGTCACACACACACACACACACACAGAAAAACGAGTTTTTCAAAAAGTGAGCTAAAGCAATTAAGAGCCCGTAGATAACTACGGATGGAAAGGGTGCTAATACCTTCCTTTTCATAATTACCCCCGTACTCAGAATCTAAGAAAGGCCTTTCCTGTTCTTTTCACCTTTCTTTTATTGGATAAAAGAAAAGTCTGTGGCGACTCTTGCTATCCGCAACATTTGCGATAAAATGTAAAACAAACAAGTCAGTTCTTCCACTGTGTTACACCAACACACACTGCTGAGGGTGAGGCCTCTATTGAACCTCAACAACATGAACAACAACTAGCAACACAAGGTTATGTGGGCCAAGAGTTTGAAATGTTTGCAGTCGATCTTTGTGCAGCTTTTGAAGCAACACAACCTCAACCCAATGTCAATGATATTAACTCCCAAGTTCAACATGAAGTAAAGTGTGAAAATGTTCCAACTTATGATTGTTCCACCAGCAATTCCTTCACAAGGAATTAGTGAATCACAACCAGATTACATTTTGTATGAGCCTGTTCAATATGTTGAGCCTGAACCTGATCAATATGTTCATGCTACACATAATGAACTTGATCAACATGTTCATGCTACACATAATCAACCTGATATTGTGCCCCATAAACCAGTTGAGTTCTTAATTGTTAATTAGTTTTTAATAATGTATTCTAAGCATTATTGTCATTTGCATAACTCTCTCTTATTTTATTATGTTAGAAGAAGGCAAGAAAACCTAAACAACAAGTGGCAAGGAAGCTGGAATTAAGGAGGAGTGATAGGACAAGAGTTCTACGATGCAAAAACCTCAAGGGAGAAGGAAGAAGTCCATCACAACCATGGAAATAGTAGACATTATGTATTACGTTTTAAGTATTGCGTATTATGACTTTAACCTTAATGTTTGTGAAACAATGGGTATTTTGAATATGTAACAATTATGTTTTGGATACAACAATGTACAATGGCTTTAGCCTTTTTGATTATGTAACACTTATGTTTTGGATACAATAATGTACAATGGATTTAGTTTTTTGATTATGTAACAATTATGTTTAGGGTACAACAATGTACAAATTTTTCAAGTCTGAGTTAAACACGATGCAAACCAGGATACATAATATAGTTGCAAGTAAGTATTGTCAAATTTTCAAAACAACTCATTCATTAATCATATGGTACAAGGACCATTTCCAAATTACATTAATGTGCAGAGGAACTTAATACAAAATACATAAAAATGACAGAAACAAAAGAAATTCAACACCAAATGTAATAAGCAAAGAAAATCCCCCATGACCCAACCAACAAAAGCTTCAATATGGTCGCCTTTCTCTTCTCCTTCTCCAACTTAATCTTCATCTTTGCCTTTTTGTCAATCTCTATTTTCTTCAAAATTGATCCTAGATCCTTCAACATATCCGAGCAGTTACACCCACTTGAACTTCTAACATCACTACCTGCATTTCGTTCAAGCTCATCGTCCCAAAGGAATAGCTTGCAACCAAACATTAACCCTGAATTTGGACACTTCCAAAATCTCCTTTTAGGGTTTTCAATGTAGTTTGACATAAACATTTTTGTGCTTCTATTGCAACCACAAAGTGGTGCTTCAACGTGATGAGAGTTGCTAGATGAATAAGATGTCATGGATGAACTTCAGAGAAAGGTGCAGGAAAGAAGAAGGAGGAGACGCGAATGAGAGAGTAACAACATAATGAATTTTTTTTTTACATTTGGTCCTTATTTAAAAACTAGTCAAGAAATTAAACCCACATGTGTTAATGAAAATAAAAAGAAAATGATACAACTAAAGCCAAGTCACCACCGTTAGCCGAGTCAATTTTTTTAACGTCTCATTGACAGCAAGGACCAACGCCAACGCAAATTAGACATATAAGGACTTGGACAAAAAAAAACCAAAACAGGGACGAAAACCAAAAACACGCTAACTTACAGGGACGAAAGAAATGTTTAAGCCTAATAATAATAAGCAATGTATTACATACAAGCAATAATTGAATCCACCACACTTTATATAATCATGTATTCAACGTCATATAAATCAATTCACATGATCACATATACGACATTGTTAAATCATTCAATATTCAAAGATAATTTAATCACAATTAACACCAATGTCACCTTTACATCAATATCGCATAAAACACCCCAAAACATACATTTCACATTGACACATGTAACTCCAATGCAACTCTATGCAATATGTATGTGATACCAATGTTATCCTTATCGGTATCACCGAGTCCATCTCCAAGACAAATAACCACAAAAAATAAAGCACATCTCTCAAGCTTTCAAATCCGTCTCAAAGATTTGGTACAAGTCACTAACTCTCGCAAAAGCTACACTACTAAAAAATTAAATTGAGAGAGGGAAGTTTTCCTTCACGAATTCACTAAAATTCCCTCACAAATTAATTGTGACTGATTTTATGACGCACTGATATTTGTAACAATTTTCGATGTCGCAAAATGTTTGTGAGGGTTTTACAATTCCGTCACAAATGGATACAGAATCAATCTGTCACTAACAAAATCATTCCGTCACTAAATACTAAAAATAAATTTATCTCACCACATATATTTTCATTAGTGATTATTGAGGGAAATAATAAATACCTCATTAATTGCGAGGGATTGATTTCGTCACAAATCTTTGAAGGGTCTTGTTTACGTCACTAAAAGATAAGACAACATTTAGTGACATTTATTTTCCCTCACTAATTAGAGAACATGATTTCCGCCATATTCAATTCATCATATTAATAGGGCAAATGAATTTCAATATTAAGAAAAATTAGATAACACAATAAGTGAATATCATAAATATTTATCCACAAATTCATAAGTAATTATGTACTAAAGTTGTGTTCATGAAAATAGACATTACAACCAAAATAGTACTAGCATTATTCTTGAAACAAAATATTACAAATGAAATAGTACTTTCATTGTTCTTGAAACTAATATTACAACTCAATATTGTATTTCAAGAAGTAAGCAAAGACGGGGTTGCATTCGAATGTGGAAGTTGATGACCTAAAGGAAATCTTCCCATAAACTCCCATAAACTCCTCATGAGTCTTTAGTTTCTCTTTAAGAGTCTTGTTTTCATCTAAACAAAGTAAGGAAACATTGATCCAAAATTGAACAATAAAAATATATAAAATGCAAGTATTATAGTTAACATACGTTATAAATCTCAACGAAAGAAAACCAAATCACAAAACAGAATAAAGCACTTGTTAACATTAATACCAAGCAAAACAGAATAAAGTTGTTTTTAACATTAATACCAAAAAAAATAGAACAATGATATTTACACTCATCAAGAATAACATTTTACATTAGTCAACAATATTTTAATATGGCATATGTAACTATCATATATAACTATCAATTTAATAAAAATAATCAACAATCATATCTAACTACCAATTTAATAAAAATAATCAACAATCATATCTAACATCTAACTATCATATCCTCATTTTTGTTAATAGAATAACTAAATAATATTAAGAAAATAGACATGAAACTATAGAAAATTGTCTACTCTAACTCTACTATCATATCAATTATCAACTCATTTAAATTAGAAAAAGAATATCATATAAAAAACTTTTCCATCAAAAACAACATTGTCACTTCATAGACAATGACCAAATAAAAATATGAGATCCTCTCATCAATTATATATGCTTGAATTAGAGGACAAAGATATAGACTTACTTATGTAGTACCTGTCACCTCATTGCTTGTAGTGAATATGATTAATATTTTTTCCCATACTAACTGAAACATCAAAGAAATAAAGTTTTGTGGATTAATATAAGTGTCATAAATTAAACACTAACTAGGTTTCAAACAAGACCAAATAATTACAATAATGTATGAGGTATTTAATTGGTTTCTTACTGTAAATATTTGAGTTTAAGAAGTCAATAAACAGATCTCGATAGCCAACTACATGCCTACAACAAGTAGTTGGGCCATTTAACTCAAAATAGTTATAATTAGTAGTTATGGTTAATAGTTACCATGGGTTTGATGACTTAATTGTACCAAAATTTTGCAGGTTACTTTTCCTATTACAAGTACCCTGTAATAAACATAAATGCAGGATTCATTCAAAATATAAAAACTAAAGGTACTAAATATATTGAAGTTGGACTGAATAGAAGAAGTATCTTATGAAAGTGCAGGCTACCTTAAAAAGCATGTAAGGGGTTCCGGTTTTTATATGTTCCTTCTTTATTTCAAACCAGAGCTTCTTTGCTTGAAAAACCATTGTTGTTTTTCCCTATATACATTTAACCAAAAAAAATAAGGCTTTTCTAAGCAAAAACACTTCATGAAGCAAGCAAATATGAGACTGAACTTACTTCTCTTTCAAAGCAATGATAAAGCTCCTGAAATTCCACACCCCAATAATCAGCCAAATATGGTGATTGATTGGGGAAGAACAAAGACCATCCCCCATTACTCAGAACCCTTTCCATGAAAATATCAAGCACCCAAGCATAATAAAGATCACAAGAACAGTTCTTTTTGTGCAAATATAATGATAACATTAAAGTATACGATAACATTCAAGTATACAACAATGTTTATTGTTCAAACAAACAAACTGAGAAAATTTTCACCTGTCAGGTTTCTTCACTTCAACAACTTACTCAACAATCTAAGAATCTGAAAAATAGATCAAATCGAAAGGAGAAAAATGACGTGTGTGGTGAAACATCTTGGTATGCTTCGATATTGGTCGTACTTCCACCTTCTTCGCTCTTGAACACAGTTCTACCATAAAGGTTGTGAGAACTAAATTATAAACATTCATATTTCTTAACTTTGTTCAGTTAAGTTTTGATAATTAGAAATACACAAGCTTAAAAAATTGAAACATCAAGAATACCTTATTTAAGCTTGAAAGTACCTCATTTCCTAACCTGTATGCACAATATAAGGAAGTTTCAGGTCAAAAGTTTAGACTACCAGCACAAAAACCATTTCTTGATGATTATAAATATAAAAACATAAAGAAGAATTACAAAACAAGTTCCTTACTTCTTGTTTCTGATAGCCGACGAGATTACAAAGATGGGGTTTTGTTGACGATTGATGTCCCTGTGCATGCAAATTCGATTATGTTGAATGAAATTTTAGGGCTCAAGTGAACTAGCCAAAAACATTGTGCCATAAACCATTCTTACTTGCCACAAATTCAAATGTTAAGATACATATCTAGGGTTTTGGAACCCAAACCGAACCAAAAAATGGCTTCAGATGACGAGATTGAGAAGACGCAATAAGAGTGAATAAAGATGGAGAAAAAACTCGCCTCTCTCACTGAACTCACCTTCAAAACTTATCTCTACGGTGCAAGCGACAAAGACTCATACCTCACTTCAAACCCCGCTATCAAATTCCGAAAGCCTCGTCAGATTATTGATGGGGAAGATGATTGCCGTAGGCGAAGGTTGAACCAGCTTCTTTTGCGGCTGGAGAGAAGACGCCAAATCCGTCGACGAGGACTTATGCTGATGTTATGGTGGTGGATGTGGGTGAAACAAAGTACTGACGGTGGAGAAGTAAGTGTGATAGATAGCATAAAATAATTTTAAAGAGAAAAGTTGGGAATAAAAAGGGGAGGGAATTTCAATGAAAATTGAAAAACGTGAGAAGGAACTGAATGATGAACAAAATTAAAGAGGGAAGTGAAATACTGTGCAAAATTTTCAATAAAATAAGATGGATATGATATATTGTAAAATAAATAATAACCAATACAAAAATAAGATGGAACTAAAAGGATTTTTTTTTTTTTGAAATAATCAATTTTTTTTAAAAAAATATAAATAATCAATTTTTGAAAAAATTTACGCAAATAATCAATTTTCATGACTAAATAACACATAGGAGTCATCTTAGATGATTCTGCACTTAAAGAATACACATAGGCGTTATCCCATGTGGGTCCTCCTCATGAAAATGTCATCTATGATAACGCCTCCTCTTTGTTGTTTACATGTAAGAGCCATTTCAGATGGCTTGTAACACCCCCAATATTACCCAAAGTTTAATATGCAAAAATCAGAGTAATTTAAAATTTCATAAATTCAATACTGAGGCATCACACCTTCAAAATAACTCACTTTAAACAGTTTACTTTAAAGTATAAATTTCGGATACATAGCATCGTTGGAAAACATAAATTGATTCATAGAAATCAAAACATCTTCTTTAATAAACTTCCTCATCAAAATCATGTTTTCATGAATTATGGTTCTTATTCACAAAAGGAATAATAATAAAACAACAACAACAAGACGACATAAATATTTCCCCCCGAGTGCTACGTATCAGAGCGACACTGACTCGACTAACAGCAGCTATAGACTCCATCTTCATAACCTACACGTTACCAATATAAAGGTAACGGCGAAACAAGTAAAGGGTGAGATACTCAAAAACATATAATTAAAGGCATGATAAAGTGTATATATATATATATATATATATAGTTTCGGAATTATAAAGGGTATAGATTAATAAGTGTAATTCCAACACATAATCAAAACTCACTTACTTTACTCGTCATCCTAATGTGTATAATCTACACTTTATCACCATAACCTCATCGGCATAAAACGTTGCAACAACACATAAACGTTCATCACCACGAAATTATCACAACAATCATCAACAACGACATCAAACAACAATATCAAACAATGTTAATCACATAAGCAACATAAATAATATCATCACCAATTGGCTAAAGCCCATCACCGCTTTTGGCATAAAAGCCCATCGTCACAAACATCATCACATCATATTTGCATTTAAGCATTTCATCAAGTTAATTCATTGCAAAACTCATCATTTATATTCATCGCATAGTTATCATGAAATTATCAAATCATATTCATTTCATGTTCATCATAAGGATCATCACCAAACAAAACATCATATATCATCGCAATTCAATATCATCCATCAATCAACAAAAACCCAACGCCAAAAAACTCAAACATAAACATAACCGACTCCAAGAGACACGACTATGTTATGCATGTGGTACCCATTGCTTTGTCCATAATTAGGGACACTAGGCATAAAGCCCATCATCGCTCGGCATAAAAGCCATCATCGCTTAGCATAAAAGCCATCATCGCTTGGCATGAAAGCCCTCTTCGCTTATGCAATGTATGTGACTCGACAATAAAACAACACAACACAAACACACCATCATCACTCGTCAAAATTGGCATAAAGCCCACATCGCTATAATTTATCCACATCAAGATAAATATATCATCGCATCATATTTGCATTATGCAAAACATCACTAATAATTCATCATCATCAAAATCATGCATTCACCAATCGGAAGCATTTATTAACAACATCAATATAAGCATCATGTACAAAGACATATATCATTGAATCGCATATCATCAAGTATTCATTAATAAATACACCGTCGCAAACATTATGTTTATTCACACTGCATCATTATCAATTAATTCGCCAAATTCCAAAAATGGAAAAATAGTCAAAACGTCAATAATCGTCGCGAAAGTAATTCCTAATAACCGGTTTTAATCATAATCGTCACCATCGAAATCGGATTGTCCTTACGTGCCTTAAATCCACTAAAATACAATCTGGTTCAATTTACCGTAAATTGGCCTATTTCGGGTCGCTTCATAAAAACTCGTAATTTCTAAAAACTAACTTCACCACTATGTTCTACACATCAAACTTAGCTAGCACATCAATTTTCGTTGAATTCGGAGCAACTTGCTCCGTCGTCGAATTTACCGAAATCGGAACATAATCGGGTTCTAAATTTAATCGGCTATCTTATCCCCTAATTATATTTTATGGATACCAAATATTACTAGGTGGAATTGGACTTTTGGTGAAAAACAGAATGTATTTACAAGGAAATTATGCAGGTAGCTTTTTTTGACAGAAAACAGAAAACTGGAAAAACAGAGAATTTCCGTTTCTCCTTCTCCTCTAAAAGGGACGGACGTCCCAAAGCTCTTAAGACAAGGGAGGCGGGTGCGTCATAGGGGGACGGTCGCCCCACTAGTGGAGGTGGGCGCCTCCCCCTCCTTGTTCCATTCCATACGCTTTGTTTTTGTTACCCTGCATTTTTGCTGTTTGTTTTCAGTTTCCAAATATTTTCTGTTTCTTAGTTTTACAGATAGTTTTCCCTTGCCATTTCCATTTCTATTTTCATTCTATAATCCAAACTCTAATACACTAATAACAACATCCATAATTTCTACAACAAATCCAACTCTTCTAAACATTTCAACAATCACTCAACAAAAACCTATAAACCAACTATCAATTTTTTCCAAATTCAAAATATAATCATCAAAATCCTAACTATATGGATGGAGAAATCAAACCCCTTACCATGGAAACTTTGATGATTCAAGATGCTCCAACAAAACCCCAAAACCATGCTTGCTCTTGCTCTTCTTCTTCTTCTTCTTCTTCTCCAAACCCTCTCTTTTCTACCAAGCTTTTATGTTAGGTTTTCGTTATTGGAAAAGGAAAGAAAACAAAGGAAAGGGTTTTATAATGGTGTTTCTACTAGCTTCCTTTCTATGTTTGCTTAGTGTTTTGCCAAAGGAAAGAAAACAAGGAGAAGTGTTTGGATGGAAAGAAAATGAGGAAAGTGGTTTTATGATGACCTCACTAGTAAACTAAGGTGTAAACCCAATCATTCCCAATTAATCCTCACACTCCTAATTTATTAATATAAATAATTCAATCAGTTAAAATAATTCCGGGAAATTAAATATCGGATCCGAATATTATTTACTGAACGGAACGGAACATCGCCAGATAAATTAATAAATATATTAATTAACACAAATATTCTCGTCGCAAAATAAATATCGATCGGTAATTCGAAAATATTAATATAATATAATATTAATTAAAACAGGGCGTTACAACTCTCCCCCATTTATAATTCGTCCTCGAAATTTCGACCAAAACGGGACATGCCTACGCATTCGTCCACCAAATCCTCGCATCAATTAAACAATACACAAAAGACACCAAAAATAAGGATATTTCCTTAACCACAACGTCTAGATAAGAGCAACCATGCCGAGGTGCAAAGCCCATACAATGTACTCGACAACCAACTAACACCCAACAGCTAAACAAGTCGTAGACACACCGGTTCACTCGAGAACCAACAACAAGATCGATATTATTCTAATGCCTCAACCATAGAATTAGTCACACACTCGAACCGACACCTCGAAAACGAGTCACTAAAGGTAGGAACATAAAGTCCTACAACACAACACCGACACCATCGCTAAATCGAAAACAACAAAATGGTTATACAAACCAAAACGGAAAAAATTAGAATAGGATAGAACCACGCGTGCTACGCAACCACGAAAAAGATGCCTTCATTCACACATAAGCATGAACTCAAGAATTACACTTGCAGTTACCGTTCTCATACTAGAAGTCGCCAGGTCACATCGTCCTCGTAAAATACCAACGCACAACCCTTGATCAACAATGAGTTACCCAAACATAACAGAACTGCGATACACCATGCATTCCAAGGCGTACACAGACGACTTACGACTATAACTCACTAGTCCAAATCCAACAACCTCGCTTACTCGCTAATCAATTCAATGCTCGATATATAAACCATGCTGCTTCACTTCTATGCATAAGATGCCAACCGTAAAACAACTTGGTTAAACCTCAACTTAACAATCACTCAAAATGGATACGTTCAAAGCGTACACCCATCAAGACACCTCGCAACATCAGCTTCATCAACTCGAAGAATCACTCTTTCATTCTCGATTGATCAACATCCATTGATCCTCTGAATACACGACATAGTTTGACCTTTTCAAATATTGTCCAAATATTTCACTTGTGAACTTCGACGTATACATTTGGCTTCAACGAAGTCTCCCCTTGTAACAATTCAATTCCCAATGTTGAATTAAGTAATCACTATCCTCGCACCGTCGCAACGATCAATACACAAGTTTCTTATTCGAAACACCTTCGTAACTCTCAATCCTTCAAAGTGGTAACTTAGACCAAAACACTCTCTCAAGAACTCAACCCATCAACGTCGTCTCATACCCCAGACTTATAACACAGGTCAGACTTAGAACCATAACATCCTTTTTATGGGATCCAACATGAATACCGTCGCGACCGACTTCAGTCGCAATTAGAACATTCTCCTTAATAAAACATCAATCATCTTAAGGTACCTGTAGCTATTAAACCATCTCAAAATTCTTCATCGTCAAGGCTTATCTTAGTCGTAACTAATAATCTACCACGGCCATTAGTATCTGACAAAATCCATATGTTAGTAGTGAACAAATCCTTAATAACCTTCTGAGCTTAATCTCAACAAGCGTCCCAAAACAACCATGGAACATTCTTCAAAATAACAAATCCCAAATCATACATACTTGGGTTACCCGCGATACCAACTTACTAAACTCAACAACAGACGAAGTCTCTCTATAGATCGTACTCAAACTTGAATTGTCTTCAACAATTCCAATCTTCCCGTCGTTAACATCTGCACCTTTAATATTTCAAATGACCACAACAGCATCAACCTCTAACTCACAAATCCGAAAATTTTTCCTTATGAAATTCAAATCGTTCCAAGGTAGTAATACACTTTTCCAACTCTATGTCAAAATACATCTTAAGTCCAAAATGAAATATCACAATACGCCCCACAAGGTTCTTCAGTACAAAACAAGACCAAATTCGAAGCATTCGCTAAATTTCCACTGGCTCAAACGAATTCGCTTCCCATTGCGAAGTCCAAATAGCGACTCACCCATCTCACATCAAGGTACTCACGATCAATGCAAACTTATAAAAAGATCTTTCATCAAACTCACAAAGCTAACCATCCAAAACAAAGGAACTTCTAAGCTCTGAAATACCTCTTGAGGTCTCCTACAAGATACAAAATAAATCCTCGCGGAACTGTCCAAAATATCACCATCTAAGTCGCTTACTTAAGGCACTCACGTCCAACAGTTCGAAACTCTATCTTTAGAATACTTGACATGCAATGATCTAACTTCACTACTGATAACGCAACGCTCGGATGCTTGCCACAATTCCTTGACTTGATGTGAACCAATTAATATCCATGAACACGAAATAACTCTTACAGCTACTCATGAGAGTACTGTCCGAACATCCCAAAATCATACTTGACGCATTAGTCACACTAATGACATCAGCAATTACTCGCCATGACCATAAACCATCTTGAAAAGCATTGTCTAAATATCTTCAGTTCTCACACTAATCCGTAGACAGCCAAA
This sequence comes from Vicia sativa, assembly GCA_021764765.1. Classification (NCBI taxonomy): domain Eukaryota; kingdom Viridiplantae; phylum Streptophyta; class Magnoliopsida; order Fabales; family Fabaceae; genus Vicia; species Vicia sativa. The sequence goes on along the minus strand of CM038792.1, from coordinate 197,354,171 downwards.
CTTCGCATCGATCCCACTAAACACAAAACTCAAATGACTGATTCATCCCAATATCAATCCTCGGAAGTAGACACTCGTCCTCAATATCCACTTCGTTACTCTGTCTGAAAATGACACACCAACTTAAGCGACCTTCATTCCTTCATGAACAACACAACTGGGGCACTCCACGGTGACCTGTAACACCCCAATTCTACCCAAAGTTTAATATGTAAAAATCAGAGTAATTTAAAATTTCATAAATTAACTACTGAGGTGTCACACCAACAAAACAACTCACTTAAAACGGTTTGCTTTAAAGTGTAAATTTCAGATACATAGCATCGCAGGAAAACATAAATTGATTCATAGAAATCAAAACATCTCCTTTATTAAACTTCCTCATCAAAATCATGTTTTTATAAATTATGGTTCTTATTCACAAAGGGAATAATAATAAAACAACAACAACAAGACGACATAAATAATTTCCCCCCGAGTGCTACGTATCAGAGCGACACCGACTCGACTAACAGCAGCTATAGACTCCGTCTTCAAAACCTGCACGTTACCAATATATAGGTAACGGTGTAACAAGTAAAGGGTGAGATACTCCAAAACATATAATTAAGGCATGATAATATATTTATATATATATATATATATATATATATATATATATATATATATAGTTTCGGAATTATAAAGGGTATGGATTAATAAGTGTAATTCCAACACATAATCAAAACTCACTTACTTTACTCGTCATCCTAATGTGTATAATCTACACTATATCACCATAACCTCATCGGCATAAAACGTCGCAACAACACATAACCCTCCGTCACCACGAAATCATCACGAGCTAATACATCGCTAATTAATACGGTAGTCTTAAACAACAACATCAACAACAACATTAAATAATGCTAGTAATATAAGCAACATAACAAATCATCACAAATTGGCTAAAGCCCATCTTCGCTTTTGGCATAAAGCCCATCTTCACTTTTGGCATAAAGCCCATCATCACAACATCATCACAAACATCATCACATCATATATCATCGCAATTCAATATCATCCATCAATCAACAAAAACCCAACGCTAAACAACTCAAACATAAACATAACCGACTCCATGAGACACGACTATGTTATGCATGTGGTACCCATCGCTTTGTCCGTAATTAGGGACACTTGGCATAAAGCCGATATTCGCTCGGCATAAAAGCCATCATCGCTTGGCATAAAAGCCCTCTTCGCTTATGGAATGTATGTGACTCGACAACAAAACAACACAACACAAAAACAACATCATCGCTCATCCAAATTGGCATAAAGCCCACATCGCCATAATTTATCCAAAACAAGATAAATATATCATCGCATCATAATTGCATTATGCAAACATCACTAATAAATTCACCAAAAGTCATGCATTCACAAATCGAAAGCATATATTAACAACATCAATTTAATCATAACATCATCATGTACAAAACATATACCATCGTATTGCATATCAACAAGTATTCATTAATAAATACACCGTCGCAAATCTTACGTTTATTCACACCGCATCATTTTTAATTAATTCACTAAATTCCGAAAACGGGAAAATAGTCAAACACCTATAATCGTCACGAAAGCCATTCCTAATAACCGGTATTAATCATAATCGTCGACATCGAAATCAGATTGTCCATACGTGTCCTAAATCCACTAAAACAAAATCCGATTCAACTTTACCGTAAATTGGCCTATTTCGGGTCGTCTCGTAAAAACTCGTAATTTTGAAAAGCTTACCTCACCACTAAGTTCTACACGTTAAACTTAGCTAGCACGTCAATTTTCGTTGAATTCGGAGCAACTTGCTCCGTCGCCGAATTTACCGGAATCGGAAAATCGGAACATAATCGGATCCTAAATTTAATCGGCTATCTTATCCCCTAATTATATTTTATAGGTATCAATTGTTACTATTATAGGAATTGAAACTGTTATAAAATTGTCCTGTTATTATTACAAAATACCAGAAGAAATTAACTCACTACTCTTATCAATTTAATTTAATATGATACTTTAATTATCATAAGTTCCTAATACCACATCATAACATGTCACCAAAAAAAAATAAAAGAAGGATCTATTTCAATTATACTAGTATTAGAAAAGAAATAATGCTCTTCATTTTACTAAGGTTTTGTCATTATACTGTAAAATAAAAAAAAGGAAATCTATCACTACAACATTCAACTAACCGTGTGAAATAAAACCAAAATGGTGGAAAAGAGGAAAAGGAGGGCCAAAAGGTGATGTCATGATCTTAGCATTATTAAACTGGAATCAGGGGAAAAAGAAGCATATGTAATAATGAGAGATTCATGTTTTATTTCCTTTACTATTTAACATCTACCATGTATTAAATTAATATGTAGTACACACTACCTATATGCCAATCAAACCATGTGACACACACCCAATAGCAATTTCAAACAGCAAACAAATTAACACAACACAAATTAGGGACCCAATTGAATAATCAATTCCAACAACAACACAACACAAAATCCATCTAAAACCTAACCCACATACAACCCATCATGTTTCTATTTAGATAGAGTGAATCTCCCCTTACCATGGAAGCTTGGTTGATTCATGATGATTCTTCAAGACCCCATTCTCAAGCTTGCTCATGTTCCTCCTCTCCTTCTCCTCTTGCTCTTCTCCTCACAAAACCCTTCTTTTTCCTCTCAAGTTTCTATTTTGGTTTTGTTGGAAAAATGGGAAGAAAAACAAAGGAAAGGGTTTTATAATGTTGTTTCCTTACTAGCTTCCCCTCTTACTCTTGTTTGGCTTGGTGTGTTATGTTGGAAGAAAAACAAGGAAAGTGTTTTGATGGAAAGAAAATGAGGAAAGTGGTTTTATGATAACCTTACTAGTAAACTAAGGTGTAAACCCAACTCTTCCCAAATAATCCTCACACTCCTAATTTATTCTTATAAATTAACACACTAATAATATCTACCAATATTATTAATTCAATCAATTAAAATAATTCTGGGGGAATTAAATATCGGATTCGAATAATATTTTACCGAACCGAACGGAATAAAACCCGGACCGAACACAACGTCGCCAGATAAATTAATAGATATATTAATTAATATGAATATTCTCGTCGCAAGATAAATATCGATCGGTAAGTCGAAAATATTAATATAATATAATATTAATTAAAAACGGGCGTTACATGACCCGATTGAATAAACAAACTCTGCTCAAACCAATCCTCAAGTTGACTCTTCCACTCTAATTCAGAATAAAACATCCCTTAAGGATACTTCGAATCACAACTAGTTCCAGAAACTAAATCCATCAAAACTTCACCTCGCACTACGGCGGTAATTCACTCACATCTCCACAAAAGTGCTTCGGAAGAATCACAACAAGAAGTTCGCTTGCCAAAATCTTGTTTCTCACCAAAAATCCAAATTCTCCCACAACTCAAGTAACCATGCACTACCTTTTGCAAACACATCAGCTTCCTACACTATTAAGTTGGCAAGACAAGTCTATCCCAACCAACACAATCCCTGACCACTATCAACAAGAGATTAAGGATGATCAGTCCCTCAATTTGTCAATAGATAGTCGACAATCATGATGGTGACATAAATCATCTCAACCAAACTACAACAGCGTCTTCAAACTTACACTTCAAGTTACCGAAGCGTAACACTCCTTGAGGCTCCATCCTAAGCCACAAGCGCCACCAAGAAGTAAGACTTCTCCCCCACTTGTTTCAAACTCATATCTGCAGACACACAATTTGAAACAAGCAAGTAGCGACAGTGTTTCACACACATGTCACATACAACAAGATTAAACACACTAATAACTTGGTCGACAGACCGACCTGCTCTGATACCACTAATGTAACACCCCAAATTTACCCAAGGCTTTATATGTAAAAATCAGAGTAATTTATAATTTCATAAATTAAATACTGAGGCGTCACATCATCAAACCAAATCACTTTAAACAGTTTGCTTTAAAGTATAAAACTCAGATACATAGTATTGTTGGAAACATAAATTGATTCACAAACATCAAAACACCTTCTTTATTAAACTTCTTTAATAAATCATGTTTTCATAAGTATGGTTCCTATACATAAAGGAAAACAACAAAAGAACAAAAACAAGACGACATATAAATTTCCCCCGAGTGCTACGTATCAGAGCGACACCGACTCAACTAACATCAGCCATAGACTCCGTCTTCGTAACCTGCACATTACCAATATATAGGTAACGGCGAAACAAGTAAAGGGTGAGATACTCCAACACATATAATTAAAGGCATGATAAAATATATATATATATAGTGTCGGAATTATAAAGGGTATAGATTAATAAGTGCAATTCCAAGACATAATCAAAACTCACTTACCTCACTAGTCATCCTATTGTGTATAATCTACACTTTATCACCCTAACCTCATCGGCATAAACGTCACAACAACACATAAACTTCCATCACCACGAAATCGTCACGAGCTAATACATCACTAATTAACACGGCAGTCTTAAACAACAACATCAACCAACAACATTAAATAATGCTAATAATATAAGCAACACAACAAATCATCACAAATTGGCTAAAGCCCATCTTCGCTTTTGGCATAAATCCCGTCTTCGCTTTTGGCATAAAGCCCATCTTCGCTTTTGGCATAAAGCCCATCATCACAACATCATCACAAACATTATCATATCATATATCATCGCAATTCAATATCATCCATCAATCAACAAAAACCCAACGCCAAACAACTCAAACATAAACATAACCGACTCCATGAGACACGACTATGTTATGCATGTGGTACCAATCGCTTTGTCCGTAATTAGGGACACTTGGCATAAAGCCGATCTTCGCTCGGCATAAAAGCCATCATCGCTTGGCATAAAAGCCTCTTCGCTTGGCATAAAAGCCCTCTTCGCTTATGCAATGTATGTGACTCGACAATAAAACAACACAACACAAACACACCATCATTGCTCGTCAAAATTGGCATAAAGCCCACATCGCTATAATTTATCCACATCGAGATAAATATATCATCGCATCATATTTGCATTATGCAAAACATCACTAATAATTCATCATCATCAAAATCATGCATTCACAAATCGGAAGCATTTATTAACAACATCAATTTAAGCATCATGCACAAAGACATATATCGTCACATCGCATAACAACAAGGATTCATTAAATAAATACACCGTCGCAAAACTTACGTTTATTAACACCGCATCGTTATCAATTAATTCACTAAATTCCGAAAACGGAAAAATAGTCAAAACGTCAATAATCATTGCGAAAGTAATTCCTAACAACCGACATTAATCATATTCGTCAATGTCAACATCGGATTGTCCATACGTGCCTTAAATCCACTAAAAACACAACCCAATTCAAATTACGATAAATTGGCCTATTTCGGGTCGCTTCGTAAAAACTCGTAATTTCTAAAAACTAACTTCACCACTACGTTCTACACGTCAAACTTAGCTAGCACGTCTATTTTTTGTTGAATTCGGAGCAACTTGCTCCGTTATCGAATTTACCGAAATCGGAAAATCGGAACACAATCGGGTTCTAAAGGAAAGTAAGAAAAATTCAGAATTTTGGAGGCTATAGTGTAACACCCCAATTCTACCCAAAGTTTTATATGCAAAAATCAGAGTAATTTTAAAATTTCATAAATTAAATACTGAGGCGTTACACCATAAAAAAACAACTCACTTTAAAACAGTTTACTTTAAAGTATAAATTTCGGATACATAGCATCACAGGAAAACATAAATTGATTCATAGAAATCAAAACATCTCCTTTATTAAACTTCCTCATCAAAATCATGTTTTTATGAATTATGATTCTTATTCACAAAAGGAATGATAATAAAACAACAACAACAAGACGACATATATATTTCCCCCCGACTGCTACGTATCAGAGCGACACCGACTCGACTAACAGCAGCTATAGACTTCGTCTTCAAAACCTGCACGTTACCAATATATAGGTAACGGCGAAACAAGTAAAGGGTGAGATACTCCAAAACATATAATTAAGACATGATAATATATATATATATATATATATATATATATATATATATTGTCGGAATTATAAAGGGTTAGAGATTAATAAGTGTAATTCCGACACATAATCAAAACTCACTTACTTTACTAGTCATCCTATTGTGTATAATCTACACTTTATCACCATAACCTCATCGGCATAAAACGTCGCAACAACACATAACCCTCCGTCACCACGAAATCGTCACGAGCTAATACATCACTAATTAACACGGTAGTCTTAAACAACAACATCAACCAACAACATTAAATAATGCTAGTAATATAAGCAACATAAATAAATCATCACAAATTGGCTAAAGCCCATCTTCGCTTTTGGCATAAAGCCCATCTTCGCTTTTGGCATAAAGCCCATCTTCGCTTTTGGCATAAAGCCCATCATCACAACATATCACAACATATATCATCGCAATTCAATATCATCCATCAATCAACGAAAACCCAACGCCAAACAACTCAAACATAAACATAACCGACTCCATGAGACACGACTATGTTATGCATGTGGTACCCATCGCTTTGTCCGTAATTAGGGACACTTGGCATAAAGCCGATCTTCGCTCGGCATAAAAGTCATCATCGCTTGGCATAAAAGCCTCTTCGCTTATGAAATGTATGTGACTCAGCAATAAAGCAACACAACACAAAAACATCATCATCGCTCATCCAAATTGGCATAAAGCCCACATCGCCATAATTTATCCAAAACAAGATAAATATATCATCGCATCGTAATTGCCTTATGCACACATCACTAATAAATTCACCAAAAGTCATGCATTCACAAATCGGAAGCATATATTAACAACATCAATTTAATCATAACATCACCATGTACAAAACATATATCATCGCATTGCATATCAACAAGTATTCATTAATAAATACACCGTCGCAAATCTTTCGTTTATTCACACCGCATCATTATTAATTAATTCACTAAATTCCGAAAACGGTAAAATAGTCAAACACCTATAATCGTCACGAAAGTCATTCCTAACAACCGGTATTAATCATAATCGTCGACGTCGAAATCGGATTGTCCATACATACCTTAAATCTACTAAAACACCGTCCGATTCAATTTTACCGTAAATTGGCTTGTTTCGGGTCGTCTCGTAAAAACTCGTAATTTCCAAAAACTAACCTCACCACTACGTTCTACACGTCAAACTTAGCTAGCACGTCAATTTTCGTTGAATTCGGAGCAACTTGCTCCGTCGTCGAAATTACCGAAATCGGAAAATCGGAACATAATCGGGTTCCAAATTTAATCGGCTAACTTATACCTTAATTATATTTTATATATACCAAGGGTTACTAGATGGAATTGGATAATTTGAAGAAAACAAAATGTATTTTGTAGCAATTATGCAGGAAAAAACCAATTGACAGAAAACCGCAAAATACAAGTTACGGCAAAACAGCATTTGCCAATTTCCGTCCCTCTTCCCATGGACAAGGACGTACGTCATTTTCTTTCCAATAGGAGGAGATTGCCTCAACTCATGGGGTGGTCATGGAGGTGGGCCCCCCCTTTTACACTTAGCCTTCCATATTTTTTTTCATTACATGCGTATGTTTTACTGTTAGTTACAGTTGCTAAATATTTTTTTGTTTCTTAGTTTTACATATAGTTTTCTCTTGCCATTTTCATTTCTATTTCCATTTCCATTCTATAATTTTCATTATACCATACTACTAATATCAACACCTATAATCTCTACCCCAAAATCAATTCTTCAAAGCATTTCAACAATTACTCAACAACACCCTATAAACCAACTATCAATTTTCCTCAATTCAAACTAAATCCACCAAACCCTAACAATATGAAATAGAAATCAAACCATCAAACACCCAAATCAAAACCCCAACACCAATTTCCATCACAAATTCACAATATATGTATCAAAACCCTAACTATAGGAAGTGGAGAATCAAACCCCTTACCTCTAGTTATTGGATGATCCAAGATGCTCCAACAAAACCCCAAATCCATGCTTGCTCTTGTTCCTCTTCATCTTCTTCGCTAAACCCTCTCTTTCTCTCAAGCTTCTATGTTAGGTTGTTGTTGGAAAAGGAAAGAAAAACAAAGGAAAAGGTTTTATAATGGTGTTTCTACTAGCTTCTTCTTTATGTTTGCTTTTGTGTTTTTTGAAAGGAAGGAAAATGAGGAGAAATGGTTTATAATGTGTTTCTTAGTTGAAAACCCAATTCTCATCAATTACTCCTCACACCCCTAGCCAATTCTTACAATATACACATTAATAATATTTACCAATATTATTTATTCAATCGATTAAAATAATTTCGGGGAATTAAATATCGGTCCGAATAATATTTTACCGAACCGAACAAAACGTCGCCAAATATATTTAATAGATATACCGATTAATATAATTATTTTCGTCGCCAAAACAATCTCCAAACGATAATTCAAAAATATTAATATAATATAATATTAAATAAAACGGGCGTTACAACTCTCCCCCACTTATTAACTTTTCGTCCTCGAAATTTTTACCAAAACGAACAAAACGGGACATGTCTAAGAATTCGTCCACCAAATCCTCGCGTTAATTAAACAACATACTAAATACACCAAACACAAGGGTATTACCCCAACCACAACGTCTAGACAAGAACAACCATGCCGAGATGCAAAGCCCATACAATGCACTCGACAACCAACTGACACCCAACAACTAAACAAGCCGTAACACACCGGTTCACTCGAGAACCAAACAAACAAGATCGATACTATCCTAACGTCTCAACCATAGAATTAGCCACACACTCGAACCGACACCTCGGAAACGAGTCACCAAAGATAGGAACATAAAGTCCTACAACACAACACCGACACTATCGCTAAAACGAAAACCACAAAATGGCTATTCAAACCAAAACGGAAACAAACAACAAAGGATAAAACCACGCGTGCTACGCAAACACTAAAGACGCCTTACTCCACGCATAAGTACGAACTCAAGAATTACACTTGTAGTTACCGTTCTCATACTAGAAGTCACAAGGTCACATCATCCTTGTAGATTACCAACGTACAACCCTTGAACAAAACCAGTTACTCAAACATAATCAAACTGAGATACACCACTCATCCTAGGGCTTAAACAGACGACTTGCGACTATAACTCACTAGTCCAAATCCAACAACCTCACTTATTCGCTAAACAGTTCAATGCGCGATATTCTAAACCATGCACCTTCACTTTGATGCAGAAGATGACAAACGTAAAACAACTTGGTTAGTTCCTCAACTTCACAATTACTCAAAACGGATAGTTCAAACCGTACACCCATCAAGACACCTCGCAACATCAACTTCGTCAACTCGAAGAATCACTCTTTCATTCTCGATTGATCAACGTCCATTGGTCCTCTAAAATACGCGACATAGTTTGACCTCTTCCAATACTGTCCAAATATTTCACTTGTGAAACTTCGACGTATATACTGGACATCAACGAAGTCTCCTCTTATATCAATTCCCAAATTATGTAATAAGTAATCACCATCCTCGCATCGTCGCAACGATCAATACCCAGTTTCTTACTCGGACACCTCTCATCACTTTCAATCTTCCAAAGTGGTAATCCAAACCAAAACACTCTCTCAAGAACTCAACCCATCAACGTCGTCTCATACTACTGAAATTACGAAACAGGTTGAACTTAGAACCACAACATAAACTTTACGGAATCCAACAAGAACACCGTCGCGACCGACTTCAGTCACAGATAGAACATTCTCCTTTATAAAACATCAATCATCTTACGGTACCTGTGGTTACCAACCCATCACAAAATTCCTTACCCTCAAGACTTATCTTAGTCACAAACCAATAATCCACCACGGCTATTAGTATTCAACGGAATCCATATGTTAGTAGTGAATGAATCCTTAACAATCTTCGGAGCTTAATCTCAACAAGTGTCCCAAAAACAAACATGCAACATTCTCCAAAATAACAATTCCCAAATCAGATAATCTTGGGTTAACCGCGATATCAACATACTAAACTCAACACCAGACGAAGTCTCTTTATAGATTGCACTTAAACTAGAATTGTCTTCAATAATTCCAATCTCCCCTTCGTTAACATCTACACCTCTAAAATTTCCAATGAGCACAACCGTATCAACTCTAACTCACACGTCCGACAATTTTTCCTTATGAAAAATCAAACTATTCCAAGATAGTAATACACTTTCCCCACTCTACGTCGAAATACATCTCAAGTCCAAAATGAAATATCATAATACATCGCACAAGGTTCTCCAGTACCAAACAAAACCAAAATCAAAGCATTCGCTAAAATTTTCACTGGTTCAAACAAATTCGCTTCCCAATGCGGAGTCCAAATAGCGACCCAACCATCTCAAGTCAAAGTACCCTCGATCAATACCAACTTACAAAAAGATCTTCCATCAAACTCACAAAACTAACCATTCAAAACAAAGGAACTTCTAAGCTCTGAAATAACCCCTTGAAGTCTTCTACAGGATACAAAATAAATCTTCGCGGAACCTTCCAAAATATCACCGTCTAAGTCACTTACTTAAAGCACTCACGTCCAACAATTCAAAATTCTCTCTTTAGAATACTCGCCACACACTGATCTAACTTCACTATTGATAACGCAAAGCTCGGGTGCTTTCCACAATTCCTTAACTTGATGTGAACCAAATACTATCCATGAACACGAAGTAACTCTTACAGCTACTCATGAGAGTACTGTCTGAACATTCCAAAATCACACCTGACGCATTAGTCACACTAATGACATCAACCAAATACTCGCCAGGACCAAACACTATCCCAAAAGCATTGTCTAAACATCTTCAGCTCTCACACTAACTCGTAGACAGCCATACTTCACATCGATCTCACTAAACGCAAAAATTCCAAGTGACTGATTCATCCAAATATCAATCCTCGGAAGTAGACACTCGTCCTCAATATCCACTTCGTTACTCGCCTACAAACGACACACCAACTCGGGTAACTTTGGCTCTTCTCGAACAACACAACGGTTGCACCCCACGGTGACCCGCTCGAATAAGCAACTCTGCTCAAACCAATCCTCAAGTTGACTCTTTAACTCTAATCCATAAACAAACATCCCTTAAGGATACTTCGAATCACAACTAGTTCCAGAAGCTAAATCCATCAAAACTTCACTTCGCACTACTGCGGTAATTCACTCACATCTTCATAACAGGCTTCAGAAGAATCACAACAAGAAGCTCGCTTGAAAAAAATCTCGTTTCTCACCAAAATCCAAATTCGCCTACAACTCAAGTAACCCTGCACTACCTTGTGCCAACTCGTGCTTCACACATTATTAAGCTGGAAAGACAAATCTATCCCAACCAACACAATTCCCGACTACTATCAACAAGAGATTAAGGATGATCAGTTCCTCAATTTGTCAATAGACAGTCGACAATCATGATGATGACATAAACCATCTCTACCAACTACAACAGCGTCTTCAAACTTAAACTTCAAGTTACCGGAGCGTAACACTGCTTGAGGCTCAATCCTAAGCCACAAGCGCCACCAAGAAGTAAACTTCTCCCCCGCTTGTTTCAAACTCATCTCTACAGACAAACAATTTGAAACAAACAAGTACCGACAGTGTTTCACACACATGTCACATACAACAGGATTAAACACACTAATAACTTGGTCGGATCGACACGCTCGATACCACTATTGTAACACCCCAATTCTACCCAAAGTTTTATATGCAAAAATCGAGTAATTTTAAAATTTCATAAATTAAATACTGAGGCGTTACACCATAAAAAAACAACTCACTTTAAAACAGTTTACTTTAAAGTATAAATTTCGGATACATAGCATCACAGGAAAACATAAATTGATTCATAGAAATCAAAACATCTCCTTTATTAAACTTCCTCATCAAAATCATGTTTTTATGAATTATGATTCTTATTCACAAAAGGAATGATAATAAAACAACAACAACAAGACGACATATATATTTCCCCCCGACTGCTACGTATCAGAGCGACACCGACTCGACTAACAGCAGCTATAGACTTCGTCTTCAAAACCTGCACGTTACCAATATATAGGTAACGGCGAAACAAGTAAAGGGTGAGATACTCCAAAACATATAATTAAGACATGATAATATATATATATATATATATATATATATATATATATCGGAATTATAAAGGGTTAGAGATTAATAAGTGTAATTCCGACACATAATCAAAACTCACTTACTTTACTAGTCATCCTATTGTGTATAATCTACACTTTATCACCATAACCTCATCGGCATAAAACGTCGCAACAACACATAACCCTCCGTCACCAAATCGTCACGAGCTAATACATCACTAATTAACACGGTAGTCTTAAACAACAACATCAACCAACAACATTAAATAATGCTAGTAATATAAGCAACATAAACAAATCATCACAAATTGGCTAAAGCCCATCTTCGCTTTTGGCATAAAGCCCATCTTCGCTTTTGGCATAAAGCCCATCATCACAACATCATCACAACATATATCATCGCAATTCAATATCATCCATCAATCAACGAAAACCCAACGCCAAACAACTCAAACATAAACATAACCGACTCCATGAGACACGACTATGTTATGCATGTGGTACCCATCGCTTTGTCCGTAATTAGGGACACTTGGCATAAAGCCGATCTTCGCTCGGCATAAAAGCCATCATCGCTTGGCATAAAAGCCTCTTCGCTTATGAAATGTATGTGACTCGACAATAAAGCAACACAACACAAAAACATCATCATCGCTCATCCAAATTGGCATAAAGCCCACATCGCCATAATTTATCCAAAACAAGATAAATATATCATCGCATCGTAATTGCCTTATGCACACATCACTAATAAATTCACCAAAAGTCATGCATTCACAAATCGGAAGCATATATTAACAACATCAATTTAATCATAACATCACCATGTACAAAACATATATCATCGCATTGCATATCAACAAGTATTCATTAATAAATACACCGTCGCAAATCTTTCGTTTATTCACACCGCATCATTATTAATTAATTCACTAAATTCCGAAAACGGTAAAATAGTCAAACACCTATAATCGTCACGAAAGTCATTCCTAACAACCGGTATTAATCATAATCGTCGACGTCGAAATCGGATTGTCCATACATACCTTAAATCTACTAAAACACCGTCCGATTCAATTTTACCGTAAATTGGCTTGTTTCGGGTCGTCTCGTAAAAACTCGTAATTTCCAAAAACTAACCTCACCACTACGTTCTACACGTCAAACTTAGCTAGCACGTCAATTTTCGTTGAATTCGGAGCAACTTGCTCCGTCGTCGAAATTACCGAAATCGGAAAATCGGAACATAATCGGGTTCCAAATTTAATCGGCTAACTTATACCTTAATTATATTTTATATATACCAAGGGTTGCTAGATGGAATTGGATAATTTGAAGAAAACAAAATGTATTTTGTAGCAATTATGCAGGAAAAAACCAATTGACAGAAAACCGCAAAATACAAGTTACGGCAAAACAGCATTTGCCAATTTCCGTCCCTCTTCCCATGGACAAGGACGTACGTCATTTTCTTTCCAATAGGAGGAGATTGCCTCAACTCATGGGGTGGTCATGGAGGTGGGCCCCCCCTTTTACACTTAGCCTTCCATATTTTTTTTCATTACATGCGTATGTTTTACTGTTAGTTACAGTTGCTAAATATTTTTTGTTTCTTAGTTTTACATATAGTTTTCTCTTGCCATTTTCATTTCTATTTCCATTTCCATTCTATAATTTTCATTATACCATACTACTAATATCAACACCTATAATCTCTACCCCAAAATCAATTCTTCAAAGCATTTCAACAATTACTCAACAACACCCTATAAACCAACTATCAATTTTCCTCAATTCAAACTAAATCCACCAAACCCTAACAATATGAAATAGAAATCAAACCATCAAACACCCAACTCAAAACCCCAACACCAATTTCCATCACAAATTCACAATATATGTATCAAAATCCTAACTATAGTAAGTGGAGAATCAAACCCCTTACCTCTAGTTATTGGATGATCCAAGATGCTCCAACAAAACCCCAAATCCATGCTTGCTCTTGTTCCTCTTCTTCTTCTTCTTATCCAAACCCTCTCTTTCTCTCAAGCTTCTATGTTAGGTTGTTGTTGGAAAAGGAAAGAAAAACAAAGGAAAAGGTTTTATAATGGTGTTTCTACTAGCTTCTTCTTTATGTTTGCTTTTGTGTTTTTTGAAAGGAAGGAAAATGAGGAGAAATGGTTTATAATGTGTTTCTTAGTTGAAAACCCAATTCTCATCAATTACTCCTCACACCCCTAGCCAATTCTTACAATATACACATTAATAATATTTACCAATATTATTTATTCAATCGATTAAAATAATTTCGGGGAATTAAATATCGGTCCGAATAATATTTTACCGAACCGAACAAAACGTCGCCAAATATATTTAATAGATATACCGATTAATATAATTATTTTCGTCGCCAAAACAATCTCCAAACGATAATTCAAAAATATTAATATAATATAATATTAAATAAAACGGGCGTTACATATAGGAGTTGCAACACTGGCACCCGTGTTGCACAACACTGCCAGTGTTGCAAGGACATCAGAAAATCACCCAAGACAGGGACACAACACGGTGTTGTACGACCTTACCGATGTCGCGAGGCCTGCACTCACCAAAATTTCTCTTTTTGAGTTTTTCCCATTCTTCTACCATGGTTTTCTTTCCCATTTCCATACTCTTAATTCTACAAGCTAGCACCTAATACATCCATAAACCATACTCCTAATCCAACTCTTCTAACCCAACAATCAACCAACAAAACTCATAAAATCAATCTATCAATTTTTCTCCCAATTCAAACTACAACCACCCAACATCTCTTATCACTAACTCACTATCTCTTATCATCAACACAACATATATACCTCCATTACACATCAACATCAAAACATATTTCTACCATCAATTGAGAAGTTCAACAACAACAACAAAACACCAAAACAAAGGCAAACTATAAACCCCATGAACCAACATACCAATCTTTCCTAAATCCATAACATGTCTATCAAACCCTAACTATATGGAAAGGAAGATCAAACCCCTTACCTTTAGCTTGGATGATCCATGGTGATGCTACAAAGCCCAACCTCAAGCTTCCTCTCATGATCCCTTGCTCTTCTTCTTCCTCTCCAAACCCTCTCTTTCTCTCAAGCTTCTATGTTAGGATTTTGTTGTTGCAAAAGGAAAGAAAACAAAGGGAAGGGTTTTATAAAGTTGTTTCCTTACTAACTTCCTCTCTTGCTCTTGTTTGGCTTGGTGTGTTATGAATGGAAAGAAAATGAGGAGAAATGGTTTATAATGTGTTTCTTAGTTGAAAACCCAATTCTCATCAATTACTCCTCACACCCCTAACCAATTCTTACAATATAACACATTAATAATATTTACCAATATTATTTATTCAATCAATTAAAATAATTTCGGGGAATTAAATATCGGTCCGAATAATATTTTACCGAACCGAACAAAACGTCACCAAATATATAAGTAGATATACCGATTAATATAATTATTTTCGTCGCCAAAACAATCGCCAAACGGTAATTCAAGAATATTAATATAATATAATATTAAATAAAACGGGCATTACAACTCTCCCCCACTTATAAACTTTTCGTCCTCGAAATTTCGACCAAAACGAACAAATCGGGACATGCCTACGCATTCGTCCACACAATCCTCGCGTCAATTAAACAACATATACAATACACCAAACACAAGGGTATCTTCCCAACCACAACGTCTAGACGAGAACAACCATGCCGAGATGCAGAGCCCATACAATGCACTCCACAACCGATTAACAACCGACCACGAAACATGCTGTAAACACACCGGTTCACTCGAGAACCAAACAACAAGATTGATACTATCCTAACGTCTTAACCATAGAATTAGCCACACACTCGAACCGACACTACAGAAACGAGTCACCAAAGATAGGAACATAAAGCCCTACAACACAACACCGTCACCATTGCTAAAACGAAAACAACAAAACGGCTATACAAACCAAAACTGAAACAGTCAAAATAGGGTAAAACCTCGCGTGCTACACAAACATTCAAAGATGCCTTCATACACGAATAAGCACAAACTCAAGAATTACACTTGCAGCTATCGCTCTCATTCCAGGGAGATCACAAGGTCACATCATCCTTGTAGAACACCAACGCACCACCCTTGAACAAAACAAGTTATTCCAACATAATCGACTGAGAAACACCACTCATCCTAGGGCTTAAACAGATGACTTGCGACTATAACTCACTAGTCCAAATCCAACAACCTCGCTTACTCGCTAAACAATTCAATGCTCGATATCTAAACCATGTCGTCACCTTAATGTATAAGATGCCCACCGTAAAATAACTTGGTTAAACCTCAACTTCACCATCACTCAAAATGGATACGTTCAACGCGTACACCCATCAAGACACCTCGCAACATCAGCTTCATCAACCCGAAGAATCACTCTTTCATTCTCGATTGATCAACGTCCATTGGTCCTCTAAAGTACACGACATAGTTTGACCTCTTCCAATACTGTCCAAATATTTCACTTGTGAAACTTCGACGTATACACTTGACTTCAACGAAGTCGTTCCTTATAACAATTCAATTCCCAAAGTATATATAAGTGATCACTATCCTCGCACCGTCGCAACGATCAATACACAGGTTTCTTATTCGAACCACCTTCGTAATTCTCAATCCTTCAAAGTGGTAACTTAGACCAAAACACTTTATCAAGAACTCAACCCATCAACGTCGTCTCATACTCCTGACTTATAACACAGGTCGGACTTAGAACCATAACATCAACTTTACGGAATCCAACACGAACACCGTCGCGAGCGACTTCAGTCGCAGATAGAACATTCTCCTTTATAAAACATCAATCATCTTAAGGTACATGTGGTTACCAAACCACCACCAAATTCTCACTGTCAAGACTTATCTTAGTCGCAATCTAATAATCCACTACGACTATTAGTATCCGACGAAATCCATATGTTAGTAGTGAATAAATCCTTAACAACCTTCGGAGCTTAATCTCAACAAATGTCCCAAAAACAAACATGTCACATTCTTCAAAATAACAATTCCCAAATCTGATAATCTTGGGTTAACTGCGATATCAACATACTAAACTCAACACCAGACGAAGTCTCTTTATAGATTGCACTCAAACTTGAATTGTATTCAACAATTCCAATCTCCTCGTTATTAACATCTGCACCTCTAAAATTCCAAATGATCACAACCACATCAACCTCTAACTCACAAGTCCGACAATTTTTCCTTATGAAAATCAAATCGTTCCAAGGCAGCAATACACTTTTTCCAACTCTATGCCGAAATACATCTTAAGTCCAAAATGAAATATCACAATACACCGCACAAGGTTCTTCAGTACTAAACAAAACCAAAATCAAAGCATTTGCTAAACTTTCCACTGGCTCAAACAAATTCGCTTACCATCGCGAAGTCCAAATAGCGACTCAACCATCTCGAGTCAAAATACCCACGAGTAATACCAACTTATAAAAAGATCTTCCGTCAAACTCAAAAAGTTAACCATCCAAAACAAAGGAATTTCTAAACTCCGAAATATCTCTTAAAGTCTTCTACAAGATACAAAACAAATCTTCGCGGAATTGTCCAAAATATCACCGTCTAAGTCGCTTACTTAAGGCACTCACGTCCAACAGTTCAAAATTCTATCTTTGGAATACTCGCCACGCACTGATCTAGCTTCACTACTGATAACGCAAAGCTCGGACGCTTGCTACGATTCCTTAACTTTATGTGAACCAAATAACATCCATGAACACGAAATAACTCGTACAGCTACTCATGAGAGTACTGTCTGAACATCCCAAAATTATACCTGACGCATCAGTCACACTAATGACATCAACAAACACTCGCCAGAACCATACACTATCTTGAAAAGCATTGTCTAAACATCTTCAGTTCACACACTAACCCGTAGACAGCCAGACATCACATTAATCTCACTAAACACATAAACTCCACATGACTGATTCATCCAAGTATCAATCCTCGGAAGTAGACACTTGCCCTCAATATCCACTTCGTTCCTTGACTGCAAATAACCCACCAACTCGGGTAACCTTTGCTCTTCTCGAACAACACAACGGTAGCACTCCACGGTGACCCGCTTGAATAAACAACTCTGCTCAACCAATCCTCAAGTTGACTTTTCAACTCTAATTCAGAAGCAAACATCCCTTAAGGACACTTCGAATCACAACTAGTTCCAGAAACTAAATCCATCAAAACTTCACTTCGCACTACTGCGGTAATTCACTTACATCTTCACAATATGCTTCGGAAGAATCACAACAAGAAGTTCGCTTGCCAAAATCTTGTTTCTCACCAAAAATCCAAATTCTCCCACAACTCAAGTAACCATGCACTACCTTTTGCAAACACATCAGCTTCCTACACTATTAAGTTGGCAAGACAAGTCTATCCCAACCAACACAATCCCTGACCACTATCAACAAGAGATTAAGGATGATCAGTCCCTCAATTTGTCAATAGATAGTCGACAATCATGATGGTGACATAAATCATCTCAACCAAACTACAACAGCGTCTTCAAACTTACACTTCAAGTTACCGAAGCGTAACACTCCTTGAGGCTCCATCCTAAGCCACAAGCGCCACCAAGAAGTAAGACTTCTCCCCCACTTGTTTCAAACTCATATCTGCAGACACACAATTTGAAACAAGCAAGTAGCGACAGTGTTTCACACACATGTCACATACAACAAGATTAAACACACTAATAACTTGGTCGACAGACCGACCTGCTCTGATACCACTAATGTAACACCCCAAATTTACCCAAGGCTTTATATGTAAAAATCAGAGTAATTTAAAATTTCATAAATTAAATACTGAGGCGTCACATCATCAAACCAAATCACTTTAAACAGTTTGCTTTAAAGTATAAAACTTAGATACATAGCATTGTTGGAAACATAAATTGATTCATAAACATCAAAACACCTTCTTTATTAAACTTCTTTAATAAATCATGTTTTCATAAGTATGGTTCCTATACATAAAGGAAAACAACAAAAGAACAACAACAAGACGACATATAAATTTTCCCCCGAGTGCTACGTATCAGAGCGACACCGACTCAACTAACATCAGCCATAGACTCCGTCTTCATAACCTGCACGTTACCAATATATAGGTAACGGAGAAACAAGTAAAGGGTGAGATACTCCAAGACATATAATTAAAAGCATGATAATATATATATATATATATATATATATATATATATATATATATATATATATATATATATATATATATATATATATATATATAAAATTATAAAGGGTATAGATTAATAAGTGCAATTCCAACACATAATCAAAACTCACTTACCTCACTAGTCATCCTATTGTGTATAATCTACACTTTATCACCCTAACCTCATCGGCATAAACGTCACAACAACACATAAACTTCCATCACCACGAAATCGTCACGAGCTAATACATCACTAATTAACACGGCAGTCTTAAACAACAACATCAACCAACAACATTAAATAATGCTAATAATATAAGCAACACAACAAATCATCACAAATTGGCTAAAGCCCATCTTCTCTTTTGGCATAAAGCCCATCTCCGCTTTTGGCATAAAGCCCATCTTCGCTTTTGGCATAAAGCCCATCTTCGCTTTTGGCATAAAGCCCATCATCACAACATCATCACAAACATTATCATATCATATATCATCGCAATTCAATATCATCCATCAATCAACAAAAACCCAACGCCAAACAACTCAAACATAAACATAACCGACTCCATGAGACACGACTATGTTATGCATGTGGTACCCATCGCTTTGTTCATAATTAGGGACACTTGGCATAAAACCGATCTTCGCTCGGCATAAAAGCCATCATCGCTTGGCATAAAAGCCTCTTCGCTTGGCATAAAAGCCCTCTTCGCTTATGCAATGTATGTGACTCGACAATAAAACAACACAACACAAACACACCATCATCGCTCGTCAAAATTGGCATAAAGCCCACATTGCTATAATTTATCCACATCGAGATAAATATATCATCTCATCATATTTGCATTATGCAAAACATCACTAATAATTCATCATCATCAAAATCATGCATTCACAAATCGGAAGCATTTATTAACAACATCAATTTAAGCATCATGTACAAAGACATATATCGTCACATCGCATAACAACAAGGATTCATTAAATAAATACACCGTCACAAAACTTACGTTTATTAACACCGCATCGTTATCAATTAATTCACTAAATTCCGAAAATGGAAAAATAGTCAAAATGTCAATAATCATTGCGAAAGTAATTCCTAACAACCGGCATTAATCATATTCGTCAATGTCAACATCGGATTGTCCATACGTGCCTTAAATCCACTAAAAACACAACCCGGTTCAATTTACCATAAATTGGCCTATTTCGGTTCGCTTCGTAAAAACTCGTAATTTCTAAAAACTAACTTCACCACTACGTTCTACACGTCAAACTTAGCTAGCACGTCCATTTTTTGTTGAATTCGGAGCACTTGCTCTGTTATCGAATTTACCGAAATCGGAAAATCGGAACACAATCGGGTTCTAAAGGAAAGTAAGAAAAATTCAGAATTTTGGAGGCTATAGGAGTTGCAACACTGGCACCCGTGTTGCACAACACTGCCAGTGTTGCAAGGACATCAGAAAATCACCCAAGACAGGGACACAACACGGGCACCCGTGTTGTACGACACCGATGTCATGCGCTGCACTCACCAAAATTTCTCTTTTTGAGTTTTTCCCATTCTTCTACCATGGTTTTCTTTCCCATTTCCATACTCTTAATTCTACAAGCTAGCACCTAATACATCCACAAATCATACTCCTAATCCAACTCTTCTAACCCAACAATCAACCAACAAACTCATAAAATAAATCTATCAATTTTTCTCCCAATTCAAACTACAACCACCCAACATCTCTTATCACTAACTCACTATCTCTTATCATCAACATAACATATATACCTCCATTACAACATCAACATCAAAACATATTTCTACCATCAATTGAGAAGTTCAACAACAACAACAAAACACCAAAACAAAGGCAAACTATAAACCCCATGAATCAACATACCAATCTTTCCTAAATCCACAACATATCTATCAAACCCTAACTATATGGAAAGGAAGATCAAACCCCTTACCTCTAGCTTGGATGATCCATGGTGATGCTACAAAGCCCAACCTCAAGCTTCCTCTCATGCTCCCTTGCTCTTCTTCTTCCTCTCCAAACCCTCTCTTTCTCTCAAGCTTCTATGTTAGGATTTTGTTGTTGCAAAAGGAAAGAAAACAAAGGGAAGGGTTTTATAAAGTTGTTTCCTTACTAACTTCCTCTCTTGCTCTTGTTTGGCTTGGTGTGTTATGAATGGAAAGAAAATGAGGAGAAATGGTTTATAATGTGTTTCTTAGTTGAAAACCCAATTCTCATCAATTACTCCTCACACCCCTAACCAATTCTTACAATATAACACATTAATAATATTTACCAATATTATTTATTCAATCAATTAAAATAATTTCGGGGAATTAAATATCGGTCCGAATAATATTTTACCGAACCGAACAAAACGTCACCAAATATATAAGTAGATATACCGATTAATATAATTATTTTCGTCGCCAAAACAATCGCCAAACGGTAATTCAAGAATATTAATATAATATAATATTAAATAAAACGGGCGTTACATTTCACACACATGTCGCATACAACAGGATTAAACACACTAATAACTTGGTCGACAGACCGACCTGCTCTGCTACCACTAATGTAACACCCCAATATTACCCAAAGTTTAATATTCAAAAATCAGAGTAATTTAAAATTTCATAAATTCAATACTGAGGCATCACACCTTCAAAACAACTCACTTTAAACAGTTTACTTTAAAGTATAAATTTCGGATACATAGCATCGCTGGAAACCATAAATTGATTCATAGAAATCAAAACATCTTCTTTAATAAACTTCCTCATCAAAATCATGTTTTCATGAATTATGGTTCTTATTCACAAAAGGAATAATAATAAAACAACAACAACAAGACGACATAAATATTTCCCCCTGTTCGCGTTAAAAGGTGACGCGCTAGAGGATTTGAATCAGAATTCAGATCCTCTGGCTCGAAACGATTTACTCTTTTGATTTGTTTATAAAGATGCCGCGAGCATCAAGATTTATTATTTTCAACACAAGAAAGATGATTTAATGATTATGAAAAAGGGGAAAGCTGTAAATACCCTCAATTGATTTTGATATGCGTAACGACTAGCGCAAACTAGACGTAACGCATTGGGGAGATTTTGAGTAAGGGGGTTTGTTATATAAAGGGAATAGATGGAGCACCCTAAATATATATAGTTATCTATAGCTTTATATATGAATATGTTTGATATGTTTGTGTGTTTTAATTGCTATTTCTATGATTGGGAAAGTTTCTCCTTTGGGATTTTAAGAAACGGTAGATTATGTGGGATCCTAGTGTTTGTTATTATTGTGCAAAGATCGTGGATCTTCATACATATCCCTAGTGGGAATCGAGCATTTGTAGCTCGGATCTGGGGATCTATGGTTTGTTTGGTCTGGGGAGAAAGAAATTTGCTCGGCAAGGATGAGACCTTGTGCCTACGTATTCTCAAAAGGATGTTGAGAAAGTCAGAGCAATCGTAGTTCCCACTTATAATAGTGGAAAGCAACGGGATATTAGTAAGAGACAGACAAATGTCATCTTAATGAAAAATGTATCTAATCTATTTCATCACATACATTTTGAAAAGTTTGACTGATAAAAATCTTTCATTGTAAGTTACAGGTGTTTTTCTTGAGTGTACAAGCGTTACCACTTACATGTTTAAGAAAGATGTTTGAAAAAGATGATTGATTCTTTTAACTGTAAGTATTGGGTGTTTTGCTTGAGTGTACAAGCGTTACCACTTACGATTAAGAGATGTTTTTGTTTGAAAACAGTTTGAAAAGAATTTGACTGTATGTGATGTGATAGATGAGATACTTCTTCCATAGAGATGATAAATGTCTAAATCTCGAGGAGAAATTGATTGGATTAATGGGATGCTTTTAAGAAGCCCGTGGGTCCTTGTATTGTTAGCCCAAGAGGAGGCATTCCGAGGGTCATCGAGGGTCCTTGTATGAAGCTCAAGAGGAAGCTATAGGGTATGGCTGGCTTTGGCTTAAAAGGGATTTCACCAGGAAACCATCCTTTTGGAATTAAGAGCAATTTCACCGGGAAATTATACTCTCAGGGTTCTATCCTAACGCGGGTGATTCTTTGTATTGGAAGCCCAATAGGAGGCTGTTAAGAGATTTCCTGTCTCTTTCATTGTATGATGCCCAAGAGAAGGCTAAACTCAATGAGGAGTTCTTTTGAACGAAGCCCAAGAGGAGGCTGACTCAACAGGGGAGTGCTGTCTTATATGAAGCCTAAGCGGAGGCTAAACTCAGATGAATGAGTTTTCTTATATGAATCCTAAGAGGAGGCTAAACTCTGTGGGGAGAGTTGTCTTGTATAAAGCCCAAGCGGAGGCTAAACTGTGGGGAACCTATTGGTTAGACTAGTTGTTATGTTATAACTAGACAGCTGTACAAACAAGTGTGTGTATGATATGTATTCACAGGAGTTTATGAAGGAAATATAAACAATGCATGATGTTTATTTACAAGAGTTTATGATTTGAAAATATAAACAAGTGTCTGTGAAACGAACGTTTGAAACGAGCGTAACTTGATTATTTACAAGTTTGAATGTGTACAAGGAAGTAAATATGTACACGAACGGGTATTTATGTACGAGAAGTTGTGGATGTACATAGGAGGGTTGGGACTTACACCATAAGGGTGGCCCATTGATTTAAAAGCAGTTTCACAGGGAATAATGCTCCTTTTAATACCAATGGTATTCGGTGTATATACAGACGAAACAGAAATGAATGATCGAAGTTTATCTGTGAAAAGTATCTGTATTATGTACAGATAAAGATTTGTATGAAAATAATTTGATATGTACAAGGAAAAGATATGTATGTACATAAAAGAATGTTGGTTTGTGTATACACAAGTGAAGTGAAAACAAACGATCGAAGTTTGTCTGTACTTGAGTATAAAAAGTATCTGTATTATGTACAGATAAAAATTTGTATGTATCTGAAGAGAGTTTGGTATGTACAAAGAAATAATTATGTACATAAAAGAATGTTATGGGACTTACACCGTGAGGGAGGCCCATGATCGATTAAGAAATTCGAGAGAAAACGAATTTGGTTTTATCGTTTAAATCGGATCGATCATGGAAAAAAAAAGTGCAAGTTTAATGAAAAAGTTTTGAAGAATGTTTTTGAAAGTGTTTTGAAATGTGAGGTTCACTTATGAGAAGTTTTGAAAAGAATCGGAACTCGAAAGTTCAAAAAATTCACCTTTTAAAGTTGTTTTGAAAAGTGTTCAAAGCGTCGTTTTCGGCTCGATTAAAACATAGTCAGATGAAAGTTTTTTCTGAAAATTTTTGCACTATCATAAAATAGATACATTTATTGACAAGTGTACAAAAAATCACCTCAAAATGAGGAGTTTTGATTGGTTAAAAAAATGTTAAAGTTGTGAAGAAAACATGAAAAAATATGAAAAGGTTTGGAAAAAATGGTCCATGGGAGGTTTGAACCCAGGACCTGATGGGTGGCTACGTGGCAAAGAGGACTACGAGTGAGCTGGCAACCACTGGGACAAGAGCGCTTTTGTGTATTTGGATCAAAACACGTGTTAATAAAATATTGGAAAATTTAAATTTGAAAAAACTCAAGAACACGCGCGAAGTGTTCTTCATCTTCATCAATCCTCAGATTTCGCAACTTGCTTGTTTCTCAATGATTTTGGAAGTTGTAAACATGAAAGTTGCTCGAAATTTAACAAGGAACTCGATGGTGGTTGTTAATTGCATTTATTTTTGGTCTAACACGATTGAATTTCCTGAAATCACGAAGAACCCTAGAACTGTAAATTCTAATTGAAATGACGTATAGTTGATGATTTTTCAAATTGTTTGAGGGTTAAGGATCGTGATAGGTGCAGAAAACAAATGGCCAAGAGTTTTTTCATTTAAATGCAAGGAATCATGAGATTGAAGTTTGAGTTTTCACCTGTTCAAGCTGAGATCGAAGATGGTATTGGAGTGTTTCCAGAACTGGTTTTGTGATTGTTTGAGCTTCAACGGATGTTAGGGAAGGTGTATGATCACCCTGCTTGCCTCGAATCACCCTCGAACTCTCCAGCCAAGTCCACCTGCATCAATTGAAAATGGAAGCTCGATTTTTGGAAAAAAGCTGTTACAGTTAGTTGTTAAGGGTCTGGATCATTCATATGATGTTCATGGATGATGTTTGGATGCTTGGAACACAAGTTAATCAAGCCTAGCCATGAATTCGAAACTTAAGGCAGTTTGTACAAGTTTGAAAATGGAAAATGCAATTCTGATTTTCAGTGGCTTTTAGATTGATTTTAGGCTTCAAACCAATTACATGTGATACCTATAACATATTAGACACCAAATATTTCAAAGTTTCTTCACAAATTTTCAAAATGCAAGATTTCACAATTTGACATAAGTTACTTGATTTTCAAGAAAGTTTAGAGAAAGCATGTCCTTGCATGGCTTTGGTGTAGATTCAAATGGCCAACATGACCTCTATTTATAGGTCAAAAGTTCTGAAAAATTAGGCACAAGTACATGGCATTTGTAATTCAAAGTTGCCTTAAAGGGCAAGAAAGACATTTGCAAAAGGAAAAGGAAGCTTCCTTTTTTAACCATGTGTTATTTTTCCAACTTGATCCAATCCTACAATTATTACCTCTAGCTGATATTTATCAGCCCTAATCTTCAATTTTGGCAAGGTGGCATTGCTTCTAGATGAAGAAATCAAAAAATGACATATAATTTGAAGTTTTGAACTTTGAAAATCATGTTTATGGAGCCTTATGTTTCAATTTCAAAAGTATATCTAGACTCCATGGATTTGAGAGTTCTTGGACATTTTGGAAAGCTTGTTTCAAGAGCTACAACTTTCATGTTTTGAGTTTTTTCCAATTCAAAGTGGAACTATGTGAAAAAATGCCATGAAGTTTGGAAAAAATACAAAATTTTAACACTTAGAAATTTTTCTAAGTGTTGAAAATTTTGACTTTTTGTTGACTTTTTCAAATTCTTTGATTTTTTATGATCATGATGAATCATTTGAAGTATTTTGATGTTGGAAAAAATTTTGTCTTGAAAAAATTGATCAAAAGTCAAAGTTTGACTTTTCTGTGCAGATGAATTTTCATCAGATGTTTCAGAAATTGACTGATGAAGTCTGTGAACTTCTGTGATGTTTTGAATCCAGAAATTAGGTCAAGATGTTGTATCTAAGATGTAATGACCAATCTCTATCCAAAAAAGTCATTCAATGCTCAAAAAGTCAGAGAATACCCATGCTCGACCAAAACCCTAATTGGTCGATCCTTGATTGATCAGTGAGAAAAATTGGATATCTGATGATTAGAGGTTGATGATTTGATCAAGATAGATCAAATGAAGTGAGTAAAACTCAAACCCTAATTGTTTGCCTCTTGAATCAGATGAAAATCTGATGAAACCCTAATTTTGACCGGTGAATGCTACACCCGATTAATGCTGTATTGAACTGTTAGTGATGCAATGATGCAAATGTAAGGTGGTATATTAGGTCAAAAATTGGGGTATGACAAATGCCCCTATTTAAGTTTCTTTAACCTGAAAGATGAAGATGAATATCTTTGTTTTGATAGGTGTAAAGAGACTTAAATATCAGAATACGCAAATTTTGGACCTAAGATACCAAAAATGCGAGTGATGCAAAATGATTTACCCAGAAAATGTCAAAGGAATGACATGGTGGGAAAAAAATTTGTGAGGATGACTCGATCTGTTTAAGAAAAGAGTATCCTGTTTGTTGGGAAACACACAATATGTCTCGCTGGGGAAAAAGAGATTCACAAAACATGTGAATATCTGTTTCGCTTTGGGAAACAAAGAGATTACCTTCTGTCAGCCTTGTGACAATGTTTAAGGTAAGTGAAGATGATATTACCAATTATCATCCTTGTGATAGTTTATGGTAATGAATCCCAAAGATGTTACCAATTATCAGCGAAGTGATAACTATAACAAGGTAAATCTTGAGAAAATCGTATGTATTCACCGTGAATAATGATAAATGATGGAAACGGATCTCAAATGAGTTTTGAAGATATTACCAATTATCAGCAAAGTGATAACTATAACATGGTAAATCTTTGAGATATATTACTGGGTATTTAGCTTTGTGAATAACAGACAGTGAAAGAAACAGAACTCAAATGAGTTTCTATTTTCTTGGATATAATCTTGCCGAGGATCTCTCTTTTGAGAAGACGCGGACATTTTGATTGGAAGACACAGGTTTTGTTTTAAACAGAAAGACAACTGCTGGGGAATTTCTCGTATGATCGTGATTTGACCTTGTTGAGAAAAACAGACTTTCATGACATGTTTAGGAATGAAAAGAAAAATAAGCGGCTCAGACAATGAGGCTACTGCTTATTGCTTTGTTGATTATAGACAGGGTTCTATCCAGGAATGAACTGGAAAGAAAAGGGTTAATCAAGACTTTGTTCCTGATGAAGAGTGATCTCAGCTGGGGAACAGGAGAGAGAAAAGAAATGTATTTCTCTGCTTGGGGATAATCGACTGGGGATAGAACTGTACTTACATGAGTAAGTGTGAGTTAAACCAGTGAGATGGAAGCAAACATTTTTGAGGAATGCAAAAAATGCATAAATGATGCTATTATATATGAATGTCATGAATGTTATATGCATGCTAACAATACTTGACAAAACACTAAAGAGGTATTTGGAAAAAGGATCACGCCACAGTTCAAACAAATACTCAACAATATCCGAAGTTATGGTGTAGACGTTGCTGATGAAGGATCTGAGTTGCATGCTTTAATCTTTCAGAGAAAGGCATTTCCTTGGCAACTTTGTTGGGAATTCTTTTTGGATAAGAATACCGTCCTTTGATAACTTCCGCTGAGGAAAAGAAGACTTCCGTAGCAGTTGTTCTATCTTTCAGAGATCGAAACACTCGTGGAGGAACTGTTGAAGTTCTTTCTGTGTTCAGAGTTCAAAGAAAATTTTTTTTTTGCTTTTATTTCAAAATTTGAAGTAAAAATTCGTTTAAAACCGTTTTAGTTTCAAAAAGTGATTTTCACAATAAAAAGCGTTATTTTGCAAAACAGAATAAAGTAGGAATTGCAAACAAAAGGCACAAGGCTCAATTTTATTGATAGAATGGTAATCAGCCAAAGACTTGATTCCATGAGCTATTTACAAAAGTTGGAAATGATAATTTATTGGGAAAAGGCTATATTAAAAGCAAGATTTTCTGAAGACTTATACTCACTTCGAGTTTCACCAGATTTTCTGAAGACTTATATTCACTTCAAATTTCATCTAATTTTCTGAAGACTTATATTCACTTCAAATTTCATCAGATTTTCTGAAGACTTATATTCACTTCAAATTTCATCAGAATTACTGAAGACTTATTTTCACTTCATATTTCATCTGATTTTCTAAAGACTTATATTAACAAAAAATTCATCAAATTTTTTGAAGACTTATATTCACTTCAAATTTCATCAGATTTTCTGAAGACTTATATTCACTTTAAATTTCATCAGATTTTTTGAAGACTTGTATTCACTTCAATTTTAACCAGATTTTCTGAAGATTTATATTCACTTCAAATTTCATCAGTTTTTTGAAGACTTATATTCACTTAAAATTTCATCAGATTTTCGGAAGACTTATATTCACTTCAAGTTTCACCATATTTTCCGAAGACTTACATTCACTTCAAATTTCATCAGATTTTCTGAAGACTTATATTCACTTCAAATTTCATCAAATTTTCTGAAGACTTATATTCACTTTAAATTTCATCAGATTTTCTGAAGACTCATATTCACTTTAAATTTCATTAGATTTCTGAAGACTTGTATTCACTTCAATTTTTACAAGATTTTCTGAAGACTTATATTCACTTGAAGTTTCATCTAATTTTCTGAAGATTTATATTCACTTCAAGTTTCACCAAATTTTCTGAAGACTTATATTTACTTCATATTTCATCTATTTTTCTGAAGACTTATATTCATTTCATGTTTCACCAGATTTTTTGAAGACTTATATTCACTTCAAATTTCATCTAATTTTCGGAAGACTTATATTCACTTCAAGTTTCACCAGATTTATTGAAGACTTATATTCACTTCAAATTTCATCAGATTTTCAAAAGACTTATATCACTTCAAATTTCATCTAATTTTCTGAAGACTTATATTGACTTCAAATTTCATCAGATTTTCTGAAGACTTATATTCACTTGAAATTTCATCTAATTTTTTTGAAGATTTATATTCACTTCAAGTTTCACCAAATTTTCTGAAGACTTATATTTACTTCATATTTCATCTATTTTTCTGAAGACTTATATTCATTTCATGTTTCACCAGATTTTCTGAAGACTTATATTCACTTCAAATTTCATCTAATTTTCTGAAGACTTATATTCACTTCAAGTTTCACCAGATTTTCTGAAGACTTATATTCACTTCAAATTTCATCAGATTTTCAAAAGACTTATATTCACTTCATATTTCATCAGATTTTCTAAAGACTTATATTCACATCAAATTTAATCAGATTTCCTGAAGACTTATATTCACTTCAAATTTCATCTAATTTTGTGAAGACTTATATTCACTTCAAATTTCATAATATTTTCTGAAGATTTATATTCACTTCAAATTTCATCTAATTTTCTGAAGACTTATGTTCATTTTAAATTTCATCAGATTTTCTGAAGACTTATATTCACTTCAAGTTTCACCAGATTTTCTGAAGACTTACAACCATGCTGGTAGCTTATAACCATGCTGTAAAATGATGATTTTCTGACTTTGTTGCTTGCTTTTCCTCTGATTTCTCAACTGCCCCTGTTATGTTGACTTGGATTTATAATGTTGGATATTATATGCTGCTGCCTGTTGGGATTAAACTATGAACTGATATATATGCTTGCTGCCCGGGATATTAAACTTTGATGATTTATTCTGAGTGAAGTTTATTTGTGAACTGATTCGAATCATGATTTGCAAATAAACACTTTGTCACCGATGATTAATCTTGCGCGAGATTATGAGGTTTAGCGTTTAAAAACCTAATTCCCGCCAAACGCCTAATGATGATTCTTGACAAAAAAGAAAAACTCTTTGATAATTTCTTGTATTCTTTTATGTTTTGTAACTTCTAATTTATGTTCTTTTCTCTTGTTTCATGTAACGAGAATTGGCAAGCTTGAAGAGAAGATGGCGGAGGATGAAGAAGTAACTCAAGATGACCGCGGAGTTGAAAGTCTTGTAACTCGAAGAAAAAAATGCCAAGACACTTAGAAACTTCAAGACTTTCCTTGTAGAAATTGTAGAAATTGTAGAAATTGCTTTTAGAAATTTGTAGAATTATAATATCTTGTACTTCTTTGTAACTTGAGATAAATGAATAAAAGCTTGAATACCATTCCTTGTAAATTGAAAAAATGAGAGAAAAACATCCTGAATGATTCGGATTCGATGGATTTGACCATTTGTAATTTGAAATCTTGAACAATATACCATGAATGAAATTTAAGTCTTATCCTTCAATGTTGAATGAATATTATCACAAGGTTTCCTTTCTTTCTAAGTAGGAAAATGTATTTCAAGGAACCAAACACGGATGAATCTATCCGCTTTATCATGAATCAAGATTCTTGAATGAATGTTTGAATACCTTAATGTCATGATGAATCAAAAGAACATTACCACACAACTTGAATGATAAGTATTTGAATGGTTTGAGTAGAACACAGAACATTGATTCGTAAATAAGAAGAAGCAATTCCTATTTAAAAATCGTAAAGATTCACTTGACATTTGAAAGATTTGAAATGGAGTCCATTTGAATTATTGCATAGAACTGCTTGAGCACCAATCTTCTTTTGAAACACGTATTTTTAAGCAAATCAACTGTAATGTGTCAAGTAGACACTTACAAGTCCGAAACATGGATTATCAAATCCAAATTTAACTTATACTTCAAGAATATCCAAATAATTCAACATTGACCTAATGTCTTAAAGGCCTCAGATACCTTGATTCCATCAGTCACCTTTTTCTTTTATAAAATGATTGGAATGCATAACAAACCAACAACTTCAATTCTTATGGAACATAGCCAACTGTTCATATAATTGCAATAACCCTTAAATCAATTAAAGTCAATCCTGAAGACGAAGTTCTGAACTTATGAGGGTAAATTTTGGGGTGCGACAGTTGCCCCTATTCAATCATCTTAAACCTGATGAGCGAGAAAAAGCGACAACTTTCGAACGTTCCAGGTGGAAGAGGATTGAATACCAGAGAATCCCAAAAATTTGCCCTATGCGGGAAACCAATACCACAAAAGAAAACAAATAAGATATCTTGACTACAGAGCCAAGGGAGAAACGCTTGAAGAGAACACTTGCTAAGCACCAACGGAATGCTTTAACACAACAGTGCCCAACTAGGAGATTTTAACAACACTGGGAATAACCGCGTAACCGAAATGAATTTAACAACAAGTTTTAATGAAAATGCTACGAGAAGAGAACTGAACTTCTCAAGCGACAAGAAATAAAGATTAATGCTTTGAGAAGAAAACCGAACTTCTCAAGCGACAAGAAATAAAAATTAATGCTTTGAGAAGAAAACCGAACTTCTCAAGCGACAAGAAATAAAATTAAGAAATTGATGTGATTGAGAACTGATCAAAGAGTTCCCGTTAATTAAGGAATACCCGCAGACCTTGAGAAATTGACATGATTGAGAACTTAACAAAGAGTTCCCTGATAATTAAGGAATACTTGGAGACCTTAAACAAAGTTGAGAAATTGACATGATTGAGAACTTAACAAAGAGTTCCCTGATAATTAAGGAATACCTGGAGACCTTAAACAAAATTGAGAAATTGACATGATTGAGAACTTAACAAAGAGTTCCCTGATAATTAAGGAATACCTGGAGACCTTAAACAAAGTTGAGAAATTGACATGATTGAGAACTTAACAAAGAGTTCCCTGATAATTAAGGGATACCTGGAGACCTTAACAAAGATATATGGCTAGAACAATATCAGAATTGTTGGTGCACGAAAGTGCGAGGAGCCATGGCATGCTGAATGTCTTTGACCGTGTAACTTCCGAGTTACCAGCAGAACAAAATCAGTAGCGCACCCGAGAGCACAATTCTCTGGGGATAAACAAAACAATATCCAGCACACTGGTGTGATATAGATGTTTATAAAGTCGGTAAATCTTGTTTCCGACGTTTTTGCTGATTGGAGATCTTACTGAACATGTACGGACATGTTGAACAACTTCTGAGTTGACAAGATCTTCAATTTGTATGCAGATAGCTTTATCGGTAATAGAAGAATCAGATTCAGCACCTGTGACTGAAAAAACTTCTAGGGTAATGAGCTTCAATTTGCTGGCATTTGTATAGACAATGCGTTGTAGCAAGTGGATATGTGGATCAACGTCTGAGTCGGAGAAATATCCTGTGATTGAATAAACATCCCACCTGGAGGACACTTATTTGTTGAGTAGTTGATGACTTACTGGGGAAATAAACGCACCAGAAGTTTGATGTAGTTTTCTGAGAACAGCTCAGAGGAGTATATTGTAGAAGCCACTGCCAATAAGATTTGCTGAGAAGATTCTTGTCCGAAAGAAATCTTTGAAAATACCAAGAATGATATTGTAGTAATCCTTTCTGAAGGAGACTCACTTCGGAGTAAATTAAGCTTCGCTGGGGAAACTCCGTAAAGAGACCGTGTGGAAAATTCACTGGGGATTACCGGTTGATAATTTTGCTGACGTGAGAGTCCATTGAAAGAGACAACTATTTTGCTGGGGAAGAAATCTCAACAGGAGAAACCATCAGTTGTTGAGATCCATACAAGTATATAATTCGTGCTTGTAGAAAAGAGGATAATTTTGTCGTCTGAGAACTAATCCTTCAATTCTGATTCTTACGAGGAACATTACAGTTTCAGCTGAATGACCTGCAAAATAAATAGCCGAAGCTAATGCATGAGTATGATATGCATGATATGATTTTTCTAATGCAAATAGTATATGATTTCCTGATACTGTTGAGAGAAGGAAGACATCACTGGGGAATCCAATTGAACGATCTTGTTGTCATAAGAGTTCACTGGGGAATCCATTTGAACGATCTTGTTGTCATAAGAGTTCACTGGGGATGATCGATCGCTTCTCTGGGGAAGAGACTTCACTGGAGAATTGACACTACTGTCGATTGTCGGTCACCCAAGCGTTCACCTAGCACTAGGGAGAAAAACTAAGTTGTCGTTGAGAAAAGTCTTCTGCTTGTAATGGGGTATTTTTTTTAAAAAGGAACTCTATGAAGAAGAATCATTGGGGAAATCCTGAATAAGAAGCTTCATTGATACAAGAGTTCGCTTGGGGAAACCCAATCACTCTGGAATAGATTCGATTTGAGAATCGTCATCGTTGTAGACCAATTATGGTCGAGCCCTCAAACTTGTGATCGGAAGAACTAAATTTGTCATTCAAAATAGTCTTCAAATTATGATTCTGCTGAGAAGAATCACTAGCAGATTTTGAAACATCCCAAGTCCTGGCTGAGGTTTATGAATAAATGTGCTATGTAGTATATGATATGAATGCATGAATGAATGAATGCATGAATATACTGGTTAATGCACTGGCTATCAAACTCAATCCTCGACACCGTTAGTCTGGAGGATAAAAGAACATGGCACAACAAGATGATTGACCAAACTCTAAATGTTGAATTGCCGCTGGAAGGGCTGCAATGCTAATTCTTGTAGAAAGAAGAATAGAAAACTTCTGAATTGATTAGATAATGATGTGTAGAGGCATTCCCCATGCGTGGGAATGCAGCTGCATTAGATTTTGCACTTAAGAGATATATCGACTTCAGAATATCAACCTGCCCTGGTCTGTTAGACCTTCTAGAAATTGATCCACATATCCACTTGCTACAACGCATTACAAATGCCAGCAAATTGAAGCTCATTACCCTAGAAGTTTTTCAGCCACAGGCGCTGAATCTGATTCTTCTATTACCGGTAAAGCTATCTTCATACAAATTGAAGATCTTGTCAACTCAGAAGTTATTCAACATGTCCGTACATGTTCAGTAAGATCTCTCATCAGCAGAAACGTCGGAAACAAGATTTACCGACTTCATAAACATCTATATCACACAAGTGTGCTGGATATTGTTTTGTTTATCCCTAGAGAATTGTACTCTGCGCTCGATTTTGTTCTCACCGTAACTCGAAGTTACACGGTCAAAGACATTCAGCATGCCATGGCTCCTCGCACTTTCGTGCACCAACAATTCTGACATTGTTCTAGCCATATATCTTTGTTAAGGTCTCCAGGTATTCCTTAATCATCAGGGAACTCTTTGTTAAGTTCTCAATCGTGTCATTTTTAAATTTTGTTTAAGGTCTCCAGGTATTCCTTAATTATCAGAGAACTCTTTGTTAAGTTCTCAATCGTGTCAATTTTAAATTTTGTTTAAGGTCTCCAGGTATTCCTTAATTATCAGAGAACTCTTTGTTAAGTTCTCAATCGTGTCAATTTTATCTTTGTTTAAGGTCTCCAGGTATTCCTTAATTATCAGGGAAATCTTTGTTAAGTTCTCAATCGTGTCATTTTTAAATTTTGTTTAAGTTCTCCAGGTATTCCTTAATTATCAGGTAACTCTTTGTTAAGTTCTCAGTCATGTCAATTTTTCAATTTTTGTTTAAGGTCTCCAGGTATTCCTTAATTATCAGGGAACTCTTTGTTAAGTTCCCAAGCATGTCAAAATTCTTAATATATTGTTTTTCTTTTCGCTGGAGAAGTTCGTTTCTCTTCTCATAGCATTTTCATTAAAATTGTTGTCAAACTCATTTCGGTTACACGGTTATCCCCAGTGTTGTTAAAATCTCCTAATAATTGGGCACTGTTGTGTTAAAGCATTCTGTTGATGCTTAGCAAGTTTTCTCTTCAAGTGTTTTTTTTCTTGGCTCCGTAGTCAAGATATGTTATATGTTTTCTTTTGTGGCATTGGTTTCCCGCGCAGGGCAAACTTTCGGGGTTCTCTGATATTCAATCCTCTTCCACCTGGAACGTTTGAAAGCTGTCACTTTTTCTCACTCATCAGGTTTAAGATGATTGAATAGGGGCAACTGTCGCACCCCAAAATTTACGCTCCTTACCATAATTTTTCTTGGAACATTCGTTCATGCTTTATTTCTTGTGTCCACCAAAATTAATTGAAACGTCGATTCAAGTTGATTCAAATGACTCGAAACGAATAATTTGTCAAGATTCATGGTTTTGAGTTTCTTGAAATTCATGATTTATGGTTTCAATTATT
This sequence comes from Vicia sativa, assembly GCA_021764765.1. Classification (NCBI taxonomy): domain Eukaryota; kingdom Viridiplantae; phylum Streptophyta; class Magnoliopsida; order Fabales; family Fabaceae; genus Vicia; species Vicia sativa. Next base: position 197,318,104 of record CM038792.1, on the reverse strand, counting down.
CCATTTTTCGGATTTCTTTTAAGCTTGTTTGAAGGTTTTGATCTACGCAAGTATTTGAGTTTTAGGCCATTTTTGTACATCTAAGTCCTATATCAATTGCAAGGTACAAGGAATATGATTGATACAAGTCCACCCAAACTCCAATTTACAAAAAGTTGTAAATTTCTCAAGCCCAAAAGGAAATTCGAAGATTCCAAGGCAAATTGTTGTTATACTTTAAATTAACAAGGCGGTCATAAGTTTGAGTTCAAAGGAAATTTTGAATTCAATGCAAGAAGGCACTGTTGGTCTCTTGTTGTTAACATCTTAATAGCCGCTCAAACGCTCAAGAGATAGATTCGAACTCAAATCCTGAAGTTGTTGAATTTATTTGGCACAAAGAGAATTCTTGATAATTCAAGATTATCTCTTAAAACTCTAACGGTTTATAAGACTTTGCAAGTTTTTCATGTTCACATTCAAGGCGTTCCTCAAAGCGCTCGGAAAAATATCCAAGGAATATATAAAATTTTAATCACAACTTCTTCACAAAAGAAAAAGAGGGAAAATTTCAACATTGGCAATTTGAATTTAAATTTCCATTCATTTATGTCATGGAGATTAAAATTTGTTACAAAAGCAATTCTAAATCCTACAATTCTAAATTCTACAAGTTTCTAAAGGTTCCCTAATCTAATGCTACGATTTCTAAAGTTGGTTCAATCATTTTTCGTCCTCTGAAGTTTTCTTCACGTACGGTTTGTTCCTCTTCATCTCCATGCCGTGCCATCCAATCGTTGCCATCGTTCATGAAAAACAAGAAACAAAAGAGCACAAGTTAGTAAGCATAAAAATGAAACAAAATACGGAATTATCAAAGAATTGTTTGTCAAAATTCATCATTAGGCGTTGGCGGGAATCAGGTTAATTGATAAGCCTCAGAATCTTAAAGATTAATCATCGGCGAATGGCTTGCATGCAAATCGCGGGCTAACCCGGTTCACAAACAAGCATAACAGGAAGCAAGCAAATCGAGGCAATAATATCCCACAGTAGGCATATCATACAATATCCCATGGTTTAAGGCAGCAGACATAGCAACAACAAAGGCAGCAGGCATAGCAACAACAGAGACAGCAGCCAGCAAGCATATGTATCAGCTCATGATGATCAAGGTAACAAGTAGCATCAGTTAATCCAGCAATTTAAGCCCCAAAAGTCAATAAAAGTACAAGAAATCATCACAGGCCAGCATATCCCAAAGCAACAAGTAATCATCACAGGCCAGCATACAAAATAGGCAGTTGAGAAAGAAAATAAGCCACAAAAGTCAAGAAGTCAGAATGCAGAGCAGAGAAAAGAGCAGAGCAGTTCAATTTAAGCCACAAAAGTCAAGACTCAGAGCAGAACAGAGCAGGACATCATTAAAGTATGGTGTTAAACCATAAAGCATAAGCAACTGAGACAGAGGGAAGGGACAGGCCAAGATACAAGGCAAACATCTGTTCAGAGATATAATAGAGAGAACACTACCAGAAAAGGAGGATCCAGTTCATTCTATACAACAAAAAAGAAAGAAAAACTTTGTTTTCCAAACGAGAAAAACCAGAAAGATCAGTACAGTATCCATTCTTATCATCCAAAACCGACACAGGCAACAGAGAAAGAGAGAAAGAAAATGAGTTAAACACCAACCAACAAGAACAGCAAGAAACCAAAAACGCAAGCAAAGCATGGCATAAACATCATTTTCGCCACCAACAACCTTCGGTTCAGTTTTTTTTCCAGAAATTCGTATTCTGAAAGCGAGAAAGAAGAAGAGTGAAGAAGAACGGTCTCACCCGGAACAAGGTTAGGAAGCAAGCTTTCACTGACACCTCTCCAAAGCTCAGGTTTACCCACCGTCGCCGGAATCGGCCGGGCCTAGGGTTCCTTCCCTTCCATTCACAGCCTGTAACAAACACAGAAAACAGAAAATCAAAACAGAAACTAAATCGAGACATGCAAACAGAAATCGCGGTCGTTAGGGTCTCAGTGAGAGCGAGTGAGAAGCGGCGGCGATGAGCCATTTCCGCGAGGAAACGTGAGCCGCAACGAGAACTGAGACAGTTCCGATGAGGGACAGAGAGAAACAGTTAGGGAATTGAGAGAGAGTTCCGGCGAGAGGGAACAGAGAGAGTTCCGATGAGAGAGCGATGAGAAACCCAGAAACATGAAACGCGTGAGAGACTGAAGAACGGGTTCTTTTGTTTCATCAAATAACACTCTTTCTTATTTATTTATTTTTTCCAAAAAATATAAAACAAACTCTTTTAAATTCTTTTCTTTTAATTTTATATTATATATGGTGGTGACAAGTGTCACCAAACTATTTTGCTTTCATTTTTTTGTTACTCTTAAATAAATTTTTCTTTTTTAACAAAAATGTTAGTATTAGCCTAGTGTACATATATGGTGTGATATTGCCATTTTTTCGGAACCATCGGAATACTTTGGAGTGGAAGCATTGCACTCGGTTCGCTAGCACGTAGGGGTATTTTGGACCAATCAAAGATCAGATGGTATTCTTTTATACTTCGCGGAATCACTGCAATCCAGGCTATTTCTGAACTTTCTATTTCAATTAATTTATTTCGTAGATAATATGTTTGTTGCGATGTAATAAATAATTGTTGGATCTGATAGTTTTTGTTTGACGACTTATCGATTAAACTATTAGCCGATTTTTCATCAAATAGAAAAAATCATCTCTAATGATTATTTAAATTTCCGATTGTATTGCATGGTATTTTGCCTGTTTATTTACTCATTCAGTATTTATTCACCAATGTACACTTTGCACACAATTAAATTTAAAATCAATTCGATTTCATCCTGATTGGCTCATACGCCGATTTCTTAAAGGGTCTCATGGTTGGGGATGGGCATGGCCATCCTCACGAGATTGGTTAAAGCCATTGTTGCTTTAATCAATCATAACCCGAAAATAACATTGGTCTATATACCAATTACCATGCACCAGGGTCTCATGGTTGGGGATAGGAGTACCTATCCTCTCGAGGTTAATTAAGTCCATGTACTTGATTAATCATAACCCGCTTCCATTATCTCTCAGCACGTGCATCAGAATGCTTTCATAATTTAAAGTTCTAAACCTCGATCCAACGTCGAGTTTCTTTTCAAAATAATTTCATAAATACTCTACTTCTCCCTTCTCCCAAACATATGGTAGTCAGTCCAGTATCGACCCTCGACCGTATGTTTGGTGTCTTAATTGAATTAATCAACGTGAACCATGCTTCACTTCACCTTTTCTTAACAAAATCTTTTGGGTAGAAAATGTTGATTCGGATGTCTCTGTCCATTCATCCAAGTAATTGGGGCGTAAGCCATTGAATGCTTATGGTCCAATACTTGTCTCCCACATAAAAACAACTCAACTCACTCAAATTCCTTTTATCGCTCATACGCGATCATCAAACTCTTTTCAGATAAAGAGGGTGCAATAGTCGTTTCAAATACGAACGAGGACTTAAGCTTTTCAAACAAACAAAACAAGTCATAGTTCAAAGCATTTGAAACGTCTAAGTGCACGATTTTTCAGATAAAATCAATACAACTAATTAAAACCTTTTTAAGAGGAACTACAGAGTTTTGACTTTCCCATTGCACAAGGGAATATGTAGGCACCGTTCGAAACCGTGCAAACTCAAAATAATAATAATCAAATCTCATTTCTTTATAACTTAGAGATTAGCTAATACACACACACGTAGAACTAAACGGGTCCCATCGAGTACGATGGATGTAAGTGCTAATACCTTCCCTTACATAACCGACTCCCGATTCCAATTTTTGGTCGTAGACCGCCTTATCCACTTCTTTGGGGTTTTATCTATATTTTCCCTTTCCTTTTGGAATAAATAAAATTAGGTGGCGATTTCACTAGTTTTCGAGAATTGAAAAGATTTTTGAAAATCGAGTTGCTTCAATTATGTTATTTTTATTATGTTAGAGTAATAAAAGGAATAAAAGAAGGAAAAGAGGAAAAAGGATCTTTTTGGAGAAAACTCACAGTACGTGGAATTGAGAAGAGGAAAAAGAAGGAGAAAGCCAATTCGTGTCGGAAGTCGAAGAACCCACAAGGTAAGGGGTGATTTCGATTGATTATTTCGTATTATTGGTTTTGAATTCGACCGTATAGATCATAGCATGTTAGGAAATCTCAGTTTAGGAATTTCTAGGTTTCCATAGATGTATACCTATTTGTGTCGGATTGTGTCGGATTGTAGAGAATCCATTGATTCGTATGATAAAGGGTCAATAATGATGAATAAAACATGTTATATTGTATGTTATTGGTGATGAATGATTGATTTTATGGTGTCAGAATGTGTGGGTACGTTTTGGAAAGAGTAAGAAAATGATTTTGGGAACTGTTGCTGTCAAACTGCGATTTTGGGTCTGAAGGTCGTGGGAACCGGTTCCCCAGTGGGAGAACCCGGGTTCCAGCATGTAAAACCTTGAAACTGGGCATTTTTGAACTCAGGAACCGGTTACTCCTAGGGAGGAACCGGGTTCCACGTTGTATTTTTCCAAAGAAATCTAGTTGTCTTCTGGGAACCGGTTCCCTACCTGGAGGAACCGGGTTCCCCATACATTTTTCCAGGGGCGTGTTATTTTTGAATTGTGGGAACCAGTTACTCCCAGGGAGGAACCGGGTTCCACTAAAGCTTTTTGAAAAAATTTTAAAATTTGAAAATTCCTAACTTTAAAACCGTAAGTCCGTTTTGAGCGCCGTTTTGGACGTTATTTCTTAAATTTAATGCTCTACCTTATAAAATGAAAAGATTTTCTAAAACTTGAAATTATTTTGAAAAGGAGTCGAATTTCGAGATAGACGATTATTGACTGACGCACATTGAGGTGTATGTAGCAGTGAAACTGTGGTGATGGATGTATTAGTATTGTGTGAATGTAAAGCATGTGTATGCTGCTGTTATTTGTATGCATAATGGTTGAAATATCATGCTTTTGGTTTTGATTCAGTTATGATAATTTGGTGTATTTCATAGACTGATTTGATGTTGCATGCTGGTGATGTGCGTGCATATGCATTGTTTTGGTGAAGTTAATTCCCATTGTGTGGAATTTGACTTGTATTGCCGTTAACCGATACCCGGGTGATGATGGGTGGTTAGGCTGGATTCGTGTCCGGGTGTTTATGGACGAATCGATGATTACTGTATCCGATTGATGATGGATCAGTGTTGGGTGACTTGGTCACGTGTTGGTACCACATGCATTGAGTCTGCATTGTATTTGCATGGAAATTGTAACATGTTAGGATGTCTTCCAGTGTTACAATTCTCTGATTGTTAATTGTTGTGCATGTTGATTGTATGGTTGTAACTGTGTATTGAATCTGAAGTTATGCTAAAATGGGTGAAATAATATGCTTGTGATATATTCTTGATTGAGAAGCTTATAATGTGTTTTAATTATGAGAAGTCTCACCCTTACTTTAACAATTTCAGATTAAAGTTAGCAGCTCAGGAGTTGGTGAGGATGGCTCTAGAGCTTATCATTTAAGTCCGCGTGTCAGTTTCATGCTCTGATTAGGTTGTAACACTGGGGAACGTTTAGTTGAGGAATTAGTTATTGTTCAATTGTTTCTTTGAATTTCATTGGGAATAATTATGTTTTGGTTTATTCCGTTTTGGTTATGGTATTTTTCCGTTGTGTAAGACATGGTCTTAATTTGATTAAAATATTTGAATAATGATCCTCAGTGTAGCATGAAAACTGTTTATTGGAAGTTTTATTTTATTTCATAGTTGTGGCATCCCTTGTTCCGTGTTAACTCTTATGGAATGTGTCTCTAATCATTGATATAATTAGTATTATTCGGGGTATTTTAGAAGGGGTGTTACAACGAGCATATGATACCAACACAGATACTTAGCACACACTATAGGAGTCAGGTAAACGCGATCTCTTCGTTGTATGCTTTTGAATTAAACCATGCTTCAATTAGGACTTTTAAGGGTTGTAACGTGGCCTCGTTGACGGGTTTTTTAGAAAAAGGATTTTTAGGCTCAAAATATTTGGTGCCCGCCCATTCTCCATGATGTTCTTCAGTTCTAAGCTCAACTATCTTGATACGAGCCCTTATCTCTCGAGAGGAGTTTATGATGGTTGAGGAACCAATACGAGGTTTCTTGGGCACGACAATCACTCACATTTTGTCTTTGGTGTCTAACCACACGACTTGTTCTTTGTTGAGAATTTTTCTTTGAAAATGCATTTCAAGATTTTCTTTTCTTTTTCTTTTCCTGACTTTTGCCTAACTTTTGCCTAAGCGACTTATTACTAAGTTCCGACTTAGCGGGCTTTTTGTCTTTTTCTATTCATCTTTTTTTTTTTTTATGAACAAGTCGTGGATCTTTACACAATCATTGATTTGTTAAAAGTGATGGTGACTGTCTGAGTCCTTAGGTAGATGAGGGATAACTGTTATGGTGTCGTCATCTGTTGACCTTTCTGATGTGTGAGAGATACCCATGTGGTATTATGCTCTCATGATGCACATTGTTGATAGACGAAAGTCGACTATTGCGGTTCTGACCTTTCTCAACCTTTTGAAGGATAGCCATTGTTGTATCCTTTGATGCACACTCTCTTGATGAGTTCTGAACGCTCGATCAGATTAACTGAACACTACCCGCCCCTGGGTTGAAAAAATGGGGTTTTTTCTGAACAGAAAAGAAACTCCTACTTCAAGGCTCTAAGGGGGTTAACGAGGGTCTATCTCCCTTATAACTCCGGTGTTTGGGGATTTGAAACAAGGCCTGTACATCATTAGCAGGGTTCTACTCAAAAGCACATGCCTAGAGACCTGACATTTTTCAATTATCGTCATCCTCCCTCCGATCTTTGCCTAGGCGAAAGATTCGGTAACGTTGGTTTCAAAATGCTCGCAAATCAATTAAAGAGTGATAACAAATGGATTACTTCAAGACAAACATACTCATTTCATTAAGATAAAAACAAACAAGTTTCTACATGCGAACAAAGTTTGAACAATTAAACAAGATACACATGAAAATGCAGTAAAGCAATAAAAGACTGTCGTGGTTGAGGACACTTGAGCTCTGTTTTGACTTGTTGATTCAGGTGAAATTAGTAGGCTTGACGTTCACTTGAGTACGGGGTTTCCATTCACAAATAGATTCCCTCCTTGAAGAGTCAAGTACTTCTGGTCAATCAACTGTTGAACTTTGGCTTTGTAGGCGTTGCAATCCTCTGTCGAGTGTCCTACTGTTCCATCATGGTATCCACATCACGCGTTATAATCATAACCAAGCGGGAATAAATTTGGTGGGTTAAGAAACTTAGGAACCACCAATGAACTTTGAACCAGATATGGCAGAAGTTGACTGTAGGTCACTGGAATTGGATCAAGAGGAGCCTCCCTTCTTTCTAGATTATTCCGAGGCACAGTTTGATTCTGAGAGTTCTGACTCTAAAGTTGAGGAAGATCAGACAAAAGTTGTTGATGCAAAGATTTGAAAGATGGTAATGGAGGATAATGAGTTGGTGTTGCAACCGACTTCCCTTTGCTAGAACTTGAGATATCTTTGCTGAAGGTTACCACCTTTTCTGAAGTGACCATTTGGTCTACTTCATCACTATTCTTCAAAGTCTCAACTCCCTCTTGGCAAGCCATTGTCCCAATGAGTTTTGGAAGTTCCTCAAAATTACTATGATTAGACCTTGCAAGCAAAATGTCTAAGCTCGATCCATTCGCTTTGAAAATGTAATCTTATCATCAATTAGCTCTTGAACTGTGCATTTGAAGGCGAAACAAAACTCAGTTTCATGTCCTGCAGAGTTAGCATGAAAAACACATTTAGCTTTCTCATCAAACCAAGCTTTAGCAACCCCTGGTACTGGCTTCAATTCCCTTGGTATCACCACACCGCTCTGAATCAAGTAAGGCAATAGTTGAGAATATGATATCGGGATTGGCTGAATATCCTGTTGAGCATATCGGCGGTAATGCGAGTTAATATGTTGATTTGGATCCTTCTTCTTCGACCGGGGAGCAAGCAATTGTTGTTGTCGAGGAATCTTCGAAGGTGAAGGCTGAGGATGATACTCAGTAGGAGAATTTCGAACTGGAGAGTTCGCTACGTGTGGATGTCCTTGACTCATGGAGACATCAGATGATAGAGCCCAAACTTGCGGAGATTGGTGTGGTGTTGCATTCTCTTTTCAGCACAACTTGCAAGAGATCCATGACCAGACTCATCTGACTTTTCAAGTGCTTAACTTCAATAGTTCCCACCACGTCAAGCTCGCCTATAGTCCTCCGAGACATCCTTGAGTTCACGTACGAGTAGATGCTTGATATTTCGGACAAGAAATGAAATGAGCTTTTCGTGAAATGGAATGCATGGCAATGTATGAAAGAATGCAAATGTAATATAATGGCAATGCATGTAAAAATGCGATGTATTATAGTAGTAACACATGTAAGAATGCGATGTAATGGTAATGCATATAAGAATGCCATATGATGGTAATGCATGTAAGAATGCGATGTGATGCTAACATATTGATGTTATGCGAAATCACATGTAAAGTTAAATGCATAAGGGTTTAAAAGGACGGTCGGACATGGCTTCGACGTCTACCCAACAATTCCCCAATCCAGGTTGGTTCTAGTGTTTATATGCTAAATGCTTCTTGGAGTCTCAGATCCCCTTTTTAGAAATATTATCACCACACGATCGGACTATGTGGGGATAATACTTCCAAAAGTATACTCCAAGAAGCTGCTCTTAAGGGATACTCAAAAATCCTTTGAGCGGTCGGTTTTGATTTGGACATCCTAATACTTAGAGTTATAGGCCCTTTTTCCAAGAATTATCATCCCGCACTATCGTACGGTGCAATAACTCCCTTAAAAAGACCAACTCTAAGTTGTGGTCTTCACGTCGATCCAAAAGACACGGATGTCTAGTGGACCTAAGCTACTCAACCACTCTAAGCTTATGTTTCCTAGAAGCCTGGGTATTGGGCTTATCTATGAATCATAACCAACAAATGCCCCAATACATCACAGGATAGTAAATAAATATCAAGCAAAACAACACACAAGCGAAGAATTAAGTTAGGGTTAACTCGCTTTAAAGATCATCCCCAGTGAAGTCGCCAACTGAAACAACTCGATTTTCAAAAATCTTTTAATTCTCGAAAACAGGTGAAATCGCCACCTAATTTTATTTGTTCTGAAAAGAACGGGAAAATATAGATAAAACCCCAAAGATGCGGATAAGCGGCTCACGTGACCAAAGAGTGGAATCGAGCTCGGTTATGTAAGGGGAAGGTATTAGCACCCTTTACATCCATCGTACTCGATGGGACCCATTTAATTCTATGCGTTTGTGTGTGTGTTTATTGCTAAGTTATGAATACTAAAAGAAAAAAGGAATTGTTTATTATTAGTTTGAGTTTGGCACGGTTTCAGAACCGTGTGCCTACATATTCCCTCGTGCAATGGGAAAGTCAAAACTCTATAGTTCCTCTTAAAAAGGTTTGAATTAGTTGTGTTGATTTTATAAGAAAAATCGTGCATTAGACATTTCGAATGCTTGAACTTGGACTTGTTTAGTTTGTTTGAAAATCTTTAAGTCCACGTTCGTGTTTGAAATGGCTATTGCACTCTCTTTATCGGAAAAGAGTTTGATGATCGCATATGAGCGAGAAAAGAATTTTGAGTGAGTTGAATGGTTTTTTAAGTGGATGAAAAAGTACCGAACAACGAGGCTAACGTCTCACGATTCAAATACTAGAAACCCAAGGAACTAATGCTCGCACGAGTCGTCTATCACCCAAAAAAAATTTCTTGAGAAAAAGTGAAGTGAAACGAGTTTCACGTTATTTAGAGGTCTTTAAGCAACTGGTCTAACGTCCAATGACTTACAGACTGAAAGTTTATTTTGGTGACAAGTTTTTTAGCAATTAGTCTAGCGTCCAACGACTAAAAAACTTGTACTTTATTATGAAAAAGGTTTCGAAAATGCACTCGACGTTGGATCGAGGTTTGAAATTTAATTGCGAAAGTATTCTAATACGCGTGCTGAGATGAAATGGGAGCGGGTTATGATTAATCAAGTATGTGGACTTAATTAACCTCGTGAGGATAGGTGCTCCTATCCCCAACCATGAGAACCTGGTGCATGGTGATTGGTATATAGACCAATGTTATTTTCGGTTATGATCGATTAAAGCAACAAGGGCTTTAATCATCTCGTGAGGATGGTCATGCCCATCCCCAACCATGAGACCCTTTAAGAAATGCATATGAGCCAATCGTGATGAATCGAATTGATTTTAATTTTAATTGTGTGCAAAGTACATTGGTGAATAACACCGAATGAGTAAATAAACACAAAAAATACCATACAATACAATCGGAAATTTAAATAATTATTAGAGATGATTTTTTCTGTTTGATGAAAAATCGACTAATAGCTTAATCGATAAATCATCAAACACAAACTATCAGATCCAATAAATATTTAGTACATCGCAACGAAATATTATTCACAAAATAAATTAATTGAAATAGAATAAGTTCAGAAATAGCCTGGATAGCAGTGATTCTGGACGGTGTGAAAAGAAATCCATCTGAACTTGATTATTTCGCAAAAATTCGTCGTATTGTTGGCGATTTGGGTGCGTCGGATCTTTCTTCTTCGAAAATATTCCAATAGCCCAAGTGACATATTATTCATTACAAATTTTCTAATTAACATTTCTTTTTTACAAATTAAACTAAAAATGAAGAAAATAAATAATAAAAGAAATAAAAAAAATTCTTTATTTTAAAAAGCAAGGTGGTGACACTTGTCACCACCAGTCCCAACATTATAAAAAATAAATAAATTAAATTATATTTATTTTTAAAAAAAGAAAAAGGAAAAGGAAATTATAAAAAAACATTAACTCTGGTTTTTCTCTCTTCATGCGTTCCTCACTCTCATCTCACTCTAACCCTAACGGTCTCTCATCTCTCTCTCGCCGCATTATGGGTTTCTCTCATCTCTCTCTCGCCGCGATTCTCAGCAACTACTCATCTCTCTCTTCGCCATGACTCACCGTGAACTCAGCCGCTTCTCTCGAATCTCTCACCGATCTCTGTTTGCATGTGTTGATCGATTTCTGATGTTTGTTTTGATTTTTGTTTCAGATCGTAAATGGAAAGGGAGAAGGACGGCGACGGAAATCGCAACCTCTTCGTCAAAACCCGGTATTACCTTTCTAAAACTCTTATTCTTTCTCGATCTTGAATGGATTTCTCGAAAAATAGATAATCAAGGCTAAGCTAGGTAGAAGATGATGATTAGGCTTACTCGCTTGTCTTTGTGTTGCAAAAGTGTTTTGATTGGGAATTTGGTGTTTTCGTTTGTGTCGATGGATTTTGGTTTTGGGATTAGAATAGATGCTATGCTTTGGCTGGGGTTGGTTATGGTTATCCTTTTGAACTTCTGAACTGTTAAGATACTACAATCCTTCTAGTTTTTTTTAAACAAAGTTTTACTCTTTTTTGTGTTGGGAAAAAAATGAACTGTCTGAACTATGATATTTTCTGGTGTCTCTTTTATATATCTTAAACAGATATTATCTTGTCTTAGCCTGCTCTCTGATCTTTCTGTCCCAGTTGCTTGAATTATTGGTCTAACACCATGTTGTCTGCTCTGCTCTGCATTTGGCCATGTTGTCTGCTCTTTCTTTACCTTGTTGCTTGTGCTGGTAGCTTATAACCATGCTGTAAAATGATGATTTTCTCGACTTGTTGTTGCTTTTCTCGATTAACCCCTGTTATGTTGACTTGGATTTATAATGTTGATATGTATGCTGCTTGTTGGGATTAAACTATGAACCGATATATATGTTGTCCGGGATATTAAACTGATGATTTATTCTGAGGGAAGTTTTATTTGAACCGATTCGAATCATGATTTGCAAATAAACACTTTGTCACCGGCGATTAATCTTATGCATTATGAGGTTTAGCGTTTAAAACCTAATTCCCGTAAACGCCTAATGATGATTCTTGACAAAAGAAAACTCTTTGATAATTTCTTGTATTCTTTTATGTTTTGTAACTTCTAATTTATGTTCTTTCTCTTGTTTCATGTAACGAGAATTCAAGCTTGAAGAGAAGATGGCGGAGGATGAAGAAGTAACTCAAGATGATCATGAGTTGAAAGTCTTAACTCAAGAAAAATGCCAAGACACTTAGAAACTTAAGACTTTCCTTGTAGAAATTGTAGAAATTGTAGAATTGTTTTAGAAATTTGTAGAATTATAATATCTTGTACTTCTTTGTAACTTAGATAAATGAAAAAGTTTAATACCATTCCTTGTAAATTGAAAAAATGAGAGAAAAACATCCTAATGATTCGGATTCGATGGATTTGACCATTTGTAATTTGAAATCTTGAACAATATACCATGAATGAAATTTAAGTCTTATCCTTCAATGTTGAATGAATATTATCACAAGGTTTCCTTTCTTTTCAAGTAGGAAATGTATTTCAAGGAACCAAACACGATGAATCTATCCGCTTTATCATGAATCAAGATTCTTGAATGAATGTTTGAATACCTTAATGTCATGATGAATCAAAGAACATTACCACACAACTTGAATGATAAGTATTTGAATGGTTTGAGTAGAACATGTAACATTGATTCGAATAAGAAGAAGCAATTCCTATTTAAAAATCGTAAAGATTCACTTGACATTTGAAAGATTTGAAATGGAGTCCATTTGAATTTATAGAACCGCTTGAGCACCAATCTTCTTTGAAACACGATTTTTAAACAAATCGAATGTGTCAAGTAGACACTTACAAGTCCGAAAACATGGATTATCAAATCCAATTAACTTATACTCAAGAATATCCAAATAATTCAACATTGACCTAATGTCTTAAAGGCCTCAGATACCTTGATTCCATCAATACCTTTTCTTTTATAAAATGATTGGAATGCATAACAAACCAAAACCAATTCTTATGGAACATAGCCAATTGTTCATGTAACTGCAATAACCCTTAAATCAATTAAAGTCAATCCTAAAGACGAAGTTCTGAACTTAGGAGGGTAAATTTTGGGGTGCGACACTTATATTCACTTCAAGTTTCACCAGATTTTCTGAAGACTTATATTCACTTCAAATTTCATCTAATTTTTTGAAGACTTACATTCACATCAAATTTCATCAAATGTTCTGAAGACTTATATTCACTTCATATTTCATCAGATTTTCTAAAAACTTATATTCACATCAAATTTCATCAGATTTTCTGATGACTTATATTCACTTCAAATTTCATCAGGTTTTCTGAAGATTTATATTCACTTTAATTTTCATCGATTTTCAACACTTTATTCACTTCAATTTTAACCCATTTTTCAAGCACGATTCTCTTCAATTCATCTAATTTTTCTAGACTTATATTCACTTCAAGTCTCACCAAAATTTCTGAAGACTTATATTCACTTCAAATTTCATCTAATTTTCTCAAGAATTATATTCACTTCAAGTTTCACCAAATTTTCAAGACTTATATTCACTTAAATTTCATACTATTTAAGACTTAGTCTTCACCTCATCAGATTTTCTAAAGACTTATATTCACTAAATTTCACTAATTTTTGAAGACTTATATTCATCAAATTTCATAATAGCTCGACTTATATTCACTTCAAATTTCATCTAATTCTTCTCAAGACTTATATTCACTTCAAATTTCATCAAATTTTCTGAAGACTTATATTCACTTCACTCATCAAATTTTCTGAAGACTTTATTCACTCATATTTCATCAGATTTTCTAAAGAGTTATATTCACATCAAATTTCATCGATTTCCAAGACTTATACCACGCCAAATTTCATCTAATTTTCCAAGACTTATTTCAACTTAAATTGCCTAATTTTCTTAAAGACTTATATTCATTTCAGTTTCACGGATTTTTCAAGACTTATATTCACTTTAAATTTCATCTAATTTTCAAAAGACTTATATCCACTTCAAGTTTCACCAGATTTTCTGAAGACTTATATTCGCTTCAAGTTTCACCATATTTTCTGAAGACTTATATTCACTTTAAATTTCATCAGATTTTCTGAAGACTTGTATTCACTTCAATTTTGACTAGATTTTCTGAAGACTTATATTCACTTCAATTTCATCAAATTTTTTGAAGACTTATATTCACTTCAAATTTCATCTAATTTTCTGAAGACTTATATTCACTTCAAGTTTCACCAGATTTTCTGAAGACTTATATTCACTTTAAATTTCATCTAATTTTCAGAAGACTTATATCCACTTCAAGTTTCACCAGATTTTCTGAAGACTTATATTCGCTTCAAGTTTCACCATATTTTCTGAAGACTTATGTTCACTTAAAATTTCATGAAATTTTCTGAAGACTTATATTCACTTCAAATTTCATCTAATTTTCTGAAGACTTATATTCACTTCAAGTTTCATCAAATTTTTTGAAGACTTATATTCACTTCAAATTTCATCTAATTTTCTGAAGACTTATATTCACTTCAAGTTTCACCAGATTTTCTGAAGCCTTATATTCACTTTAAATTTCATCTAATTTTAAGAAGACTTATATCCACTTCAAGTTTCACCAGATTTTCTGAAGACTTATATTCTTCAAGTTTCACCACATTTTCTGAAGACTTATATTCACTTTAAATTTCACTTTATTTTTTGAAGACTTGTATTCACTTCAATTTACCAGATTTTCAAGACTATATTCACTAATTTCATCTAATTTTCTCGTGACTTACTTATATACTTTAAGTTTCAATTTCACCAAATTCTTCAAGAATTATATCTACTTCAAATTTCATCTAATTTTCTCAAGACTTATATTCACTTCAAGTTTCACCAAATTTTCAAGACTTATATTCACTTTAAATTTCATCTAATTCTTCTAAGACTTATATTCACTTCAAGTTTCACCCGTATTTTCAAGACCTTATATTCACTCAAATTTCATCTTAATTTTCTAAGACTTATATTCACTTCTAAATTTCATAATATTTTCTGAAGACTTATATTCACTTCAAATTTCATCTAATTTTCTGAAGACTTATATTCACTTCAAATTTCATCTAATTTTCTGAAGACTTATATTTACTTCAAATTTCATTAGATTTTCTGAAGACTTATATTCACTTCATATTTCATCAAATTTTCTAAAGTCTTATATTCACATCAAATTTCATCAGATTTTCTGAAGACTTATACTCACTTCAAATTTCATCTAATTTTCTGAAGACTTATATTCACTTCAAGCTTCACCATATTTTATGAAGACTTATATTCTCTTCAAGTTTCACCACATTTTCAAGACTTATATTCACTTTAAATTTCATCAGATTTTTTGAAGAGTTGTATTCACTTCAATTTTAACCAGATTTTCTGAAGACTTATATTCACTTCAATTTCATCTAATTTTTTGAAGACTTATATTCACTTCAAGTTTCACCAGATTATCTGAACACTTATATTCACTTTAAATTTCATCTAATTTTCTGAAGACTTATATTCACTTCAAGTTTCACCGATTTTCTTAAATTTATATTCACTTTAAATTTCATCTAATTTTCAGACTTATATTCACTAAAATTTCACCAAGATTTTCTTGAAGACTTATATTCGCTTCAAGTTTCATCCAAATATTTTCTCGAAGACTTATATTTTACTTCAAATTTCATCTAATTTTCCCGAAGACTTATATTCACTTCAAGTTTCACCATATTTTCTCGAAGACTTATATTCACTCTAAATTTCATTCTAATTTTCTGAAGACTTATATTCACTTGTTTCACCTAATTTTCTCAACACTTATATTCACTTTAAATTTCCAATTTACTGTAAGACTTATATTCACTTCAAGTTTCACCAATTTTCTCAAGACTTATTTACTTCAAATTTCATCAAAGACTTATATTCACTTCACATTTTCTCAAGACTTATATTCACTTCAAATTTCATCTAATTTTTCCAAGACTTTTCTGAAGACTTATATTCACTTTAATTTAACCAGACTTATTTCCTCAAGACTTATGAGTCTACTCAAATTTCATCTAATATTCTCAAAGACTTATATTCACTTCAAAATTTCACCAATTCACTT